>JANEYF010003296.1:0-259878 GCA_029963845.1 Rhamnusium bicolor | reverse complement strand
GATTACTGTTAATGCTAAAGCTTATTATTTGTACCTCATAATTGAAAAAAATATTTGTTATTAAGAGAGGTATTATTTATAATAAAATACAATCAATTAGGAATATATAAGTTTACTATTAACAGAAAAAAATCAAAGAAAGTGGTATACAGGGATCGGCAGAATAGACTTTACAATTTAAAATTGCTGTAAAATCAATATACATTTTTTAAACGTAAGGCATTTCTATCCATTAAATAAAGCATGCTTTGAGTTTTTTTGACAGTTGTCAAAATATTGGATCGGCAGAATTCACTTTATAATTTAAACTGGAAATAAATATTTTATTTGCGAAGGTAACAACATTTAACAAAGAATTTTACAGCGAAAAAGAAGACAAGAAGAAGTTATTTTTAAGAAAAAATTGTGTAGGTTAAATGGCCCCCTTCCATCTCCATACAATCTTCTAACCGATGAACAAAATTATTCATTACAGCTCGTAACACCGCGCCAGGAATTCCATGAATATCGAGTGAATCTCTTCTTTTAATTGGTCCATGTTTCGTGGCTTTCGTCAAAATACCCGACTTTTTGAGAAAACCCCACAAAAAATAATCGGGTGTAGTCAAATCAGGTGATCTGGCAGGCCAGTTTATGTCACCTCGGCGTGAGATTAAACGTGTAGGAAAAAGTTCTCTACAGGCAGTTAAACTTACATCTGCGGTATGACTGGTAGCACCGTCCTGTTGTAACCGATACTGGCGTTCGTACTCAACACATAATTGTTGGACGCGACGGAACATTCCTCACGCCAAAAGTTCTTCTAAAATCACGTTGTACTTGAATAATACTATTATTTTTGATAACATCTTCAACACAAAAAATTCGTTGGTCTATACGCCAGTCATTCATTTTGACAACTGTCAAAGAAACTCCAAAGCATGCTTTAATTAATGGATAGAAACGTCTTACGTTTAAAAAATATGTATTTATTTTAGAGCAATTTTAAATTGTAAAGTCTATTCTGCCGATCCCTGTATATTGTCCTTATTCTGAGCAATACAGAGAGTATACCTTTGGAAAAAAAACTCCTTTTAAAATTGACTATAGGTCATTTTTCATTCAGGGTGTTATTTTTTCTCTTAATTCATTCGCATTATTAGATTTCTCTTTTGTACACTGTTTTTAAGGGTTCCCCATAAAAAGAAGTCGAGCGTCGTGAGATCAGGACTTCTTGGAAACTAGAAAATTGTGCAGGTACTTCTCCATTTGTTATAAATATATTTAATTGTTTGAATTTTTTGGGTTTATTGGTTCGGTAAAAAAAAAAAAAGGAAAATTATTATGTATTACATAATATATTAAATGAAGTTTCGCTGGTGGTCACCAGCTTTTTTTAAATCTACAATAAATTATTAATAGAAATTAAATTGTGGTAATTATATGGAAAACTAAGTGATAATATACAATACATATTAATTATTTAAAACTTATAATGACTATTTTCCTCACATTATAAGAACCAATAAAATAACAAGTATTTTGAAAATTTGGACCAATAAGAACAAACTTTCAGCGAAAATTGTATTCCATGTGAAAATTTTACATAAAATGACAGCGAAAATTGCACTGGGCCTGACAGCTCAAGACGTCAGTTAAATTGTATTTCTTGTTCTATATTTTGTTCTAATCTAATAAATATATTTCGTGCATTAAAAATAATCTGAAATTCAGCATTCAAAGCGTGTTGCCTTTATGAAACAGCATTCGTTCATTTTGATGTGATTTGACTGAAAAAGTACGCTCGACTGTGTCTCAGGCACTTTTTGTCAAATCACATCAAAATGTACTCAAGTAGTTTCTAGACAACACGTTTGCAATCGCTGAATTTTCGATAATTTTTAATGCACTTGATATATTACTACCGAAAATTTGATTTCGTTATTATTGTTATCGTTATTTTTAATCTTATATCTTTTTACTTTCTTATACCTAATATATATGAGGAAGTATAGTAATCGTGATTTTTTTCGAGCTCGAGGTTTTGATTAATATATACGTTTTGAACCCTCCTGAATCAATTCTGGCTATTTTCCGAATGATGTCTATCGATGCGTGTGTGTGGATGTGTGTGTGTATGTGTATGTGTGTATCCGCGATAACTCAAAAAAATACTAATGGGAGACCCCAAATTTGGCAGTTGGCTACGCTGATGAGGGGCAATAACTCCAAAACACGTGTCCGTAGCTGCATAATTGTATTTTTTGGAATATGGCACAAAACCCATTTGTTAAAAAAATAAAAAAGTTAAGGGGGGTAAGATCTTTCATGATTGCCCCTGTACTTCTTTAGACACGTTTTGGTGTTGTCGTACATCGCTCCTAGTATGTACAGGGTTATTCATTATAAATTACCCACCCCTTATTATCGTTATTATTTCCTATAGAAAAAAAGTTTTAAATAAAAGTTGTGTGGTTATGACTGAATTTTGTTAAAATGCTAGCAAACGTACAGTATCGTGCAGATTTCAGGGGATACAAAAAAAATACTATTTTTTTTAAATGGGATACCCTGTATATTCTTAAATTTTTGGAATGACCCTTTACTCGTGATTTCAGAAATATAACATATGTTACCCCTACCATATACCGATTTTGAGTTATTAAACGTCGAATATCTTAGTTAAACTAGTTACTATAAATATGGAAAAGTTAACATTATTAAAGTGAGCTATGAAAATGACAACTATTATGTTTGATAAGTGACATTTCTTTAATAGAATAATCAAAACTGTTTACAATGAGGAAGAGAGAACCAAATATTTATACCAAATAGATAACTAAAGATTTATTTAGGAAATTTAAATATAAATAAATGATAACTCATAAAAGATGTTAAATGTGTCCACCATTATTGTCAATGTATAATTGATAATGTCTGCTTATATTTATAATTGCACCGGAAAGGGCTTCATTATTTACATTCAGATTGTTTATTTCAAGTCGAATCCTTTATTTAATGACTTGAATACTATTATTACTATTATTATTATCCCCAAAAAAATTAATCCATAGGGGTCAAATCCGGGCTATTAGGTGGCCATTTAATGGCTCCATTATTCCCTATCCATATTGGGAATACATTATTCAAATGATCTCGAACGGGTAGGACACTATGCGGAGTTGCCCCATCCTGCATCCAAATCATATCATTAAGTTCGGCTTTAGGCAAATTCTGCCAGAGAATATTATCTGCGTCTGGGATAATTATTTCCAGATAGGTACTCTAGTTAAAGTATAATCATAAAATATGGGCCCAACAATTTTGTTTATGAAAATTCCACACCAAACGCTAACAGTTTTTCTTCCTAATTTTTGATTTGTTTTACCAATCCTTTTCTATTGTGCTTGTTTTCCCACGACCTTCAATTTTTCCTTTTAAAAACCTCTGCCGTAGAAAAGGATAATATTTTAGTAAAAAATCGGGATATTCATCCAACTTTTGAATCATCTGGCGGCAAAAGCCCAGCCTTTTCCTTTTATGAGACTCTGTTAAAACTTGTGCGGGTAAAATTTTATATGGTCTGTAGCTGTTATTTTTCAACGTATGTTGGATTTCAGAATAACTTTTACCTAATTGATCGACTGCATTATTTATACGTCATTCAGAATTTTCTAAAAATAATACAATGTTTCAAAAAAGTCTATTCGCGAATAAATATGGATGGGCTTACCTTCGAAATGAAGCAGTATATCTAGCTGTTCTTCCTGGTTTGCTTCAACTATACGCTTTTTTCTACTAAAACTAGAGATATTATTCACCTTTCGGTAAATATTTTTTAACGTATTTTCTGATGGTGTTGGATAATTTGGATACAAAACCCTATATTCTTTTTTTTGCTGCACGTTTATTTCTGTTATTTTGTATATAACAAGTAAATATTTGGACTTTTTCTTTCTCACTGTAAACCATTTTGATTATTTCATTAAAGAAATGTCACTTATCAAATATAATAGTTGTCATTTTCATAGCTCACTTTAATAATGTTAACTTTCCCATATTTACAGTAACTAGTTTAACTAAGATATTCGACGTTTAATAACTCAAAAACGGTATATGGTAGGGTAACATATGGTATATTTTTGAAATCAGGAACAAAAATTTAATAATATACAGGGTATCCCATTTAAAGAAAATATTATTTTTTTTATCCCCTGAAATCTGCACGCCACTGTACTTTTGATAGCATTTTAACAAAATTCAATCATAACCACACAACTTTTATTTAAAACTTTTTTTCTATAAGCAATAATAACGATGATAAGGGATGGGTAATTTATAATGAATAACTCTGTACCTTTTCAGAATAATTTCTTTGAATTTTGCTTACTGTGGAGCGCACAATGGGATCCTGATCGGGATATTTAATACTATAAAAAATAAAGTACAGACTTCTTGTGTACGCTACCCCCATATTCCCTCATAATTAAAATTCGATTCTTTGTTTTTCTGTCGAGTAACGAACTATTTTTCACTAAATAACAATTAACCACTGCCAAATTGACTTTTCATCAAACTGTTAACTTGTTTTTCATTTCTCTCAAATAAAATGATAAAATTCCGCAGCTATCTCGATTTTTTTGTTTTCAGTTTTTCGTAAATCGGTTTTTTTTCATAAATACCAATAATGTCGCTAACTAGTTAAATGAACATCAAAAACGCATGTTGCTGTGCTGTATGCAGAATTTCAGGGAGATACAGTATCCTTAAAAATGGGAATTGTCATTTAAAAAAATTGCGTTGACGTCATTGCGGAAAGGAGGGGGGGGTAAAAATGACAGTTATTAGAAAGATACGCGTTTAAAAATAAGGTTGACCTGTCCTAGAATTTTGACAGCTGATGGTTGGGTAATTTTTTATTTGGAGTGTTCCACAGCCAACATTCGCACTGTATAATAAATTAATAGTAAATGCCTAGTTCTCACCCACTCTGCGAAATTTCAATTTTAAATTAAAAATAGTGACAAATGACAAACGTTCATCGTACGAAGAAATTATGTAAAATAAAAAGTTTGCATAATATGGGTATGTTATTTTAAGTTTCTCATCATTTATTGTTTAATTTACATGTAAGTATGTAATGATTAATGAGTGTCAGTAGTAAGTTAACAGTTCGTCAGAAATTTTAGTAAATTCTTCTTTTTTAGAAACGAAATTTTCATAATACGAAATAAAGGAGCAGTTCCTGTTAAACGAATAATCGGTATTTACCATGTGTAAAATATTCAAACATTTTTCTTTTGAAATCGCATATAAGACACTTTCCCCGCAATGTACAAATTGTGTTAACATTATTGTTGTCATAGTGCTGGTCTAATAGACAATTACATATTATTTACGTTGAGAGTAAAGATATGTTGACATATTTCTACTGACCACACGACATATTCTTAATCTCTACATATTTCTTTTCCGATAAACCTTCCACGACGACGTCATTCTTATTTATAAAACACATTTTATCTAGTCATCTGTTTGATATTTCTAAGTCTGGCATACAAAGTTTGACCTTGAAAGAAAGTACTTCTGGCTTATTACTATGACAAATAAATGTAATTAACTAAATTTAACACTTTTACAATTTCATAACAATTCGTAACAAATGATTCATTCAAGCATTGTACAGACAATTTGGAATTTCACTTTTTCTTTTAAAATGCATCCTTTATATGCAAAGTGCATTAATTTATCCTACATAAACTTGTTCAACTTATTGACCATCACTTTCTTCGTTTCGTAGTCCAGTAAGAAATGCTCAAACTATCACCATAAATATTAAAATGAGGTTTTGTTGTATAAAAGATTATCGTTCGATTACTTCCTGATTTTACTAAAATTTAATTACCTACGAGTTTTTAAAAACAATATAACTGTACGCCTATAGATTCCGAATCCACTCTTTTACATATTATTTACTATTATTATTATTTTTACATTAAACGATAACCTAATTCGTATCCAGGGTGCTTCGAGAGGGAGTGATTAGTATCTCCATTCGAAATTATATTAATAGAAAATGTAAAACTTTGTAATTTTTTTAAACGATTCAACAGCTAATTGATAAGTAAAGGATGAGTGAGGTTGAAATGAGTTTAATTCAAAGACGTTGCATCCTATCAGAAAATTATATGAAAAATTTTTTGTGCATTAATGATAGTAAATGTCAAAAAAGAAATAAAAAGATAGCGTAGGTCAGTGGCGTCCTGTTTTCTTAGAAAAAAATTTCTTCGACACCCCCACCATCACGCTTTTGGTTAGAATGGAGAGATGAAAATTGTGGTAAGAAGTGTCCTGATGTACGCAACGTTCACCTTCCGATTTTCATATTTCCGCAGAAATATGGGAAAAACTGAAAATGAATAAAAAACTTGTTCTATCTCAAAAACTATGCATTTTTAACTATAAATTTATATGACATATCCATATTATTTTAACGTGTTCTATCGATCCTTTAAATTTCCCGATTCAAATCTGGCTCGCCCTGTACATTGCTGTTATTTGTATGTAGAGCACATATTTTGTGGCATCTCAGCCTAGGGAACATTTGGACCAGTATGGCTGAAAACTAATCACTTCAAGATTTAACCAAAAAAATTGCAACATCATACTTTGATTTCGTTGAGATATCGTGACCAAACATTTTGGCCGCACACACATACTTACATACAGACTTTTCACTGAAAATAGTCACAGACGCTTATAGGAGCCCCAAAACGTAAAGATACGCCAAAAACGAGCGGAAATTTCAGAATGAAGTAAAGGACAGAAATTAAAGACGGTCGCTAACTGAAAAAAATGATTATGTATTCGAGATGACATATACATTTTTGTGATTGTTATTGTGTAGAAAATTAAATGTTGAATCATTTCAGATAATCTTTTCACGAATTATTATACCTTATAAAAAAAAATAAGAAAGTATACAATGTAAACGTGACGTTTACAATTTCAGATTTGCGATATTGCCTTTGAAACAACTACATATATTTACCGGGTGGCTATTAAAAAACTCTTCCTGTTTGAAGCTCCATAACTCCGGAGTACATTGCGAAATCGATTTGAAATTTTTATCTCTTACAGACAAAAGGTTGAAAGATATTTCTAGCAAATTTCATAGGTGTAGGCCTATCAGCAACGAAATAACAAAATTTTAAATTTACCATTCAAATCTACTATACAAGTTGATAATTTTACAAGCAGCTTAAAATGAAGTAAAATTTTTATTGGAACAAATGTAACTGTCAGTGACGTTTCGAGTTAGTTGTTAGATTATCATAACTAAAAGTTTTGTCCAATTATCACGAATTTTTCTTGTAATCGTTGCAATTTGTTATCAAGAAAAAAATTGGCGTGGAAAAGAATTGCGGAAGAATTTCCAAGGAAGAAAGGGCCACATTCTAGCATAAATCATGCTGTTAGACGACTGATAGAAACTGGATCAATTTTGAAAAAACCTGGAAGTGGAAGACTTGTAACTGTTACAAATAACGAAAATTCAGAAATGGTACATAAACTGTCTTTGTCACAAGAAAATTAACCGGGAACTCATTTATCACAGCGTCAAATAGCAAACACATTAAGAATCAGTCACAGGTCTGTACAAATTGTTCGGAAACGATTACAAACGGGTGCAAACCCTGGCAATTTCATTAAATGCAAAACTAGGTCGATGATTGCGAGTCTTGCAGCTTTATAAAAAGTTTTCAAATGCAGATATACGGCGTTTAGTTTTTCAAGATGAAAAATATTTTATGCTCCAAGTCCCTCAAAACAGGCAAAAAACAGAGTTTAATTAACTACCAGAAAAACACTTTAATCTGAACGTCAATACCACAGGTTTTCTAAGAAGCTCATGGTATCCTGCGTAATATTCTAGAATGGCAAAAGTCACTTATTTTATACTAATCCACAGTTGATAAAACTAATACAGATAACTACGTCTACCATTTGCGAGAGGATCTAATATTGGAAATGCGCCGGTTGTACCCGAACAATGGTTATGTTCTTATTCAGGATGGTGTCCCATCACGCAGGGCTCTAAGAACATATTTCTTAGCAGAAAGCATGTTATCCTTTATTGAAGCAAATGAGTGGCCACCGAATTTTCCTGATTGTAATCCGTTAGATTATTCAGTATGGAATGCATACAGGAAAAGTGTATGCCCAAAGACGAGAACCGTTTGCCAACCAGGAAGATCTGCGTCGCCGAATAGAAGCGGTGTGGCCAGAAATGTCTCTAAATTTAGTCAGGAAGGCTATTTTAGAATTTAAACATAGGCTAAGATAGTAAATTTGCAGAAGAGAGGTCCAATATAACATATATTTTAGAAGTGGTATTAAATTATCCATTTCAATTTTGAGATTACGTATAATTATTTTTTTTTTTTTAACTGAAAATAAAATCTTTATTCGCTTGATTTTCTAAATAAACTCGCTAGGAATACTTTTCACTCTTGTGTCTGTAAGAGATAAAAATTTCACATTGATATATCAATGTACTCCGGAGTTATGGATTTTCAAACAGGATTCATTCATAGCCACCTGGTATATAAAAGCAAAAAAATATTTTCATATTCAGTATTTGCTAGGCAATAATTTAATTTAGAATTGAGATACTAAGGGTTAGAAGTACTACAGCGGTTTAACTTTGAGAAATAATCATCCTAACGGTTATTAGGCACCATGATCTACTTCTTAGGCTCTTTTGGATATTATGTAGTAGGGTGTTTGACACTATGAAAAATAAATTATTAAATTATGTGAATACGATAGTTTATCGAATAAGAAATCAGAAATTATCGGTTTGTATTCACAAAAACGCGAGGTTGATTTATTATTTCAATTTTAAAATTGCAATTTTTTAGTCTGTGAATGACATGTCACAAAACGCTACCAGCCATGATGGTTTTAAATGTGACGTCACTCTTGTAGTAAGCAAAACCTGCAGTTATCTTATGTAACTGCTTTGGATTATTTGGATAGATTTCGTGTTGTTTTTTTGAAGTCAATAGTAATTAATCATAGAGGGCGGTTTTTTAAAATCGGACAGTACGAATTTACTAAGAATTGACACAATATTGGTGGCGAAATTCTTTGCAACTAATCCCGATTTCTGTTCTGCCGAATTTGGGAACATTAAAACATCTGTATGAGTGTACAATATTTGTTTACTTCTAATTTTAAAGCTAACTAGATACTTATGTTTACAAAAGTGTGTTTAATGTATGTAATTAGAACATTATTTATTAGACAATCTTCAACATAACCTCAATATTACAAACATGACAGATATGTGAAAGACTTCACTTGTTTACATTAGTTGTAAAGTTCAAAGCTACTGATAGTATCAGACAAAATAGTACCTATATCATAGTGATGATAATAATAGAGTGATTGGAATAATTATACATTTTTTAAAAATCTGGGTTAAAAGTTTAAAATTGAATTAGTTTCGTATCCTGTTATGTCCTTCCTTTGTTTGGTTCACCCATTCCCTACTTACCGTAGTCTATGCTAGTTTATATAACAGTAAAAGGTCCTGAAAGACTCCTGGGCGGGAAGAATGTGTCTATGTCCCTCCTTTGGTTCTTAAAAAAAAGAATAAATAAATAAAGAAATAATAATGAATAAATGAATAAAGGAAAAAAATCTTGTTTGGTTTAGGCTCATAGATGTAGTGTATGCAGTGGGAACTGGTTCGTGTTAGCGCTTCATTGCAGTTTTGAATTGTATGCATAATAGTAACTTGCGCCTGGCTGTATGGATTTTATCCTAATGCCGCCGAAAACAAAAAAACATCAAAGTAATCCTAACAAAAAATACAGTATACGTTTACTCGATAATAATTTTGGGTCTCTCCTGGCAAGTTGTAACCAAGTCTTTCTCATTTTAATATCATCTGGCAGTTTTATAAACAACTTTTTATGGTGTCTTTACACTCGTACTCTTGCAATTCAGCACCAAACACAACGTATAACGATGGGAACTCATTATTTTATATGAGAAATAAAAAAAAACAATACTGAGCAATACTTACGCCTGTCTGTTTCCAACATGAATGACGTAATAGTAGTTAGTTATATGGCTCGCCAATTTATATATTTCAAATTTTGAATGCCATTTTATCCTATAAAGCAATTTCATTTAAGCGAAATAAAAATTCCTGTTGACTTATACTACGATATGAACATTTTAAGACTGTTGAAAAAGAAGAGTCAAATAGCTATTTTACTTTAGTACAGAGTATCATTTAAGAGGGTACGCAGTAATTAAACCAAATTAAAAATTCAAGAACCACATCAATGCTGTACTTTCCATTATGAAAACAACAATAATTGTAAAATAAATAGAAAATTAACACGCTGTATATTTTTGCAAAATATTATTGGTATTTAGTCGTTATTATTGACACCATCTAATTGAATTTATCTCTGGTCTTCAAATGTTGGAAAAATTCTGGTGATTCAATTCAAATATTTGTCTTCATGTATGTATTTTGTTTCTATTTATTATATTTTTTCCCAATCCAGCAATATTATAATACATTTAATATTTAGTCTCAACAACAATACAATTCAATATAAATTTGGACAGTGAGGTTGAGTGTCGAGTTTGGAAAATTTGAGTTTTATCAAAAAACAATCATTTATTGTTTAAAAATATTAAAACATTTGTGAAATAACAATTAGTGATTTACTAATTTGGTTAGGTTTAATAACGTATATATCATTATGTGTTTATTAAATAAATTAACTGGACTATAGGTATACTGTGCAAGTTACTATTGTCGACGACGAGTCGCTTTCTTTAGACCATCCTCTTGAATGATACAGATCCGCGACCGCGGTCAGCGCCGCCGGGCCCCAGTGAGAGGATGTGACCCGATTTTTCACCACCAAATTTACAAGAATATGATGGCTGCTAACTTGGATATCATATACAAGTGGGGAAGAAGATGTACTATAAAACCATACGTGGATTTCGGAAGTATATCAAATAATTGTTCGCCTCCCTTGAGTAACAGCTAGTTACTCGAGAAGTAAGATGAAACTTTTCGTGGTAAGTATTCGGTAGTGAAATGTGTTGAAAGTGCTGAAAAGTGTTTGTGTTATAAAAAATCGAAAAAAACATGGAAAACTGGGATAATGCATTTCTTTCACGGAAGAATCACCCACTTTGATATTAGTGTCTTCATACAAAAAATAATTAAAACTATGTATTTCACTGAATACTCATTAAATGTAATTGTGCTGAAAAATAATAATGAAAAATATATTACACCGAAAACCACAATAAAAAAATTAATCCTTATAACAGACCTTACTAATACTTTGCAATATTAGATCTACATAACACTTTTAGCACTCGATAACTTACTATTCAAATACTGATACTCTTTTTTCTTGCAGTTAATTGTCACGCTAGTGGCTTTTACTCAGGCACGCCCTGAACCCCCCATCTGGTTATAGTTACCCAGTTCCTTCTGTCAGTTATGGAGCTCCTTCTGGAGGATCTTTGGGTGGCAGTTTAGGAGGAGTTAGCCTTGGAGGACATGGCTCTAGTCTTGAAGGTGCCCTAAGTATAGGAGGCGGCCATGGAGGTGGCTTCGGAGGTGGTCTGGCACTTGGAGGTGCAGGTCTCTCTTTTGGAGGAGCTAGCTTAGGAGGTGATCAAGGAATATCCTTTGGAGGCGGTGGGTTAGGAGGAGGATTTTCTTCAGGATCATCTGGTTCCTCTTCATTCTCCGGTGGATTTGCGTCAGGAGGATTTGGTGGAGGATCAGTTGTTCAAAAGCATATTTATGTTCATGTACCACCACCAGAGCCAGAAGAAATTCGTCCACACAGACCTATCCATGTAGCTCCCCCCACAAAAGCACTATAAAATTATCTTCATTAAAGCGCCCTCTCCACCTACCCCATCAGTACCTACTATTCCTCTCCAAGCTCAAAATGAAGAAAAGACCCTTGTATACGTTTTGGTCAAGAAGCCAGACGAGCAACCAGAAATTCAGATACCGACTGTCGCCCCAACTCAGCCCTCCAAACCAGAAGTTTACTTCATACGTTACAAGACGCAAAAGGAAGCTTCTTCTGGTGGGTTCTCATCTGCGGCCTCTTTTGGCGGTTCTTCTCTTGGAGGTGGAGTGTCCCTTGGAGGTTCTCACGGAGGACTATCTCTCTCTGGAGCATCCCTAGATGCAGGAGCTGCTCTTTCTGGTGCACATATTTCCGGTGGCTCAATTACCGGGGCTTCATTCGGCACTGGTGGTGCTTTGGATGCTGGCCTGGCCATTTCTGGTGGATCGAGTCATAGCAGTGCTATCGCTAGTTCAGTAAGCTCGTCCGGTTCAGGTCTCTCAACTAGTTACGGTCCACCTGGACATGTGAGCGGTGGCCCATACTAAAAAGTCGATATGAAAAGATGATACGGGTATGACTGGTGGCTTATTTTTGGGGCTACGTAGTTGCATAAGACTTGCGGGATGTGATAGTCCCAACGCTCCATTTCATTGTACATAGTCCATTTTGTTTTAAGTTTGTATTTTATTGTTTATTATTATTTCTTAGCAAGTACGGTGACAAATAAATGTATTTTTTTTATTAAACGTGTTTTATTATACTGTAGTCACATTTAAAATAATGTGATGCTATGTTAAGGAAATGTTATTTAAATAATTAAATTATTTTATATTATGAATTTCATTATAAATTGATACATCTTTGTCGAAAACAAAATTGAATTAATAGCATGACTATAAAAAATTTACTCAATTAGGAAACTATAAATTATATTGTTATACATATATAATATATGCAACATTAATTCTGTGACCGAAATAATGAGTAAAAGAATATATTTTGGCAGCTTTCACTTTAGTAGCTAATGTCATTCTTTTTTTTTTATTATAAATAATTCTTCATTGGTATATCTATACATTGGGAACTCTTCCTAGGTAGCATGCGTTTACTATTTTAGTTATTTTTTAAAGGTGTATGTTTTTACAGTGTATAAATAATAATACTGCACAAATGGAGGAAGTGATATGAATCAAAGTAAATAAATAACAATATGTAAGATGTCATGATAAAGTGCACCAGTTTTTTTATTTATACGGTACTAAATTGCTGCTAAAAGACCACTTATTTGCAAATAAATATCTCCAGATAGATTTACTCTAATTCAAATTATGTGACTTTTATGAATGATCAAAAAAGAAATGTATTTTGTGGCAAGTTAAAAACTCAGTAATTCCGAGAAAATCCAGTTTAACTTTAAAAAATTACATAAAGAAAGTTGGTTTTTTAAATTTTTATGGGAATTGTTTGTATTTAAATATTATAAAGGTAAATTATATGCAATAATTTTATAATGATTTTCTGAGTAATGTCGAGGGATGGTGGTCCAAATTCTTAAAAAATTTTATAAAAATAGTCTCAAAAAGAGAGAATTTTTTGTATACATATTTTTATTTTATTAGTTTCACAGTAATAAAGACAATTTAATAGGTTTAAATGTATTGACATTTTACTTCAACTGCGAATACCTCAAAAATCGCTCTGCAAAAAAAAAATTAAAAAAAATGGGCGTTATTATTTATTAAAATTAGTATAAATTACCAAATCTTCGTAAAACTATGAAACATAAGTTTTACGAAGAGTTGGTAATTTATACAAACAAATTTCTCTTTTTTTCACCATACTTTTATCACACTAAACTTTAATTGGCCATTGCTGTTCATCAGTTTGTACAGTGCGTATTGACACTTTTAATCTTCGGAAATATGGCATTTCTCTTTCTTGCACCTATATTACCTTTTTTAATCATGATGGTAACTCGATTCATATTTGATATTTCTGAAAACTTCTACATGTTGTGTGAACTAATCATTTTCCAAAGATTTTTTTAATGCTTTGAAAAATAACCCAATGGCATGAAGTCAAGTTTTTAATAATAATTTAAATATTATCCGTATACGAGAGAAGTAGAAGGAGTGAGCTCAGTTCGGATCTACACCGATGCATCAGGGTGTAAGGAACAATATCCTGCACAGTGCTTACATGTACAACATCGACACGGAATGAAGTGTTCATACACCATATAATAATAATAATAATCTTTATTAAGTAGGTACAACCTAATATAACATATAACTATCACAAATAGAACCCCATATGATACTCACAAATACACTGAAAAATACATAACAAAAACAATAAGACATTAATAAAAACAAAAGCAAAAGCAGATACATATATCTATAATATTGAGATAAAAATTCTCTTAATTTAATTTTGAAGTGATTTAGTGCATCACAATTTTTTATTCCAGTTGAAAGGTATTATATTCATTCAGTCCTTTAAAAAACAGACAATTCATTGATTTTTTACTTTTAGTTCTAGTGATATGCATATTATCTCTGTTTCTGTCTGTTAAGGGTAATATTTACGTATAGATATGATGGCAATAATTTATTTAAAATTTTGTAGATAAGTATCATAGAGAAGTATTTAAGTCTTAACTCTACGGTCTGCCATTCGAGACATTGAGTCATCATGTTTATTGGTGTATATCGGTTGCATTGCAGTATTATTCTCATTCCCCTGTTTTGCAATTTTTGAAGAGAAGCTTTACTATTTTAACACGCTTTTATTAGCTTCACTTGTATGTTTGTTTGCTTGTTTGTTTGCTTGTTTGTTTGTAACCGACTCTTTGGACTCGATTTTGAGCTACTTTAAACGGACAGATTTAATTGAAACTTTGTACACTTACGAAGAACCGGTAACAATACAATAATTTGATAAGTTTATATCATTATCCTGATCAGGATCGCCAGTCCTTTCCTCACGTATCCTGCGTGAGAGCAAGAGGCTTAATATTGTAAGTATATTCCGTGATTGTCAGGTCGGTCGTTGGCAGAGTGGGCAAGTCTTAGTCGACGCGAAACGACGGACTCCTCGGGCGTGAGTTCAAATCCCATGGCTGAAATAAAAAAAATATTTTTTTTCAGAAATATCTGTTGGATCGTAATATGTTATAATATCAGCATCAATAAGCAATATAAATATAGTTTAAAAAAAACTACAAAACACGCTTTCATAGCACATCAAACTGAAAAGTGAAAAATAAATATAGTTTAAAAAAAACTAAAAAAACACGCTTTTTAAGCACATCAAACTAAAAAGTGAAAAATAATTATTAATATAAACTGAACGAAAAATACTAGTATTATTGTGAAAAAAGCGTGGGGCGCTTTGTGCCATATTTTTCGTATATCGAGCAACCCACGCTTTTTTCACAATAATACTAGTATTTTTCGTTCATTATTGTTTTCAGTTTATATTAATAATTATTTTTCACTTTTTAGTTTGATGTGCTTTAAAAGCGTGTTTTTTAGTTTTTTTTAAACTATATTTATTTATTGAATAAGTACAATAATGAAGCACAGTAATCAAAATGAGGTTGAATTATGGATCGGTAAACTGTAATTCTGGTATTCATTGACAAATTACTAGCCACAAGTGAGAAGAAAAATAGTTTTTTTGAAGTTTTATTTTGTATATAATTAAAATGGCTCTTGAGTGTTAAAGTATTATCAATTATAAATCCTAGGTATATTATTTCCGTAACTATATCAATTTTAGTGTTATATACAGTTATATTAATGTCATTTGTATTGATTTGTGTATATTTGTATTTAGTTGTTAAAATTATTACTTTGGTTTTATTAACATTGAGCTTAAGTTTTCCGATATTAAGATAATTTTCGACATTTTTTAATTCGTTGTTTACTTTCTCAATTGCAACTGTTAAGTCCTTGCTACTAGTGGAAATGAGTGAATCATCAGCAAATAAATTCAGAAACTCAGAATTAATGTGGTAATTTATGTCATATAAATGATAAAAAGAAGAGGGCCCAAAGCACACCCTTGAGGAACTCCAAAATCATTAGTTATTTTTGCTGACTCATAAGAATTTATTTTTGTTAATTGGTTTCTGTCTTTTAAATAATCGATAATTCAATTTAGTAGTGCCTGATATTCCATAATATTTAAGTTTATTGATTAAAATGCTACGATCAATGGTTTCGAATGCTCGTTTTTGAAGTCAAGAAAAATACCTATTATATAGTGATCTTCATCGATAAGTTTATTCCATGTTGATATAGTAAGTTGAAGCGCTGACTCACAAGAGTGGTTTTTACGAAATCCAGATTGATTTATAAATAATAGATTATTTATATTGAAATATTCATAAAGTTGGTTGTATACTGCTATTTCATGAATTTTTTCTAATGCTGGCAAGGTATTAATTGGTCGATATTTACCTGCTTCATAGTTATTCTTAATTTTAGCAATGGGAGTTACAATACTGGTTTTAAGTTCATTAGGGAATTTACCTTTTTCAAGTGATGTGTTAATAAATTTTAACAAAACGTGTCCTATTACCGGAAAAATATATTTAAGAATTTTAGCATTTAATATATCATCAATATTAAGGAATTGATTGTCGAATATCTTTTATGCTGGATACAAAATATACATATGAGAAGATACAAAAGACAAAACAATTATTATTTTGTATCACTTTACGTTAAATTCAATAATAGTGGCCCACTGCAATGGACAACTACCAATATGTTTTCGAATCATTTTTCTTATTTGTAGACTTTATTCTTAAATAGATAAATTGGACAAAATATATACATTTTGTGACTTTTTCAACCAAAACTATCTAAAAGTGTGGAATCAAAATTATTCTTACTAATTAATTAAGAATGCATTGGTATGGATAATATAATAAACAACAGAATTACTTTGTGTCAGCCATTTCCAAATCCTCTACAAATGTTTTTTTTAACCATTTATTTAACGTCGACTATTTCCGCTACCAGGGCCAATCACTGACACTAGGAGAGGAGCTACCCCTAACCTAGAAATTTTGCCGAAAAGTAACGATTTTTTACTTGTCTAACATTTAGTAGACAAGGGACCAACTGCTTTACATCCCTTCCAAAGAATGGTATATCACCTACACAACCCTCGCCTAAGATTGCATAGCTTCTGAGTATACGCTGATATAGAAACCCCTAGAAGACTGGACGAGGTCGCCGAGATTCTGTCACAAATACAAAAGGGCTTATTTTTTCATGGAGCCGATATTGGCTGATTTTCTTTTAATGGTATTCAACAAGGAAGCCCCACGTTTAAGGCACCATATCACAAATTGAACAAGGCTATAAACACATAAGTGAGTTTTTTGAAATGCTTGTTTATTGATTTCTCCCTAGCTGGGTTATTATTTTTTCAATTAAGTTGGGCGCCACGTGACTTGCTGCCACGAAAATAGTTTTGGTTTTGTCGCCTTGGTATTTGATTGTAGGAATGGAACTTTCTCAAGGTCGATTTTGATTATAAGGTAGCCTGTTCTTAACTTCGTAGAAATTTTATGTGTCTTTGGCTATGCTGGCAGAGCTGAGTAGAACTTCAGCAACTTCTCTTCGGCGGCCTTGGCTTGAGGGACTTTCTACCTTAGATATTTTGTAGTTGAAGGATTTAATCAAGCGGCTTATGCTTTATATTTATTTATTGGGTTTAAAAAATTTGCACAGGCGGTACCTGGCAATTTGGCTTTTCTCTAGCCTGAAAATGACTAGATAGTGCTGAAAATATTTTTTTCAGTCAATTTTGGTAAAAATAAAATTCAACAGGGAATCTGTGCAAAATGTCTTTACTTCCCTGTAAATGTTTTTAGAACTATGAATTTAATTTTTTCGCTGAAGGCCAAAAATGGGTTCCTTACAAAATTGAATTTTACTGGTGAGAGCAAGTGAATTGTGAAAGTGTAAAATTTATTTGACTTAAGTCGTTAAGACCATAAATAAAATTTAGATGAGCGTAAAATTCACAATCACAAAACACTTTCAAAAAATTTCTTGAAAAATTGTTGGAATTTTGCAGATTGGACGGCAAGTTGACCTACAACTCGGGTACTACAGCCTGCCTAAAAGGTCGCGCAAGACTTCACAAGTTTTCCTAATAATGGACGATTTATAAAACCAAGAAAAAGTTATTTATTAAAATATTTCGGAGTCGAAAAAAAAAATTGTTTGAGCAGTGTATATTTTTATGCTTAATGCTATTAAATTAAAATAAATTTGAAAATTCATTTTCAAACGACTAAGTCGAAAATTATTGAAAATTTAAAAATAAATTGTTTAATGTCCTGTTGGACTAACAAAATGATTTATATGAAATTAATTTTTTATAAAAATTTTGGCTGTCAATCCTTAAAACTCAAAGATTCCCAATAAATTCTGAAACTTTTCTGGCAGTCTAGTAATCACCCGGGAAACTTAGAACTAACCAAATTTTGTTGAAGAAATGAATGTTAATTGAGGTGAATCCTTAATTTTAAAATAAGTTAAATTTTCTAATATAAAACTGAGGTTCGAGACTCTATCTTAACAAACCTGTCTTCTCGAAAAACATAGTTTTGAAAAAATTATTATTAATTTAAAAATAAAAATAAATTAGGTTTCCTCTTCTTGGTAAAAGTTTAAAATATAGAGTGGAATGAAAAAATAATAACGCTGAAAAATTTTTTGCTAATTATTATTTACTATTTTTACAAAACGTATCATAGATAAGTACAACATATATCTTTTTAAACAATTATTTTCCCGGCTATTTGCCAAAACGCTGAAACTTGGATTAAAGGATAATATGCACATTATGTTCAGTGTGACTGACTCAATAATGTTATTTTTAATTCGAACTATTCTGCTGAGTAAAACCAAAAAATAAATAAAACAAAACGTACTTAAACAATCACTTTAAAAACTTTGAATAGTGGTGAGAGGCATGAAACTTCTCGTATGGTTTAAATGCTACTATCCGACCGACATCATAGATGTCTCTGTTTCGGATAGCGACTTGTGCAGCAAGTACCGAGAGCGGCGACCTCTAGCCCAGGTGGACTAAACTACTGTTATTTAATATGATTTGAAGGAAACAACTACTCAGCGGGCAAATACCCCGACCTGCATTGGATTATACCTTCAAACCATGATAGATCGATAGCCAATATCATTTGTCAATTCATAACCAGACATAGACCGGTTTCGAACTTATTTGTTCTCCTTAGTATGCCATAGGTTATGGAACAGACAAATGATAGTGGCCAATCTGCTAGTCATATACTAACTAAGGTAAATTGAATAGTGGTGAGAGGTATAAAACTTCTCGTATGGTCTAAATGCTACTATCCGACCAACATCATATATGTCTCTGTTTCGGATAGCGACTTGTGCAGCAAATACCGAGAGCGGCGACCTCTAGCCCAGGTGGACTAAACTACTGTTATTTAATATGATTTGAAGGAAACAACTACTCAGGGGGCAAATACCCCGACCTGCATTGGATTATATATATATTTGCCCGCTGAGTAGTTGTTTCCTTCAAATCATATTAAATAACAGTAGTTTAGTCCACCAGGGCTAGAGGTCGCCGCTCTCGGTACTTGCTGCACAAGTCGCTATCCGAAACAGAGACATCTATGATGTCGATCGGATAGTAGCATTTAGACGATACGAGAAGTTTCATACCTCTCACCACTATTCAATTTACCTTAGTTAGTATATGACTAGCAGATTGGCCACTATCATTTGTCTATTCCATAACCTATGGCATACTGAGGAGAACAAATAAGTTCGAAACCGGTCTATGTCTGGTTAGGAATTGACAAATGATATTGGCTATCGATCTATCATGGTTTGAAGGTATAATCCAATGCAGGTCGGGGTATTTGCCCGCTGAGTAGTTGTTTCCTTCAAATCATATTAAATTAAAAACTCTAAGACATTTGCCGACACGTGTTTCTGCTTTTAGCTTCATCTGGATAGCTCACTCAAAGGTTTATTACATTGGGGTTTACTAGTATTCAGTTTCTTTGCATCCTTTGGGTCCGTAGGAGTCTGGTATTCTAAGTTTAATAAATAAAAAAACAGTGTAGATTTTTACAATTAAATCTAATGACGGAAGACTCCTCATGAATGATAATAGCTGTCGAAGAAATACTTCTGGTTCTCTGCGGTGAATGTTTGAAAATTACTTTGTATGTAGTGAACGCCATCTTCATGAATTGTTGCTACCAAAAAATAACCCAGCCTTGTGCGTGGAGAAATTTCTTAGTGCTTTTTTTGATGACTTCTGGGAACCATGTGAGATCTATGCCTGCGAAACAGCCAACAAGGAACTGTCCTAAGGGCTTTAGATCAATTGGTATTTGATAATGGGGTGCACACCCAGTTTTAAGTTAATTTTTGTCGTTTCGCGGAGTGACATCTGAACTGTATGAATGCAAAGGGTAGAATTTTACTTTGAAAAATGAATGTATACTTAAAAGTAAATTTAGTACCACGATGCTCTCTTGTTAAAGCCGTGTGGTAGAATTGTCTGCCTTGAAAATAAATTTTATATTTATAGTAGTTGTGTCGTCATCTATTGCGATGTTAACATGATATCATGTTTTCAAACCTGCGTAGTAAAAATAAAATCCACCTCGCTTGAAAGCTCCGATATGTAAAAAAAGCTCCCGATAGGGCAGGCTGGCTGGTCCGCTACAAGATGTACCAAACTCCAATTTTACAAGTTTAAGTCTCGTATAGATAAATCTAGCACTGTGGAAACAATGATTGTTGCCTGAAATTATTATTATTTTGTCTTAAACTATTTTACTTTGATATTGATTATTATTTATTTTATTGACTTTGTAATATTATTTTTTAGGTATGTGCGATTAGCATCTTTTAAAATTAGTATGATAGAAATGCAGAAATTTAGCATTTACTATTTTACGTTGACCACTGATGAATATTTGCCTCTGTCGACTACTGGAATTCAAATTTTGTGTGGCTTCTCAGAAAGCAGTAAAATCGTTCAAACTGGTTTTTACTTATTCCTTATGAAAGCTTTTAGGAGTTTTGGCTATTTTAATGTTTGTAAGTGCACTGCGAGGCCCGCCTTCGCGCTTTTGCTGCGGTGCGGTTTTTTGATAAAAATTAATTTTACTATTTTGGCTTTTAAAAATCGGAGAATTGAGAAAAAAATTGCGGTTTGAAGTTATGGATATGGTTTTTTATTCCTTGTCTTATTTGCTAAACAAAAAAGTGGTGTGACATGAAATAGTTTGAACCCGTATAACTTTGGTCAGGGGCATTTTTTTATATTTTTAATGGCTGAGGGCCTTTTATGTGATCTGTGAGATTTTTTGGTAACATTGATTTTTTGAAAAAATTAAAATTTTTGTGGAATTTTGGTTCTACAAAAATTCACTTGAGTTACCATTAAATTAGTGACTGCGACTACCGTTGCTTAACTTTCGTATCAAACACGAGTACCGTTAAGATAGATCTACGCTCGCCCCTCAAATGGGGGTTACGATTCTTTTCAAAAAAGAAATCGATTCAAGAGTAGGCTTTGACATTACTATTATTACTCATTTTGGTCAGTATTCATGTGTCCTTATTGATAAATATAATCAATATGTAATTATAATAATTAGTATATGATGTTGAACCTGAATTTAATTGAATTATTTATTTGAAAATATGATCCTTATACAGGGTGATCTACCACGCGTGTGCCAAACTTCAGAGGCTGGTAATTTATCAAAAAATAAATGAACTTTCATTAATAAACATATGTCCTAAAACGCATAATAAGAGAGCTACAACCCCTTAAACGGGGTTGATGAATACCAATTTTTCGATTATAAGTCCAATATGGTGGTGATTAAAAAAATGAAATTTTCATACATTACGGCCCCGATGTAGGCGCATAAAATTACAAATTTCCTAATTAACAGCTTGCCTTATTGAGGTAGTTTTGAGGGGTGAGGGGTAGTTTTTTACCCCAAACTTTTTTGACGTCACTTCCGAAGGAAAACTTTTAAATAACATTATTTCCCATGCAATGACTCAGAAAAAAGTATTTTTCAAAATTTCTGTCACACCAGCCGTTTTTGAATAATTTGCGTTGAACGGCAATAAGGTTTTTCATATGAAATATGCAAAACTTTAAACATTATACAGAAAGTATGGTTTCAACATGATGGAGCGCCTCCTCATAATGAAAGACATGTGACTGAATGGTTGAATCGGAATTTTGGAAATAACTGGATTGGTAACCGTGGTCCTGTTTTATGGCCTCCTCGCTCTCCCGATCTCAATCCTTTGGATTTTTATTTCTGGGGGCATATGAAGCAGTTAGTTTATTTTGAGGAAATAAATAATATTCAGCACTTGACGGAAAGGATCAATAATAGTTTAGCTTATATCACAAACAATGGTGACATGGCTGAAATTAATAATTCAATTATTCGTCGTTGTCAGGCGTGTATTCGTGCTCAAGGAGGTCATTTTGAACAGTTACTCTTTTTAGCTATTAAGTACGATATTTCTGTGTTGTACATTGATTTTTAATTTTGTAATAAAAATGTTGTTTATTTCACATGAAAAAACCTTATTGCCGTTCAACGCAAATTATTCAAAAACGGCTGGTGTGACAGAAATTTTGAAAAAATACTTTTTTCTGAGTCATTGCATGGGAAATAATGTTATTTAAAAAGTTTTGCTTCGGAAGTGACGTCAAAAAAAAGTTTGGGGTAAAAAACTACCCCTCACCCCTCGAAACTACCTCAATAAGGCAAGCTGTTAATTAGGAAATTTGTAATTTTATGCGCCTACATCGGGGCCGTAATGTATGAAAATTTCATTTTTTTAATCACCACCATATTGGACTTATAATCGAAAAATTGGTATTCATCAACCCCGTTTAAGGGGTTGTAGCTCTCTTATTATGCGTTTTAGGACATATGTTTATTAATGAAAGTCCATTTATTTTTTTGATAAATTACCAGCCTCTGAAGTTTGGCACACTCGTGGTAGATCACCCTGTATACAACAATCCTGAATCCTTTAACAAATAAATTTGATTCATAACTTATGTTTAAAGAGTTGTTTTATGGCATGATCATTTGATTCGGGCAAATATATTCTTAATAGACACAATATTAAACATCAAAGTTGCAGAGTTTTTCCAATTTTTTTTATGTCCAAGTAACCATCTATTTTACATTTAGTTTAAATTTTGTATGCTCACTCCCTCAAGTAGCATTTTTATCTAGGATCAATCTAAATTTGGAAGTTCTAGTGTAACTGATATGGCAGATATGATTTTTCAAAAACACCGCTGTTTTAGGTGCCCTGTAAATGTCTCTTAAAAATGAGAGGCTGTAACTCTATAGAGATGCAACTTTGTATATACGTACTTTACATCAAATGATCTTATTTTGATCCCTAAACCCCCTGTTTAAAAATTACTCTGTATATAAACATCCAATAGGTGTGTAGACAATTCCGTGCAACTGTTGGATGTTTATATAGAGCGTAATTTTTAAAGGAGGGTCTAGGAGTCAAAATAAGATCATTTGACCTAAAGTTGTGTAAATGATTCTATAGAGCCATCATAGGCCTTCAAATTGCCGCACTGTAGGGGTCACAAGGACCCACTCACAAGAACTTAACCTAACACAAATCCATAATTAAAAATATTATACTCGTGAAATGTAAATTTAAGGTAGTACATTTTTTTTGTTCATCTCGTTATACTGTTGCAATGCACAAGGTATTAAATTGAAATTATTTTTTTTTAAACGTTTTCTGTGTACAACATTTTGCTAATTTTTTTTCTCTTTTTTTTTCAGGTAAGTTCAATGGATATCCTATTGTATATTTGGATATCTTTGCTTGGTAAGATTCTCACAATATAAAATAATTTGTATAGTAGTGGTGAAGGTGCTATGCCTAGCGACAAATAGGTTTTGTCATCACGAAATAAAATATGTTCAATAATTGAAGAGGAAAAATATATAAAAATTATACATGAACAAAATGAAATAACACAAATTTTACTATATATGTGTTTATGATAATGGATTTATGCATTTAAAAAAAGGAGCAACTCGGAAAAAGAAGTGAACTATCTCCAAAAAGAATTAGATAAGATAAGATAAAATATTCTTTATTTATCCATAGATAGGTAGTATGTACATAAAAAAAATAAATAGATATAAAAATAATAGTTACAAACTAGTACTAGTTTACATAATATAGACATATAATATAGAGACAAAAAACCAAACCTTAAGCAACATCAATTTGGCTGATATGCATTATCTTTTATAAAACATAAAAGTTGACTCTTAAATTGGTTAACTGTATTACTAGTCTTAATTACGCGGAAGAAGATTGAATTGTACAACTCCTTTGTGGAACAGACTTCTCATTGTACTACTCCTAGAAGTTCTTTTAACATAATAGTATTTGCACTAGCCGTACGTGTGTTACACATGTGTACGTCTGTAACAGGCAACAATTGTCGTATGAGATATTCCGGTAAAATGTTATTAATCATTTTGGAAATGAATGCCATAGTTTGGAAGAAAAGGAATTATTTAATGTCAAGCCATTTTAATGTATTAAGCATTAGCTGACTACTAGTGAAGCGGTTACATCTTACAATTAGTATTATTCGCATTGCCTTATTTTGGAGAACCTGGAGTCTACTAAAATTTGTACAACTTGTATACTACGCAGAACAGCAGTAGAGAAAATGAGGTACTATTAGGGTGTTATACACAGTTACTTTAGTAGTAAGTAGTTGATATAAATGGAGTCACTCTGCTAAAAATCCGATCTTTTTGCAGATTTTCTTTGATATGTATTCTATATGTTTGTTAAATTTCAGCTCACGATCAATTATTAGGCCTAGATACTTTATTTCCCTGAACAATTTCAACTTTTTTTACTATTTAACTCGATACCAAGATTTAGACTAGCAAACTATTAGATGTGGATAATTTTACCCACGAACATAAATTTGGATTTTAATTCATTTGCTTTTAGTCTATTGATCTTAAATGTTTCTATCAATGATATTAGTTCTAAATTAACAGTACTTACCATTTCCTCAAAATGTGTACTCTCATATTAAATAAGAGTGTCATCAGCAAAAAGATAGATTATACATTTTTGCAACACATTGCCAAGGTCATTAATATAAAGAATAAATAATAATGGACCCAGTACACTGCCTTGAGGGAACCCCAAAGTTGTTTAACTTGTCTTCTGATAAATTCTCATTCACTTTTGTTACTTGGTACTTATTTGTATAACTTGTAATCCAGTCTATAACTGTGTTCTCAAATCCATATCTCTTTATTTTTAATATTAGTATTACAGTCAATTGTTTCAAAAGCACTCTTAAGATCAATGAAAACTGCTCAAATCCCAACTCCTGCTCTATCCAATAACTGCTTCCAATCTAAAATTGCTAATTGAAAGCCGTTTCATGAATGTTTGCCACCACGAAATCCCGATTGATATGTACATAGAATATTATTTGAACTTTATGTACTTGATTACTTGATCGCAAACTATTAATTCTAAGATTTTTGACAAAAAGACAACATATTTACTGGTCTTAGCTGTTTTTGGTCAGATTCGTATTGGGTATTTTTGGTATAGGTACCGACTACAGATGTTTTAATCATTCAGGAATAACATACCCTTTTTCAGACTCAAATTAATCAAATTTAAAAGGATACCTAACTATGTGAAAAAGATTTTTACGATATCACGTCCGATTTCGTCAGTGCTATATTTTTTCTTTGTTTAGTCACTATTTTATTTAGATTTTGTGAGGTTATAGCATTAAATGATATGCCAAATTTACCCGGTATAGATTCATTAATTATATCAATATCGACATCATCTGTCCTATGCTTATGATAATACTCTCAATCACTACATAATGCTGATTCAATACATCCGCCAAGTCGTTATTATATATTACTCCATCACAGTTCAAACTTTGCAGAGCGTGTTCCCCACTTTTTTTCCCAACTAACTGCTTTAAGCTTTTTCCACATTAATTTTGGATTTGACTTATTACTATCTATATTATAAAATATTGTTTTCGCGTCCTTGATAACTTTTACAGTATTGTTTCTTGTCTGCTTGTAGTAATTACAATCCTATATCCATTCCAATCAATTTCCATAGATATCCCTCATAAACAGTATTTAAAGTATGAATTATGAAATAGAGGTAATAAATATTAATCTGATACTACGAGAGCTAGCAACATCGCCAAAACGAGAATTTTAGGTAGGCTAGTTTTTTGATATCCCCTCTCTTTCACTATCTCGGTAGGCATGCGGACTGTCTGGCTAGCGGAAGAGGTTGCGTTTAGCTGTGCGCATAACACTAATACAGGTAAAAATATTAATTTCAAAAAATTTTTACGGGGATTTCTGAACGCAGGGAATCTCGCGAAATTGAACTTTCCGGATCGGTTTCTGTATGCAGATCGAAGTATTAAGGTTGGAAGGAGCTTCGCGCTCCCGCACCGACCCGGATTTTTGAATACTAATGGCGGCAGGAGCAAACAAAAAGAGGCATTTTTGACGTTTCAAATTTGGACAAATTGGGGGGTCACAAAAGGCTTTTTTCACGCTATCTTCTGAGGGGGCGCGTTTTCGTAATCGGAAAATATAAGTAATTCTTCAGTGCGTAGCGATATTTTCGTTCCTTATTTTCCCGCAACGAAAAAAATATAAATTTTTAAGTGCGTAAGAAAATTCCTTCATTTTGGGGAAAATACGTGTAACGAAAATTTATATATATTTTGTGTGAAAAAAACGGCGGCCATATTGTCTTGATTTTTAGTGTAAACGTAGAAATACCACTTGTCACTTCAACTCCTGTCGCCACCCAATCTTCGACATCCGGGTCGTTGAGGGCGCGCCAGCTCCTTCCCAACCTTAATACTTCGATCTGTACACAGAAACCGATCCCGAAAGTTCTATTACCCGAGATTCCTGGAAATCAATATTTTTACCTATATTAGTGTTATGCGCATAGGTAAAAGCAACCTCTCCCGCCAGACAGATTGTCCGCCTACCGAGATACTGATAGAGAGGGGATATCAAAAAACTAGCCTAGGTAAAATTCTCTGTCAACAAACATTGCCCTCTACTATACTATGATGTTTATTATCAAATCATCCAACAGGTGGAGTAACTGTAATTACGCTTCGTAATAAACTGGTCAGGGCCGTGGTGAGCCGAGGTACCAGATATGAACTATATTGAGAGCTCTGAAACGGTCGTTTCAATTTGACCGCTTATCACTTGATAGTGAAATCATCTGCATATGCTTATGCATAGAAACCTGCCTCGTTCAATGCAACTAATTAACCCATCAAGCACAAGGTTCCACTGTAATGGGGAGAACACCCCTACCTGCACATGATATATGACTAATGCAAAACTGGATGCGTTTTCCAATTGTCTTCTACCATTTTCCATATTTTGAATGAACACTTATTTCAAGTTTCAAGCGTTTATTTTTCAACACTGTAGCTTAGTCGACATAAAATGTCAGATTTAATCCAACTTAGAAATCGGGCCCCTAATTGCAACTCCATATGAGTATCACAAGTTATGTAACAAAAATTATGTTAAATACTTTGATAGATAAAAATACTAGAGCTAAAACCTGCACTTGTAAAAAATTAAATTAATACATCTCAAAAACACTGAACTGCTTCTGCGGTTGGTTGGCTCTTTGTGATACATTGTTAAATTGTAAAAAATAAAGAAACTTTCTGCTTTTAAATGTTTCAAAAATATTAAAACTCTACACGTGTTTCGGCTTTTGGGGGCTTTTCTCGTTTCAGTTCATTGTATTATTAAATATTTTAAATATATGAAGAAAATTTGCTTTTAATATTTCAAAATATTAAATACTCTACACATGTTTAGGCTTTTAAGGCCTTTGTTAAGAGTACTGGAACTCAGGTATAGTAAAATTTGTATTCATTGCTTATATAATCACATCTGATACCTGCTATAAAACTATTGTAAAATATGGTGACCGATAAGAATTTGTTGTTCATTCGTTAAATTTTTATTATTTTTGACAACCTTGCTTATTTCTAATTGTTCTGATAAATCAAGTTTCTTTCCTTTCTTTTCCGGATGGAGTAATTTAACATTATTTAAATCTATAAAATGATTGTTTATTATGCAATGTGTTGACGTGCCCAGGTACATACATTGTTTACAATATATTTCTTGTGTTCATCAGATCACTTTTTTACATTTTGTCCAGTTTGTCCAACATCGCAGTCACTACATTTTAACTCAAATACTCCTGTTTTTTGTAACTTTTCAGTTTTATCTTCGTTATTTATTAAAATTTTACCTAAATTATTTTTATTTACTGAAATTGTTCTACATCCCAGTTAAGTTTATTACTAACTATTCTGCTAATCTTAGGCCTAAAACTAATATATATATATATATATATATATATATATATATATATATATATATATATATATATATATATATATATATATATATATATATATATATATACATATATATATATATATATATATATATATATATATATATATATATATATATATATATATATATATATATATATATATATATATATATATACATATATATATATATATATATATACATATATATATATATATATACATATATATATATATATATAATATATATATATATATATATATATATATATATATATATATATATATATATATATATATATTTATATTTATATATCTTATTGCATTCCTATGAGGAACCGGCCTAAAACTCTACGTAAATTTTTTGTTTTGTTTGGTTTTTAGTAAGATTATTAGACTTTCTTTATAGCCAATGTTTTTTTGCAATTTTTTTAATTTTATTTTTATTTCTTTTTTAGAAATTCTCTTCGCTTAATGGAAACGTTATAGGCGATGTATGTAGCCGAGGAATGTTGCCATTTGTATTTGCTATAACTGAAAAGTTACAAAAACAGGAGTATATGAGAAAAATGTAGTAATTTGCGATGCTATATACAATGGACAAACTGGACGAAATGTGGAAAAGCGATTCGAGGAACACAAAAAATCTATTGTAAATAATGTATATAGCACGGGCATGTCAACACATTGCATAGAAAACAGTAATTTATAGATTTAAATCATATTGAATTACTCCATTCGGAAAAGAAAGAAAAAGAAACTTGATCTAGCACAATTAGAAATAAGTAAGGCTGTTAAAAATAATAAAAATTTAATGAATGAACAACAAATTTTTACCGGTCACCATATTTTAGATAAAATAATTTAGATTTAAAAAATAAAGTAATGTCCAAGTTATAAAAAACTGATTTTACAATAGTTTAATAGTAGGTACCAGATGTGTTTATATAAGTAATGAACACAAATTTTACTAATGAGTATTCCATGTACTCTTGACAAAAGCCTAAAAAACCCGAAACACGTGTAGAGTTTTTAATGAAAAATTTGAAACATTAAAAAGCAAATTTCGTTCATATATTTAAAATTTCTCAAAAACTATTGGGTTTTTGCGTAATGGATATTATGGTTAAATCAATTAATTGCGAAAAAAGAATACGTCGACCTACCAATCACCCAGGATACAGAGTGTTTCAAAAAATATCTGCCACATTTTAATGCGTTTTTTGGCGAAAATATGTAGAAAACTTCTTATACACTTATGTCCTAAACGGCTTCCTTTATAAGATAGTGTCGAAAACCGAAAATCGATTTTTCTAAAAAATCCCAAAAATGCTTAGAGACAAAATATTGAATTTTGGCACATGCTAGGTATAAGTAGACGTTTTCATGTATAATCATTTCTTACTTCTACCATGGCGTGCGTAGGATCAACATTTTTATAGAAATGTATGATACAGCACTTTTTTTATTCAGTTTGATGACTCCTGAGATATTACTTATTAAAACAACATACAAGTTATCTCTTACGATTTTTCTGTACGTAGCACTGTTTTGGAGAAAAATTTAAAGAAATGTTTTACTACTTAATTTCTGACCTAAATCAGATTTGCAAAAAAATTAAAAACCTACGCCAAAGAAATGTTTATGGTATACAATGAATTAAACAAAATTTACAAGATGTTGCTGTCAATTACGAGTTGTTAAGTGAAATTTAATAATTTTATTTTTTGTTTTTAATTATTGAGGTTTTTCAATTCTAAGCATTTTAAATTTCTTGTATATCCTGTATCTTATAAACGAAGCCGTTTAGGTCATAAGTGTATATAAAGTAGTCGATTATTTTTGGCCAAAAAATCAGTCTCTAAAATTTGGCGGATGTTTTTTGAAATGCCTGTACATTCTATCATAATTAAAATGTGAAATTAAACCATGACCATTGATTGATCAATAAATCACCAATTGAACAGAATGCGGAAACGCTGTTTTTATATTTTATGTAAAAATTTGCATATTTATTTTTTTGTGTTAGTTGTAACTATTCAACAAAATTTTAGCATTATTTATTTACGTTTAAGTAATAAAAACCACCTACTAAGAAAACATCAAGGCTGACGCACATTACGTTACGTTTTGTAAATATAATATTTTTTGGATATTTTGAACATTTAAAAATAAGTTTTGAAGATAATCAGAATTTGACTCTGGAGAACTTTTAGAAGTTTGATTATATGAAAATTTCACACGTCACTTTTTTAGCCAATCAGAAGTTTGTTTTTGGTTTCGTTACCATGGCCCAAAAAATTTCCCGGAAAGTTCCATCCTCCAGGGTACCCAGAAAGAAATTAATAAGTGGAAATTTGTCTGGCAAATTATTGACATATGATCATATTTGACATTTGCTTTATATAAAAATGGAATTTTATTTTTGATGTTAAACAAGGTAATTATAAAAAAAATCATTGAACTTGTGAAACAACATTTTATTTCATGTTTAATTATAATCATCAACTAAATATTTCAAATGTGTTTGAAAATCTTTTAAAAACTCTTCGCGTTTCAATGGTGAATACATCGGTGAAGAGTTTATATAAATTAAATGTCTATGCTTAACTACATAAATATAATATTTTGAAAAAACTATCTTTTGTTTACTAAAGTAAGGGGAAGTTTTTTCTTTTATATTTTGAAATATCATAACAGTAATAGTTGCTGAATATCTACATATATGCAATGTTAAAAAATCTTTCCACCCATTTTAGTTGCAAAAAACTACTCATAAGGGGGTTAATATATATCTACTGTAATGTTTTATATTATGTTTTGTTCACGAAAATGGGTGATATCCTGTTTTTTTATATTTTTAAACTTTACAACAGTTTGGTTGAACCAGAATAACTATGTAGATATAATAAATAAATAACATCCTTTCCACCCTTTTTAGTTTCAAAAAATTACTGAAAATTGTTTAAGACAACTCTATTTGTGGGTTATAAAATAAGTTTTGTTCACTAAAATAGATGGAACGTTGTTTTTTTAATATATTTTCATGTTTTATTCACATGGTATAGCTAAGTTTCAGCACATTATAACTTAACAGAGATGGCTTTGAAACAAAACGTCATTAGAATAATCTTAATGTCAGATGAAATTAGTATTTATTTAATTTATTTAGGTGTGAAATTTTCTTACCGAATCCCCTGCGTGCTTAAATTAATTGCAGGAAATTTTTTCTCGTACACTCGAAAAATTTTTGGTAATAATTCAAGCACTTGGGAGATTACAAGTGAAAAGTTAATTTATAACTATCGAAAGACAAACAAATTAAATCACTTTACAAATAGTCTACAGGCTGAAATTGTCGGAACCAGGATAATAGGCTTGCCAAGGCAAGGTAGCGTTTTATTTTAACCTATTGTCCTGGTTCCGACAATTTCAACCTGTAGAAGATTTTTCAAGGACACAAATTTCACTTTTTACAAATAGTAATAAACACTAAAAGTAATACCAAAATGAGGTACCAAAGTCGTAATACTCTCACTTTATTGAATTGAAGATTAAATAAAGTTGCCATACACATTCTTAATGATTTATAGAGGTGGGTAGTTCGCGAACGATCTAATTCAATCGACCCATTCACCTAACTGTATTAAATGAATCATTCCTTAATGCCGGAATGAATCATTCACCGCGTCACCGCGAACTAAAACAACATGAGAAGGCTGTACAGGAAAAAAGCAGATGGTTAGGTTAGGTTAGGTTATTATGAGTGGGTCCTTGTGGACCCTCCACTGCGGCCTTTAGCAGGCCTATCGTGGCTCACTCCTAATTATATTTCACCCAATAAATGTCACTTGATGAAACTGATAACTGTATTGGGTGTGAATGTGTCCAGGGTCGGATCCCACTAATTTATCAATGGTTGTTAACGTATCCGATCGGTACCCCTGTACACCACACCGCCATCAAAAGTTAACAAGTGATACGATAGGGAATTTTTGGTATCCTGCTAAATAGACAGTTGTTAAAATAGTTGTTAAAGTATCACGTTCAACCTACCTGTCGGTAAATGTTTATCAATCGTTAATGAATGATGTTTATCGTGTTCCAGCTGTCAGCTGTCGACTTATTAACCTAACTTTTCAACCTCTACCTATCATTCAATCATTCACAAAACTTATATATTATGTATTGTATTATATGCACAAAACGAAACTTGCTAAAATAATAGATATGAAAGAAAAAGAAAATAGGAAAAGTTTTCGCGCCCGATTTGAACATAAGCAGCTGATGCTAGAAGAAGCTGAGGAGAATCCTGTCATAATAACAGTGAATTTTTCACAACCCAAGGCTAGGGCACATTATAATAAATGTTGGGCAGTGTTAACAGCTAAACTCTTCTTTTTTGGGTCATGGTGAAAAATCGCAAGACAAGTGGCAAAGAGTAAGTTTATTATACAATTGTGTTACCAGTTGTGTATTTTAGGTTTTGACTGACTGGATATCTGTAACAAGGGCTAAATATTCCAAAATAAAGAAAGACCGTGAACAAATAGGTGGCGGACCACACTGTGGAGTTGAATTGAGTTCCCTGGAAGAAAGGTTAATGGCGATTAAAGGGTTTACCTGTGTGGAAGGCGATGCGACTACCCCAGAAATGGGTTTATTACCTCCCACAACAGAAACAAATGAGGCCTCTACCTCTGAAGTTGTGTCTACTCTATCTGACCAATCAGAGATTATAATTCTGGATATTCAGGATGAGACGCCAGTGACTCCACATAAAAAACAGAAAAGAGATCATAGTTCTAAAACTAGTATGATGAAAACTATACCAGAAATGCATGAAGAGACACTTCAAGAATTGAGAAATATTAATTGAGGCGTGCGAACTATTGCAGAGTGTATGGTCAAGATCAGTGATAGTTTGAAAAATATACGATAAAACCCAGTTCAATATGTACAATTAGCCCTGCACTTGTTAAATTACGAATATTACCGAGTAATATATCGAAAGACTTGCGGGATCGTTTATGTTTTTCAAATCGGTACGATAAGCAATTATCGGATGTAAACAAGCGATAAAATTTTATTTACATAGTGAGATGCCTCCACAGATCCTCTGGCAGCAGTTGCCCTTTGCCAAATATTGAGAACCGGATCCTCTCCACAGCGGGACAGGTGCATAAAACGTGGTCTGCCTTCCCATCATCCTCCAGGCATAGACGGCACTCGGCGTTTTCCGCTAGGCCGAGTTTATGCAGATGATAGTTTAGTCGGCAGTGCCTGGTATATAGGTCTGTTAGAATTTTCAGGTTTACAGTTTCTTAGTTCTTGATTTCAAAGGGTATTTTATAACACTACACTACCTATACAAATCTACGTTTTTTACTGAAATAAATATCTATTTCTTTTTTATTTTCAATTCCTACTCTCATTGAGATCGGTAGCTATTGTCAAATGCAAATAAGTGTTTTGATTCAGTACGTATTTCTTTTCCCTTACTTCCGATACAGCCATATTACCTGTCGACTAAAGACAGTCCCACAAACAAGACATTCCCTGATTCACTGAATTAAATAAATCATTCAATTGAATGAGACCGAAGGAATGAATTCGGCAAAACGAACTAAAATTCCCATCTCTAATGATTTATAAATTTGTATCACACAAAGAGAAGTGATTGAGCTTTAATTGCAACAAAGATTTTTGTCAAATTAATGGAAATCCGTCTTGAAGTCGCTGCATACACCATTCGCAGTAGTGCTGGGATATTTCGAATTGAAAATAATCGATCTCGAGATATCTCGTGATATCTCGAATACCCTTGTCATGAGAATTCGAATGGTTTAAATCTCGATGAGTGGTGTTGCCGACTGCCGATTGAATAATCGATATTCGTTTCAGCAGCTCATCAATCATCATTTAAATTTCAAATACGTGAATTGTGCGATGAGATACAATGCGAGTACTGGTGCACTTGACCGCATGTTAAGATTGTTAAGATTAGTTGTTTACCGTCGGCGGCATTTTGGTTGTGCTGATCTGCGGAATGTAGATGGCTATTGGCTGATGCCATTTGGAGTTGGATTATCTTGAGTACAGAACTGGATTGAGTTACGCTAAAATTTATAATTGAGAATTGTATAGAATAGCCAACTGCCAGCCATATCGATTATTTATGATGATGAATTATGATTCGAGTTTTCGAATGTCACCGAGCCAAGCCATTGATATCGATTTTCCCACTTTTCGAGCTCTAACCATAATTCGAATGATTATTCGGTATTAAAGGTATTCAAATAGCCGTTATTCGATTATTGAAATCATTATGACCGGCACTAATTCGCAGACCTCTTTCTGGTTTCGTTCGTACGAAGTAGGTAAACGCAAAGTCAACAAGAATCTCGGAATCATAAGTCTCTTTGTGATAGTAGAGTACTAACGAGTTAATGGTAACTCCATCTACCAGTGTCAGTCGAAATGTAATAAATTGGAAAAAGGGTCAGACACGGCGATCTTTGCTATTAAAGGTATAATAAAAAAATAAATACCAAAATATTCCAACAGAGAGGTAAGTTTAATTTACAAATAGTAAGAAATACTAAAAGTAATACCTAAATAATTTAATTACAATTACGACTTTGGTACCTTGGTATTTTAATTTTTATTATACCTTCACTAGCAAATTGAATTAATAAAAACAGAATCTCTGTTTATACTATCACTACAATTTTACCGATGTTTGTTTGCCATCGCTGGGCACGTTCTGGAATTATCATAGTCCACATAGTCCATTGGTGTGAGAATATGAACATTAAAAAAATAACATTTCTATGGAAATATTGTCACACCAAATTTGACTCAAAATCCTTTAAGTATTTGGAAAAAAAACAACTTATTAAGTCGGCCGCGGCGCCCTCTTATAATTGAATGAAGCACATTCTAATATATAGATAAATGTGGTTAAATAGGTTTTAACTATCTAGTATATGTGGTTTATTTTTTGCCACTATATTCTGGAACAGTTTATAATAATAGTCTTCCATTTTACACATATTTTATAACCTGACAAAGCGAATATATCCAGATTGGATTATACACAAGGGTTTATTCTGCAGTATCCAAAATGTGGTTCAAATTCCACAAAAAAATCGTAGGTTTCCGTCCCCTCAAATAATAATTAAGAATTGCTTTTGTTTCTTTTTGTTCATAGTAATCATGGCAGTCTTGATGAGATTTAATTATTGGCAACCAATTTATTGTAATGTTATGGATATATTTGATGTCAGATGTCACTTAGGGGGTGAACGTAGAACTGTCTTAACCAGTACTCATATTTGATACGAAAGTTAAGCAGCGACAGTTGCATTCAGTAATTTGGATGGTAACTCAAGTGAAATGTTGTAGAACCGAAATTCTACAAAAAATTTAATTATATTGAAAAAATAATGTTAGCAAAAAAAGTCACCCAAATCACATAGAAGGTCCTAAGCCATTAGAAACATTCAAAAAATGCCCGAGACTGAAATTACACGGGTCCAAAATATCATATGTCAGACCACTTTTTTTTTTAGCAAATTAGATAAAGAATAAAAAACTATATCCAAAACTTCAAACCGCAATTTTTTATCTCAATTCTCCGATTTTTAAAAGCCAAATTAGTAAAATTAGTTTTCATTAAAAAACAGCTCCGCAGCAAAGCGCGACGGCGAGCGCCGAGGTGCACTTACAAACATCAAAATTGCCAAAATTCATAAAGACCTTCATAAGCAATAATTACAAACCGTTCTGAACGATTTTACTGCAATCCAAGAGGCCCCACAAAATTTTAATTTCAGTGGCAAATAATCATCAGTAGCCAAAACCATCATAAAATAGTGAAAGCTAAATTTCTGCATTTCTAGCATAAAAATTTAAGAGATGCTAGTCGCACACACCTAAAAATTAATTTTTATAAAATAAATTAAATAGATAACAATTATTATCAAAGTAAAATAGTTTAAAACAAAATAATAATAATTTCAGGCAACCATCATTGTTTCCACAGCGTCTCAGTAACCGCTAGATTTATTCATACGAAACTTGTAAAATTGAAGTTTTGTACACCGTGTAGCTGACCAGCCAGCCTGCCGTATAGGAAGCTTTTGGCATATCGAATCTTTCGAGCGGGGTAGATTTTATTTTTACTACGAACTTTCAAAAACATGACATCATGTTAACATCGCAATAGATGACGACACAACCCCTATAAATACAAAATTTCAGACAAGTTAAAACAATTCTACCACTCGACACCAAAGAGCAAGCAGCTTCGTGGTACCAAATTCATTTTTTAAATACAATTTTTCACTTTTTTGCATTCATACAGTTAGATGTCATTCCGCGAACGACAAATAATTAACTTAAAACCGGGTGTGAACCTTATTATTAAACACCAACTGATCTAAGGCCCTTAGGACAGTCACACGGCCCCAGAAGTCGTAAAATAGACACTATGAAATTTCTCCACGCACAAGGCTGGGTTATTTTTTGGTATCCAAGACACGAAGATGGCGTCCATCACATATAAAGTAATTTTAAAACATTAACCGCAGAGAATCAGAAGTACTTCTTCGACAGTTTTTATCATCCGTGGATTTTGGCTTAAGGCGTCTCCGTCAACAGATTTTACTGTAAAAATATACACTGTTTGTTATTTATTAAAAAAAAAAACCACAAGCAGGTTCCTACGGACGTAGGTTGTCTAAAAATAAAAAATTAAACGTTTATGCAAAAGAACATCATCGTCTGAGATCTCCGACGACAAGGTAAGGAATTGACTTACATACTGTTTTTTTCAAAATTGTTTTTTTTTTGCGAGGCTAGGTTTGTTAAGATAAATTCTCGAACGTCAGTTTTATATTAGATAATTTAACATATTTTAAAATTAAAGCTTCACTTGACTTAAATTTCATTTATTCAACAAATATTGGGTAGTTCTCAGTTTCCTGGGTGTTTACTAGGCTGCCACAAAAGTTTCAGAATTTATTGAAATTTTTTGAGTTTTAAGGATCGACAGCCAAAATTTTTATAAAAAATAAATTTCATCCAAATCATTTTGTTAGTCCACCAGGACATAGAAGAATTCATTTTTAAATTCTCAATAACTTAGTCGTTTGGAAGTAAATGTTCTCTGTTCAAATTATTTTTTTGGCCTCAGCAACGAAAAAAATAAATTTCATAATCTGAGAGCATTTGCAGGGAAGTAAAAAGATATTTTTGCACAGACCCACTACTCAATTTTATTTTTACATAAAAGTTGACTGAAAAAATATTTTCAATATTCCATAGTCATTTTCAGGCTAGAAAAAGCCAAATTGCCAGGGACCCTTGTGCAAATTTTTTAAACCCTAATAAATAAATAAAAAGCATAAGCCGCTTGATTAAATCCCTCAACTACAAAGTCTGAGGTAGAAACAAGTCCCTCAAGCCAGGACTGAGAAGAGGAGTTGCTGAAGTCTTGCTCAGATCTGCCAGCATAGCCAAAGGCACACAGAAATTCTACGAGGTTAAGAACAGGCTACCTTACCTCTCCGTATAATCAAAATCGACCTTGAAAAAATTCCATTCCTACGATCAAGTACCAAGGCAACAAAAAACTAAAATTGTTTTCGTGGCGCCCAACTTAATACAAAAAGGTAATAACCCAGCTAGGGAGAAATCGATAAATAAGTATTTCCAAAAGAAATTCACACAAAGACTTGTCGTAATTGTGACAGAAACTCGACGACCTCGTACCGTCTACTAACGGTTTGTATATCAGCGTATACGCAGAAGCTATCCAATCTTAGGCGAGGGGTGTGTAGGGATGTACAGCAGTTGGTCCCTTGTCTATTAAATGTTAGGCAAATGAAAAATCCCTACTCTTCGACAGATAAAAGGTTCGGCAAAATTTCGAGGTTGGGGTAGCTCGTCTCCTGGCATCGGTGACTGGCCCTGGTGGCGGAAATAGGTCGACATTAAATAAATGTTAAAAAAGTTGTTTGTGAAAAGCAAACAGAGAAACGAAACACGAATTTTTTAAATGAAGCCTTTCCTACAATCAATGTAAATATACAAATGTCAAGGTGTTTAAGGCGAATAACGATCAGAACTTTTTTGATGATGAATTATTTATAGCTCCGAATATTTCAACAAGAAAGTCAAAAAAACTTTTTAATAATATAGTTAACGCTAGGAAAGAATACAGACGAAAACTTAACCTTTTAATTTTTTATGGAATTTTTTAAGAACAACTTTTTGATTTTTCATTTCATTTAATTTTATTTAATTTTACTTATTATGAAACTTCGCCATAATTTGGCGATCGATATTGTAGACCTTACCGTTTCAAAAATAAATGTGGTGAGAAACAAATTTGAAACACACAGTATAGCCATGAATGATGCTTATTTAATTTACAATATCTCATATATTAGTATTATTTATTTTTAATAAACATATTGCATAAATTTACATTGTTTGATAAATAAAGTAACTTTTGATAAATAAACTTTTTTGGTTGTCGTCAAAAAAAATACTCTTATTAAAATTATGATCAGAAGTGAAAATATATATCATAAAAATTGTAATAGCTTTTATATCGTTTTTATTAAAACACTTTTCGCAAAAACTTGCAAACTGTCGTGTATGTATATGTACAAGTTTTACAGTAAAATATTACTAAAGTTACTATGGTTTTTAGCAAATACTTAAGTTAGTAAGCGTGCAAGCGTAAGCGTACGTTAAAAAAATGGTAATACTATACACAAGGCAATCTTTTTAAAATATAAATAAATCGTGATGTCAGAGCAGTGCCAGTCAAATAGATAGTTGTTCTTGAATCCTCCAAGAGTATTCATAAATAGTTATTTGTCATATGGCACCCTGTGCAGAAGATCCTACTGATTGTTTCATCGAGTCGGCAGCTTAACCAAAGGCTAAGCTTAAACTAAATCTAGAACATGGACTTAAAATCTATGCAACCGTGTTAATCATAAAAGTATTTATGGCTGCATATCTATCTCATCCAAAATAAATAATTATTAATTTTATTTATATAATATATTATATGGAACTTATTCCTGCCATAACTGATGATGTAACGATTCCGCTGTTTCTGATTTCTTGGTATACTTACGGGGGCGGTAATAAATAATTTACACCGAGCGAAAACAATTTGAGTCGGTATTTAAAAGCCTAAAAAATCATTACATTTATAAAATGTTAAAAAAATTAATATCATATATCGCAGTGATATGGGAGAATTTTCATAGATAATCGCGCCCAAAAATTTTAATTTTTAAATATATAGGGTGTCCAGAAATTTCGTTGCCATATTTCAGGGGACGACTGTACATGGGAAAATATGAAAACTTTCTATAAATATGTGTCCAAAAATTCTCCTAACGGAAACTAGAGCACTTTGAAAAAAGGTGTCCAAGAACAGGTTTTTATTTAATATCTTGGAAACCCTTCTAGCACACAGCCCATTATTAATGAAGACTATCATTTAATGGTGTTAACCAAGATGAACTAACAGGAGCGTGCGGAACTGGGGTGGGTCCACCTACTTTACACTCCCTTTTTTCTTGCCTATTTTTTTCTGACTTTTTATACAAACAACGCTAACAATTTCTCTTTTAAAAATTCACAAAATGACATTTTCGAGTTAATAGGCACAAACATACGTCGCTATTTTGTTCAAATAAATGGGATTTGATGAACGAAATTGATGAATCCTAGAATACATTTTTTAAAACGGTTTTTCTTGATAATAGTTGGTTCACCGACCTTGGGAGAAGAGGACATTTTTTTGTGTAAAAATGAGTGGGACACCATATTTCGCCGATAAAAAGTCAATAGAAAATAAAAACAAAAAAATAGGGATGATAAAGTAGGTGGGCCCACCTCAGTCCCACACGCCCCTGCTAAAGTTCATCTTGGTTAACACCATTAAATGATGATCCTCTTAATAATGGACTAAAGCACATATTTGCAGCTTGAACGTTCCTGAAATATTAAATAAAACCAATTATTGGATACTTTCTTCAAAGGGCTCTAGCTCTAATTTTCGGACACATGTTTATAGGAAGTTTTCTGCATATTTTCCCATCTACAATCGCCCCCGAAATACAGCAAGGAAATTTCCTGACTCCTTGTTGGTTTTTTGTAATACTTGTAGAAGTGTAATAGCGATATTAAGACTATAATTTTAGTAATTTCTATTCATTTTTAACTGTCTGTGCCGTTGATTTAGTGTCCAATTATACCGCGCTTTTGGGGTGAGATTGGATAGCTTTTAAAGTTGCACCATATGTGAAAGAAACTCCATCTAACGGGTGAGATTGGACAGTTTTTAGAGTGTAAAAAAAACTTGCACATATTGTAAAAGACCCTGCCTAGAACCATAGCTGAAATTATTTTTCGGTAAAATAGGTTAAAATTCTGCTGTTTTGTAGTTTTTCTTCTTCTAACATTTGAAGTATGTGTAAAAAATACGTCCATTATCTCTACTTGAAAGGGGTTATCAGAAAGTAGGGTCTTAATTCAAAAATGTTTATCTAAAGATTTCTTTCTCAATCCATACCTTCTTAAAAATTTTACTTAGTTTTACTTAGTTTATGTAATACTTCCTGGGCAATGCAACGTATTACCTGGTGTTTCCTTTATTATTACCTTAGTAATTCTGAATTGGGTTGGAACCTTTGATGTGAAGATAACACTGACGACGTAGTTTTCCACAAAGCACCAAAACACTGTAAACTGCACTCGACGCGCGTTTCACCAACTAAGTTGGCATCATCTGGAGGTGATTAAAACTAACCTTATGCCAACAATGTATCCTATTTATACCTAAACTATTGCTACGGTTTGATGAACCGTTACTCACTAACCAATAGAGCGAACTCAATGGGACTAGCCCTCTGTCGCTATTCATACTATTTTTGCACTTTGTGATTTCCAAGCTTTCAAATGCATCCAGCTGTCTCGTATTTGTTACAAACCTAATTAATCTTAAAATGCTAATATCTATTTTATTGTTGTTCTCAAACGCATGTTGGGCAACACTAGACTTTCAATTTTGTCTTTTGATTGCCTAAGTAGTTTATTTCCGTATGAATGAACCACTGTCATACCTGTCTTTAAAAAAAATCTTACCAATACCACGTGGATAGTATAAAATCGATACAAATTTCCGATTTTCTCTTTCATTTTGGAAGGTCGAGAAATTTCGAAACGTCTCTTTAAAGTTACGTCTCCCAATTCTTTTATCAATTAAACGTAAACAATATTCATTACCGAATTCAAATTCAAATTCAATTTATTCAGTTTCGACATTATATAACATAATTATGCAGAAAACACGTAAACTCAGGGAGTTTGTGTTTGTTTTTGGCATATTTAACAATACAATTTCTAAATCATAAATAAATAATACTAAAAACAACTGATTTAATAAGAAGAGTGATCACATGGAGAGAGATAATAGAATATAGATAGCATTTAATATATTAACATTGTATAGTAGGTATAACAGGTAGTAGTAGTAGTAGTAGCTACTTATTTTACTAGGCAAGTAGGCCACAATGGGCCCTTTTTACCTAGGGACCTACAGTTTAGCGTGGACTCCGAACCACGGTCTTCGACTGTCAACTAACCCACCGCCTGGGCCTGCCCGCCTGCACCGCTAGCAGAGTGGCAAACCTCCTGGGTAGGTCTCCTCGACCCTCCACTCGGGCTCGCCTCTCCTCCTGCATCAGGCTAGCGGCCTTCCCGGGATTGTCTGTTGACAGCCTACCGACTGTTAGACGAGCTATCGTTCATCCATCCAATTGCCGGACTCGATCAGTGCTGCTTAACTTCACTGATCGAATATCGGAAATTAAATTGATGTCCATACCTCATCCCCCAGGTATAACAGGTAAGTAGATGTAAGTAGATATGTTTTATTTGAATATCATTGTAAATTTCGGGTAACTATTGTTTAAAAATCTTTTTTAATTCAACTTTTAATCTTTTTTATATTTTTAATGTTTTTTATGTTTGTCGGCAACATATTATATAACTTGGGCCCGAAGAAGAAAATGAATCGCTGTGTATGTGATTTTCGAAAAAAAGGGACTTCTACTGCCAGACTTCTATTCCATAATTGTGTTCAAGTGTATTCTCTTGAACTTTATACATCCATAATAAAGATTCGTAAATATACAACTTTCTGATATGAAATAAGTTCACTTCTTTATATAAAATTTCCGTAGTGTTGTCGTTCCTTTTTAAAAATTATTTTTACTATTGTATTCTGTGTTACTTCCAGATTTCTAAGTGTGTTATTGTATAGTCCACCCCAAATTATAATGCCATATCTAATAATGGATTCAGCCTCGTAGATAATAATTATATTTTTTCTGTTTAACACATCTCATAATTGGTAGAATTTATATACAAGTCTTCTTAGCTTCTTTGTGAGGTGTTGCATATGTTTATTCTATATAAATGTTGATCTACCATTAAAGCTAAATATTTTGTGTCTCTTACCCTATCCATACTAGGACACTCACATGGATTATTACATATGCTTGCATTTTTATGATACATTAACTCATATTTTTCAGGTTGGCCACTAGCAGTCAGAGTAAATGTTATAAATTTAGTTTTTTTTTACGTTGAGACTAAATAGACTTGCATTTAACTATATTTTTATTTTTTTAAGACAAATTTCTACAATAATATATACTTCCTTCCAAGTTTTTCCATAAAATAGAAGTGCAGTGTCATCAGCATACGAAAAAATATCATTATTATTATTGGTTCGTATACTCTTCTGCAATGTTATTAATGTAAATTAAAAATAAGATAGGACCCAGAATAGTTCCTTGCGGAACGTCTGTGGTTATAATTTCTGAATCACGAAACATTTCATTAACTTTTACCTTTTGTTTTCTATTTATGAAATAATCCTTAAATATCTCTACCCATGTCCCGTAAGTCCAATTTTTTCTAATTTTTCCATTAACTTTTCATGATAAACCTTATCGAAAGCTTTAGCCAATGGATTATATAGAAAAAAGTGCCTAAAGAACGTAAAACTTGTTTTTTCATAACTTTACAAACAACCAAGATATTGACATGTGCCTAAAAGTCGAAAAATCGAACTTTTGTTTATAACTCAAATATAAAAGACGATAGCAAATTTTTGTTTCCGCCAGTGAATTTGTTTAAACAAAAAAGAGATCGATAATGTGTCTTCCATTTTTTTTTATCTCTTACAGTTATCGAGTTACTCTATACAAACATCGAAATTAGCCCACCCTATCCCTATGTCATGCTTACTATACTCACTTTTGCTTTTTCTATCTTTGATGTTTTCTTTATCATGTCTCAGATAAATTTGCCTTTGCCTGCTTCTATTAATCACTAGGAGTTGGCAAATCGGACCGCACGTCATGGGCGATGCCAGGTAGAGAAATACCCATATACGTAAGCGAGAATTGTTTACTATTTTAGCAAAATATTTGATTTTAGTCTATTGTTATGCTACGTGGTATGTACAACGTAATTTATTCCTCTCCATTATATTGTTGATAATTTTATTTGTTGTATTTTATTCTTGACATTAATTTAATAATAAAGTACATCTGTCAGACCTGCCCAAGGATAAAAACGGCCATTCACAAAGTGAATAAATTTATCAGTGAATTCACCTTTATTATTTTGCATGGAGGCATTTTCCTACACAGAAGCAAACAATGCATTATAATTCATAAAACATACAAAAATTTTAATAATTAAAAAAGTCGGTTTACAGAAAACATGTGAGCGATTGTATGTACACAGGAAAAATTCCAAAAAACCTGCTCAAAATAATGATTTTTTTATTTTGAAAATAAAAACTGACTTTACTCCCGCGGTAGGGTTTGGAGTAGGGAAGGCATGTTTACGCATTGTAAGGCGTGAATTTCCGGATTTATTCTACAATGGTGCTATAATAATTTAAAAGGTGTGCGAGACAGACCGGATGTGCTGGAACAAACGTGATTGTAAACGTCACGTTAATTCTGTGCAACATAAAACTAAAAAAGGGCGTGTCTTCGACAAGACAGTTTATGTTCCATTTTCTTTTAATGCTAATTGCCTGTAATGTTCCGTTGCACATACTCGATAAACAACCATTTCAGGAGTTCTGGAAAAAATAATATCCCAAGGTGACGTTACCAAGTCGCACAACGTTACGTAACTATGTACCAACTGTAAGCGAAGACATTGTAAATAAGATCAATATGTACTAAAAAATACACGGCTCTGGTAATGTGTTGACGAGACGACAGATTGTAAAAAAAATATATTTTAAATGTTATAGTACGTGTACTGGACCCCCTTAAACCGACATTTCCACTGTTACTAGCTAGCAAAATACTAACTGGCTAAACAATTACGCGGATGGTGCTGGAGACGGTAGAAAAAGTTGACCTGTCATAATGTGAAGTGTTGCTGTTTGTGACCGATGGTGCCGCGACAATACGTTTGGTAGGCCGTTCTCCTCAAGAACATGGTTGTAGGTTGGTACATATTACGTGTAAAGTGCATGCTTTACACCTTGTTGCAGAAACAATTCGACAAGGTTTTCCAGAGGTAGATGCGTTAATAGCAAGTACAAAAAAAATTTTTCTTAAATCTCCTAAACGTCTTCGTGCATTTCATTGCATACATGATGCTGCAAAGTTTTTACAGATCTTTTCCAGTTTGTGATAACCAAGCTAGTTAAGAGGGTAAGTTGTGCATACATTGATATAAATTGAAACAGTTTATTGCTTTTATTACTAGTTAATTTCTTTTATTACACTTATTATGATGCATACGCCTATGTCCTGCGGCGCATTTTTGTCAACTCTATTAATCATTAATTAGCTTCTGCTGTTTTCATAAAGTGCCATAGTGTTGATTATAATTTTTCAGTATCGAGCAATATTGTAAAATGCAAGAAATTGCAAAGGTATGGTCGAACAAACAGGTATAGGGATTGCCTCGACCGTGATGACAGTTAGCTTTCGTTTATTTTGTGTCAGTATTCCGCAATTCGCCATCTATAATTATTCTAATTTATATCGCGATTTTTTTATTACAGTCATACTATGTAGGTATGACTATATGACTATAATAGGTATTATAGAATACTAAAAGTGCAATATTTCAATATAAGGAATAAAAGTTTCATCAATATCCGAGATTGCTTTTGTTATTTTTTTATTTGGTCGAAATGTTCATTCTCAAAATAAATAAAAGTGCAATATTTCAATATAAGGAATAAAAGTTTCATCAATATCCGAGATTACTTTTGTTATTTTTTTATTTGGTCGAAATGTTCATTCTCAAAATAAATTGAAGATAAAATAATGATTATCTAACCAGATTGTCTTATTTAACATTTATTATTAACCATTTAATAGTTATTTCAACAACAATGAAAGATATTAATTAACCTGTTTATAATAACCATTATCAATTAATTTTAAGAAATAGCTATTTTTGATAAATAAAAATAATTACAGTTTACAAAGCGAATGAATTTATATAAGCACGCGCTTAATTGCTTAATAATTACCAAAATTAAATGTCAACCTAGACCACTGATATTTTTAGAAAAACAAATAATTAATAAATGATAATTTCTCTTAATTGAGTATGTTTCCTAATGCGGTGAATGTAGCCTCTGTATATTGTGTAAGACCTTGCAATATAATATTTCCATTAAGCTTTGTATTCTAGATTCCTCAAAGATTAAGTCGCCATTTAGTTTGAGATTGTCTAGTAACTATAAAGAAGCACTGATATTTAAATCAGAGGAAAATTCATGAAACAGGCTACATTTGAATTTTTGCAAATAAGCATCGGAAAATTACAAATTAAGGAACTGCTTATTACTAAAGCTGGCCGAGGTCACCTGGCCGACAGAGCCGTCATATGACTCATATGTTTACATCATATCATAATACTTGAATAAGTACAATAAATGGAAATAAATTTTCACAATAATGTTACATTTTATAAAAATTTGTATAAAACTCACCCTTTTAAGTAGATTTATGAAGTAGTTTGGTTGTCGTCATCACAAAGTGGGGAAGATCTACAGTATAATAGCATCAGGTATGTTTCTACAGCTGTCTCCGTCAGCGATGTTCGCTTTGGTGAAAAAATATGTTTGTATTTTGAAAATGACCGTTCGACATCTACGGATGTAATACAGGCATAAGTAAAACAATCTGTGAACTCACTTAACGAAGTTGTAGATGCACCATCACAAATTTGTCTTAATTTGCCAAAATCAGGATCTTTCTATAATTCAATCTCGAATTTTTCACTAACGCGATTATTTTTTGCGTCATTTATAGCCTGTAGCTGTGTATTTACGTCGTCCACTATTTGCAGCGATTCCACTAACGACAACGAACTATTTTGCATTTTTTCTATTGCGTCGTGTAGTCCTTTATAATTGTTATTAATAGTTTTTAAATCTGTTTCAAGGGAAACGGCTTGAAAGCTTGTCTGACTTTCCCTAATAGCTGCAGGCTCGTTAGGGTTGAACTGTAGTATCACAGCTTTTATTTGTTGAAAATATTCAGCATAATAAAAAGCCGTTTTCAACCACGTTCCCCAACGTGTAAGAATCGGCTTTGGTGGTTCAGGGATACCAGGACACTCTCTGTCAAATGCTCGAAGCCGTTTAGGAGATTTGAGAAATACTTTTTTTGTATTTGCTATTAATGCATCTACCTCTGGAAAACATTTTCGAATCGTTTCTGCCATAAAATGTAACACATGCACTTTACACGTAACATGTAAAAATCTACAATTGTCTCTTTGAAGAGAACGGCCTACCACGCGCATTGTCGCGGCACCATCAGTCACAAACATCAATACTTGACTTGTTGAAAGTTCAAATTTTTCGAATGTCTCCAACATCACACGCGTAATTATTTCGCCAGTACACGCTGTTAGTCTTTTACTAGCTAGTAAAAGTGGAAATGTTGGTTTAAGAGGGTCCAGTACACGTACTATAATATTTAAAATAGAATTTTTTTTACAATCTGTCGTCTCGTCAATACATAACCAGTGCCGTGTATTTTTTAATCCACATTTAATCCTATTTACAATGTCTTCACGAACAGCTGGAATATATCTACGTAACGATGTACGACTTGGTAAGTTGACCTGGGGATTGTATTTATTCCAAAACTCCCAAAATGGTTGTTTATCCAGTATGTGTAGCGGAATATTACAGGCTATTAACATTAACAATAAATCAAACATAAACTGAGTTGTCAAAGGCATGCCATTTTTTTTTTATTTTGATGTTGCACGATGTTGATATGACGACGACAATCTGTTTTGTGCCAGCACATTAAGTCTTGATTGCAAACTTTACAAATTATTTTGCATCCGTCATAGAATAAATCCGGAAATTCACCGTTAAATTTATTCACTGTGTCCGCGTGCGGTCGTTTTTTACCCTTTGGCGCGTTTGACATTATGTATAATTTATAGGTACAACCTGACGCATTAACCTTTCAAATAAGATTGCAGCGTAAATCACTTCTAAATCGGCACGTGTGATGCCAGCGCAAGACCGTGGCTGTGCTCCAGCCACCTCGGCCAGCTTTACTTATTACTCAGGTGTTACTAACCTCTATTACATTGTATTAAGACAAGGCCACCGATAGGCCATTCACTGGAATGATGCATTTATGGTTTCCATATAGTAGTGCACTTAAAAGGTTTTATAAATATAACATGGTTTTATAACAAAAAACAATAAAACAAAAAAATCCAAGTGGAAATTTTCAACAAAAACCTTTGTTAGTAGGCGATAGTAGATTTTTTCTTATCTGTAGCATAAACTAGAATAGATACCCTACTATCTAGGAATCACTTTAGATAAATCACTTAATTGGAACTCCCATCTGGAGAAGGTAATCCACAAAGCAAAACCGTCCTTATGGACATATCGTTGTATTTATGGTGTCCTAGAGCATGGGTCCCCAACAAATTTACTGGATCTTTGTCACGGTCAACAGACCAATGATAACATACGGATCTATCGTTTGGTGGCCGAAAGGATCACAACGGACGGCCAAAGCCAAACTCTATGGATTGTAGAGATTAGCATGCTTGACCATGCTGCCGTCAGTAGCAGAAAGACCGTAACGTTGTCGGTCATACTTTCGAGAATGAGATGAAAAACTGTTTCACTCTAAGCCAATACGAAAAATAAAAATTATGCACTAGTTTTTTGTTGAAAAAATTGGAGAAAAAAATAATATTTCAATCAAAATAGCTTATTACGTAATTCGTTTAAATGTGTGTATTTTATGACGAATAAAGACTTTTCCTTATTTATTATTCTAAAAACGCATATCTCGACCGGTAGCAAGAAGACCGTAAGTGCAACTTTTTTATATGTACCCCCTTTTACTACTTATGAAGGTATACACATACGTACGTGTACAAGAAATCTAATATTTCCATCAGTATTACTAATTAATTGAAACAAATTTAATTTTTAAAACCATTTATTTAATGTGATTTAATTTATTCAAATGACACATTCAAGTCGGATGCATCTTTTTTTTTCTTTTTTTTCTTTTATTTTTTTTTCGGATGCATCTTCATCAAATGGAAAATTATTCCAAAATATTCGTCGTGTTTCAGGCATTAAATGACAAATTTTTTGGATTATTTGGTCTTTCTTGTTTAATGCCACTCCGCGACAATTTTGTCTATGTAGTGGCTTATTTTTTATTCCACCTTTCATTGCCTTAGCCACAAGAAAATTTAGTTCCAATACAGGTTCTTCAAAATCTTTGAAATATTCCATTGTATTCTTTCCCCTTATTGCGCAAACCATTACAATAATATTCAGGTATGGTCGAGGTTGAACTTTCAAACATTTATTGAGAAACACAAGCGAATAGTGATTTTTTATATTCATTAAAAAAAACAATTATACGTAATCTCAAAATTTAAATGGATATTTTAATACTGCTACTACTTAAAATCATGTGGTATTGGAGCTCCATTCTTCAAATTTACTACTCTTAACGTATGTTTAAATTGTAAAATAGCCTTTCTGACTAAATTTAAATACACTTCTGACAACACTACTATTCGACTGACGGCAACGCGTAGATTTTCAAACGAAATAATGTGTCTTCAATGGAACAGACTTTAAACATTTGGTGAAATATTAACTGGTGTTTTTCATAATATTTGTTGTATTTTTTTTTACTTGGTAATGTTAATACGATATAATTCATAATTAATTCTGAATGTGAATATGTTTGTCACTTAAAAATTAAATTTGAATCTTTTTGTTCATCTCATTAATTTTCAATTTTTTACTTTCAACGATATAAATTCTTGTAAAATGATAATTCTGTCAACACTATTTTGTCAATATATCAATTTAGTTATATGAAATTGTTATATAATTTAGGTAGGTTGATCCCATATGAGTAATTATTCATGATAAATCAAATAGAAAAATTCTCATAAAATTCCTTTATTAATGTGACCGGTTTCGTGAACAAGTAATTACTTCACATCATCAGACACAGGACTACAATAGAAAATGAGTATGGTGGCTACATACATACATAAATAAATGTTAATAAGTTAACAAAACTTAAAAAACAGGAATACAGAAGACAATTATTACAATTTTTTACTAGTAAAAACTTATTGGTTAAAAATGTTTAATAAAATTTTTTTATACAAAAAAAGATTGAAATTATTTAAATTGATCAGGATTACGTTAGTTTAAAATTATAATATAGAATAATGTAAAATTTAAATAATTGAAATGTGTAAAAAGGAGGTTCATTTTTATGTAATACTTACATTTTTATAAATAAAAAACCAGGGTAGTCAAATTAAAATTAAAATTAAAATAGTTTTGCAACATAGTCAAATAATAAGTAAATGTAAGATATAAATTTTTTTTTTGTTAGTATCTAATTAACATAATAATAATTTCCAGACCACAATTTAAATACTAAGTACAAATTTTTTTGGGTTATTAGGTCCAATGTAATTAAAACACTATTGTATTAACTTGCCGACGTTTCGGTATAATTTATTACCATCCTCAGGGCACTGTAAGATATAAATAAGTTGACTGTAAGTTATTCTATACCTATATGGGTGATAAATTCTAATCCAAACTAATAGTGAGGAAATAATATTCAACAGTTAATTAATTATTCTATAACAGATTGTAGAAAACATGTACTTATTTTAGTATACTGAGTATTTTTTTCAATAAACGCAATATTATAGTTACAAAGTATGTTCCTGCCATTATGTTTTTTATACACGAGAAACACTAAATTTTAATGTGAGTATTTGTTTATAATTTTTATATATCACTAACCTATTTTTATATATAACTAATTCTAAATAATAATTGAAGTGCCTAAAATAAGTACATGTTTTCTACAATCTGTTATAGAATAATTAATTAACTGTTGAATATTATTTCCTCACTATTAGTTTGGATTAGAATTTATCACCCATATAGGTATAGAATAACTTACAGTCAACTTATTTATATCTTACAGTGCCCTGAGGATGGTAATAAATTATACCGAAACGTCGGCAAGTTAATACAATAGTGTTTTAATTACATTGGACCTAATAACCCAAAAAAATTTGTACTTAGTATCTAATTAACTTTTAATAAAAATTTTTAAAATTTAACGTGCTAATTCCTTTAAACACATACATACACTACAATAGTTAAAATCTAATAGGGGATAAATATTTTTTAATGAAATAGATTAAAAATAGTGCCCTCTAACGGACTATCTGAGAACTAATGTAAAATAAAATTAAAATTAAAGTAGAAAACTATGTGTGCACCAGGTTTCTTTTTACAATAGTGGAGTTAATTATATTTCAACTGCAGATGGTGATAGCGGTGAAATTGCATTTGAACGTGGTGGAAATATTAACTTCTAAGAAATTGAGGTTATATTATAATATCGAGCACGCGGAACAGGTTTCAGTAGAAAAATTACAACGATATAAAATAAATTAGACAACCACAGAGAAAGTCAATGAAGATTGAAATTGGATCTGTGAGTTCAGAGATAATGTGTTGGGATCTCTTGAATCTTTCAGGATTTCTAAACTTTCAAGGTTATTAATCAAATTTCCTCTTTCACCCAAATGTAATATTTTAAGAATATTATCAAATGTGTGGCTGTTATCTACAAGATGTTTGGCGAAATGGGAAAAACCTGAGGATGAGCTAATACACCGGACGTGTTCTTTTAACCGTGTTTTAAAATTTCTATATGTGCAACCAATATATGTGCCGTTGCATGTGTTACACGAAAGTTTATAAACCCCACATCTATCTAGTGGATCTATTTGATCTTTACCATTGACAAACAACTTTTCTATAGAGTTAGTTGATTGACACCTTTGTACAAAAGACCGGTCTAGCAATGGGAAGTCCTTTATCTCCTATTTTAGCAGATATTTTTATGCATTACCTAGAATCAACGCACATTCTAAAGAACAACCCATATACCCAGTATATACAATATTATTACCGTTATGTTGATGATATTCTGATTCTTTGGTCAGGTCCCCAGACCTATTACCAACCTTTTTAAATTACGTCAACTCTATTCACACAACAATTAAATTCACACTAGAAATACAAACCACTAACAGGTCAATAAACTTTTTTAGATTTAAATATAACATTAGAAGATAACAAACATTATTTTAATATCTATAGAAAATCTACACACACTGGTGTAGTTATTGATAATACTTCCCTGCATCCCTTTTCACATAAGGTGGCAGCTTTTAATTGTTATATTAATAAATTGTTAAAAGTACCTTTATCTATAAATAATTACAATCAGGAACTTTCGGTTATTAAGCAAATAGCGGCCACTCATAACTATAACACTACTTTAATTGATACATTACTAACAAAAAGATTAAATAAATATGTCCAAAATACAGTGTACATAAATACATACAGAGAAGTTCCAACTGAAATTCCATACCGTTCTCTAACGTTCATAGGCCCTGTTTCATATAAAATTTCTAACTGCTTTAAAAATATTTTTCATATCTCCTTTAAATCAACTAACTCTATAGAAAAGATGTTTGTCAATGGTAAAGATCAAATAGATCCACTAGATAGATGTGGGGTTTATAAACTTTCGTGTAACACATGCAACGGCACATATATTGGTTGCACATATAGAAATTTTAAAACACGGTTAAAAGAACACGTCCGGTGTATTAGCTCATCCTCAGGTTTTTCCCATTTCGCCAAACATCTTGTAGATAACAGCCACACTTTTGATAATATTCTTAAAATATTACATTTGGGTGAAAGAGGAAATTTGATTAATAACCTTGAAAGTTTAGAAATCGTGAAAGATTCAAGAGATCCCAACACATTATCTCTGAACTCACAGATCCAATTTCAATCTTCATTGACTTTCTCTGTGGTTGTCTAATTTATTTTATATCGTTGTAATTTTTCTACTGAAACCTGTTCCGCGTGCTCGATATTATAATATAACCTCAATTTCTTAGAAGTTAATATTTCCACCACGTTCAAATGCAATTTCACCGCTATCACCATCTGCAGTTGAAATATAATTAACTCCACTATTGTAAAAAGAAACCTGGTGCACACATAGTTTTCTACTTTAATTTTAATTTTATTTTACGTTAGTTCTCAGATAGTCCGTTAGAGGGCACTATTTTTAATCTATTTCATAAAAAATATTTATCCCCTATTAGATTTTAACTATTGTAGTGTATGTATGTGTTTAAAGGAATTAGCACGTTAAATTTTAAAAATTTTTATTAAAAGTTAATTAGATACTAACAAAAAAATTTTTATATCTTACATTTACTTATTATTTGACTATGTTGCAAAACTATTTTAATTTTAATTTTAATTTGACTACCCTGGTTTTTTATTTATAAAAATGTAAGTATTACATAAAAATGAACCTCCTTTTTACACATTTCAATTATTTAAATTTTACATTATTCTATATTATAATTTTAAACTAACGTAACCTGATCAATTTAAATAATTTCAATCTTTTTTGTACAAAAAAATGTTATTAAACATTTTTTACCAATAAGTTTTTACTAGTAAAAAATTGTAATAATTGTCTTCTGTATTTCTGTTTTTTAAGTTTTGTTAACTTATTAACATTTATTTATGTATGTATGTAGCCACCATACTCATTTTCTATTGTAGTCCTGTGTCTGATGATGTGAAGTAATTACTTGTTCACGAAACCGGTCACATTAATAAAGGAATTTTATGAGAATTTTTTCTATTTGATTTATCATGTTATATAATTATTAATTTTTGCATTTGATTTATGCAATACGCAAATATGTACCAGTTTAATTTATTAAATCACTCTAAAATCATCAGGTATCAAAAAATTAAAAGAAATGAAATATTGCATTTAAAATATTCTTTATTTCTGTCATACATAGGTTGGTCATTAAAGTGTCACAGAAGAAATTGGGGTTATCACAAAGAAGAAGATGTAGAATAATTAATCACTCGGTGTGTTAATGTTAACTAAACTTCTACTGTAACAAAAAATGTAATATCATAAAACTGCAAAAGATGTCACACATGTTTGAAAGTTATTTAAAAGATATAGTTAGGTCCAGTCACGTTTGACACTTTGTATCTCAATAATGATGGTATTTCGAATGTAGATATCTATGGCTCAAGTGACAACTGTATCTAGAATCTACTATTAAAAATTGACTTGTAATTTTGTAACACCTTGTTGTCCTTGTCCATCTTGTCACTATAAACTGTAGTGACATTTGAATCGTGGTTTTTTTCACCGCAACGAAAATTAAATTATCTGACTGTATGAATAGTTGTGTGAATTAACTGTCTTGTTATTGCATTTTTCAGATATGGTATATTACATAAATACATTATAAAAAAATAAAATCGTCTGTGACTAAAAAACTTAAACCCTAAAAAAATCGACCCTAACATCTGTAATAATGTTTTGCTATTTTTATAAATGATAATTTTATGGGAAAAACATACGTAAAGAATATAATTATGTAAATTAACAATTTTTTTAAATATTTTGTTTATTTACCATGTCCTAAACAATTCTGCATTCCGATCTCTTGATCTCTGGTAACCGACTTTTAACCTTGAAATATAGTAAGTAGTATTGTAAATGACTTCTAACTAATATATTTAACAGAAAGTTATGAATGCTGTATGAAAATAATGGGAAAAACCGTTTAATACCAAATAGTAGGGCTTTCAAAAATGTGTGGCGTACGTGAAATTAACTAATACGAGAAACAATAAACTGTTACAATTTATAACAATGTATGTAAAACTTACCCTTGATGAACTAGCTTGCTTATCACAAACTAGAGAAGATGTGTAGACATTTTGCAGCATCAGGTATGTTTCTGTGGTTGTCTCCATGAGTGATGTTCGCTTTGGTGAAAATATATTCTTATACACTGAACTGATTCTGCGGTTGGCTCCTTGTGAAACATTATTAAATATTTTAAATATATGAAGGAAATTTGCTTTTTAATGTTTTCAAAATATTTTATTACAAACTCTACACGTGTTTCGGCTTTTTAGGCCTTTGTCAAGAGTACAGAGAATACTGTACAGTATTCTCTGTACTCTTGACAAAGGCCTAAAAGCCGAAACACGTGTAGAGTTTGTAATAAAATATTTTTGAAACATTAAAAGCAAATTTCCTTCATATATTTAAAATATATATTGTTATATTTTGAAGACGACCGTTCGACATCTATTGATGTAATACACGCATACGTAAAATAGTCTTTGAACGCACATAACGGATCTGGGGCTGCACCATCGCATATTTGTCTTAATTTGGTAAAACCGGTGTCTTTATTTAATACATTTGCGAACTTTTCTTTAACGCGCTCATTTGTTGCATCACCTATAGCGTGTAGCAGTAGATAGGAATGGAGGAATACCGGGACACTTGCTATGAAATGCATGGAGACGTTTAGGAGACACTTTTTTTTGTACTTGCTATTAATGCATCCACCTCTGGAAAACCTTTTCGAATAGTTTCTGCCACAAGATGTAAAGCATGTACTTTACACGTAACATGTATAGACGACAAACGTACAACCTTGTTCTTGCAAGGAACGGCCTACCAAACACATTGTCACGGCGCCATCAGTCACAAACATCAACACTTGACTTTTTGACAGTTCAAATTTTTCTAACGTCTCTAGCACCACCCTGGTAATTGTTTCGCTAGTACATTGACTTAGTCTTTTTCTAGCTCGTAAGAGTGGAACTGTCGGTTTAAGAGGGTCCAGTACTCGTACTATAACATTTAAAATATATTTTTTTTTACAATCTGTTGTCTCATCAACAGATAGCCACAGCCGTGTATTTTTTAATTCACATTTCATCTTATTTATCATGTCTACGTGTACAGTTGGTAGATAGTTACCTAACGTTGTGCGACTTGGCAACTTTACCTGGGCATTGTATTTATTCCAGAACTCTCGAAATGGTTGTTTATCGAGTATGTGGAGCGGAACATCACAGGCAATCAGCATTAATAGTAAATCAAACATAAACTGTGTTGTCGAAGGCACGCCATTTATTTTATTTTTATAGTGTACACTATTTACGTCATCCAGAATCACGCTTATCCCAGCACATCAAATCTTTTCTCGCGCGCTTCACTTTGTCAGCGAATGGCCGTTTTCTACCCCTGCGTACGTCTGCTATGCTTTATTATTAAATTAATATCAACAATACAGTACAACAAATAAAATAAAGACACAAAGCAATACGCCCAAATGACTTAACGTGTACACAACTCGAAAGCTAATAATAGACTGGACTGGAGAAAGAGTTTCGCGGTCAAGGTGAATGCCAGCGATAGTAAGTACATCTGTACTCTACGACCATGATACACAGAAACGATTTGCAGCTTTAATTATAATAAAAGTGACAAATAGTAAAAATTTACTATTAAAGTCATATAACCTTTGAAAGTTAAATTGCCATTGTAGTGTGCTGCATTCAAATGATTTCTATATTTTTACTAAATATAAGGCCTCTTTATCATCCAATACAGTCAGTATATATTAAAAAATAAACTAAATACAAAGGAATGAATTTGACAGAATCATCCAAAATAGCTGTTTTTAAACTAAACCAGCCAATCAACCTTATCTTACATCTACAGCTTCGTCACTTTTAAATGACCAGAGGGCGGATCAAGCTAATTATCGGAACAGGTTAGCTTAAAGAGTATTAAACTGATATCGCTCATCGGCTGCAATAGAGCTATCCTGTTCAATCCTTGATCAATAATAATCTTAGCCTCACATCGCCAGAAGTAACTCGTGGATATCAGAGCCCTCTAGTCATTTAAAGCGACGAAGCTATACCTGTAATGATTTTCTATATAAAATCGAACTTATTGACCTAGTAGTGGTGACAGTGCAAAAATAAAATGAAGCTTTTCTCATTATATTTCTTATTCAACCCTACAAGTTTAAACTCGTACATAACATTTATTGTTTTAAATAAACAAAAGAAAATTTGCTTTTAAATGTTTCAAAATTATATTTTCACTCTACACGTGTTTCGGCTTTTTAGGCCCTTTTCAAGTACCTCTCATCTGTACTCTTGAAAAGGGCCTAAAAAGCCGAAACACGTGTAGAGTGAAAATATAATTTGGAAACATTTAAAAGCAAATTTTCTTTGTTTATTTAAAATATTTAATAATATTTCACAAGGTGCCAACCGCAGAATCAGTACAATGTATAACATTTATTGGTTAATTTCATTCTCTAGTTCCAGGTTAAGGAATGATAACCGTGAACTGCGCTAGTATTTCTATCTACATCCAAATGATGTCATATCATCCTATTCTTATGAAAATAATATATTAAATAAATTATTCTTTCATGTATTTCTGGTTATATTCTCGTCTATAAACCTGGTAAATCAATATTCTGAATAATTATTATTGCTTATTTAATTGCTCGTTGGTTTAGGTAATTAATGGTAATTATTGTATTTAAATATTGGAACTTCTTGTGTAATATAAATTATAATTTTGTATTTCAGTAATTTCCACATTTATAAATTATTTAAATTTTTTTACATTTTAATAAAATTAAACATTGGAATAAACATTTATACAAACCGAAGCATAATCGTAACCAATGATAAGTTAGTTATTTTTTTGTATTATAAAATGTTATAAAGGCACAAGCTTAATATTCATTTATAGTCTGATCCGTCTAAACTATTGAAGCGTCCCAAACTAACACGCCTATTTTGATTGCAGGGTGAAAAAATTTGTACAAATATGTAGTATAAAACAAAAAAATTCCAAATTGAAACAGATGGTATTAATAAAGTATTAAAATCATTTACGCAAAACAGATAATCACAAAAACCTACTGAAGATTTTAAAAAACCACTGAGAGAAAATTAGTTGCTCTGATATGCTTTTATCATGATAATAGCCCTCGGATACTTTATAACCAATATTATATTTAATTATCTATTTTTCAACGACTTATTGATACCGGTTTTTTTAAACCTGATTAACGAATTAAAAGTCCTTATTAATCAGAATGTAGCTTTCGCCTCCATTGTGGAAAAATGTTATATTTGCAAAAACTAATTTTGGGCTTATCTCATATTCGGTAGATAGTACAAAAATGTTTAGGGTGCGAAATTAAAGCAAACAAATTTTTCACTATTAAATCAAGATGGCAGCGAAAGCTGCATTCTGATTGGTCGAGACTTTTAGTATGTTAATCACTCAGGAAGCCGAACACTAAGAGTATACCAACTTTCAGCTTTATGGTAATTTTTATCAGATTCAACTCCCTTATAGACTGTATTATTTTTATTAGTGCTGGCAAAAAATCGGAAAAAGTAAAACCGAGTAATATGTGTTTTATTTGTAATAAAAGTGGAAGACGGAATCAAGAAAAACTAATATACAAACAGGTACAATTATTATATACATTTATTTACAAGTTTTATTACCATTTAATTATGTTTTATAATTCGATAAGGTAATATTTCAACCCACAGGTGACATAATGACTGGATTTACAATGAATGAAAATATTGAGAATAGTATGTACCTATAATTAAAATATTGTGATTTACCTACAGCTTGCAAGTAACTAGTTGTCTTATATCCTCCTAAAATAATTATTTATGAAGAATTGCTACTAATATTTCTAATAATTTTAAGATTTTTTGTTGAAAATATCTGATGTGGCCAGCACATAACTTTCTTATACCAGTATATATCATCCTGATGTAAAAAAATCTTTCTATTTAATTTTTCACTTACCTCAATTAAGTTTTAATAGCGTACCTTGAAATATTTCATTAAAATTTTTCAATAATTAATTATCAGCGTCATTCGGTACTCTCAATAATAATTCATGTCATATTTTTCTTAACATTGATATTTTTGTAACTAAACTAGACATTTCAAATGTCAAACTGTTAAATTTATCCTAACCCCATTCTATGAGGTCAAATGTATAAAAGATTTAAGTTTACCTCAGCTTTATTTAAGTAATTGAAAAATATATTTTATTGACTTAATATAGTAGACATGATTTATAATCCTTCATCAGGAATATATTTTTGTAAAGGCAAATATAAAAAAGTTTGGTTCCCGTGGACCCCCTTTCAGCTGGCCAATTTTGCTTATCGAATTTATCATTGTCTTTGGCCTTTAGAACATGTGTACCAAATTTGAAAGCTTTACCTCAAAAACTGCGGTTGCTATCGCGTAAAGTTATGTTTTTTCATTATAATTCGTCGAGATTCGTCCAGAAATGCAATAAAAATTCTTAATTTTTTTCCCGAAATTGTACCTTTTTTCTTCGTTCATTCATTGTGTCTCTTCTGGTGGTACTATATTCACCAAATTTAATGTGTCATCTAAAATGTTGTTGATAATCTTAACTGCCAAATTTGGGAAGTCTCTCATTAGTATTTTTTGAGTTATCGCGGACACGCGCGCGCGCGCCGCGCACACACACGCACACACACGCACCCACTCACCCACTCACCCACGCACTCACCCACGCGCTCACCCACGCGCTCACCCACGCCCTCACCCACGCCCTCACCCACGCACGCACGCACGCACTCACTCACGCACGCACGCACCGACAGACATCATTCGGATAATAGTCAGAATGGATTCAGGAGGGTTCAAAACGTATAAATCAATCAAAATCTCGAGGTCGAAAAAAATCACGATTACTATACTTCCTTATATTAGGTATAAGAAAATAGAAATGGTGAATATCTATAAGTATCACTTCATTTTCACACGAAAAGGAGCAATGTTGACTAAAGTCACTAAAGGGTATAAAACAATAGATCAGCACTCTACCATCCATATGTAATGTGTAATATAACCCATAATATGTAATAGCATAGCGACAGTATTAATACATTTAAAGGGTATCTGGTTCAAACATGCTAAGTGCGAAATTTCCAACAACATAAAGTTAGCGAAACACTTTTAACTAATCGAATATTTAACCGGCTCATAATTTGTTGCTAATTGGTTGTAATAATACTGAATTTGTTGCCCTTTATTTAAAAAAAAAAAACTGGGTGTTTCGCTAACTTCATGTTAGCGAAATACCTTCATGAAAAATTAATTTAAATTATCGGGAGTTAGCCTAAATTATTCATTTGTTTTGTTGCTAATTAGTTGTAGTAACTGGAAGGTTATAAATTTAAAATTTGCCGCCCCCAAAAATTTGCCGCCCTAGACAATTGCCTAGTCTGCCTAGTGGTAAGGCCGGCGCTGCAGAAGGACATACGTAGACAAATGAAAGCAATAGTATATATAAACTGAATAATGAAATACATACCGTTTGATACAATGTATTGTTCAGAATCTGCCATAGCATTAGCTTAAATGGTCACAACTAATATTCCTTCTGCATTCGTGGCTACTAAATTTGAGCGACTTTGTCTGTACATATGTACAGACCAAATTGTATGTACTTAGAAGCAGAACTCGGTTTTTGCATAAATTTAATAAAGTAGGGTTTTATGTTATTCAAATAAAAAAATGCATTGTTTACAAGATTATTTAGCCAATAAGATACAACATAAGTTAGTATTTTGCACGGTAATATAGGTGTTAAAATCACAGATGCAAAACTCGGTATTTGTTTGCTTCGGTCAGATGCACAATTGGGTATTTGCTAATAGCAAATCATGGCGCAGTTTTATGTACCGTGTGGGCCAGCACATGTTGGCTGCCAGAACTTCTGTCAGTGTTTACTGAATTTAGAGTCAACAAGGTCTAGATAAATTTGAATTGAATGATTTTGATTGTGTTTTTAATATATAAAATGTTATTAAATAACTAGTAAATAATGTTTTCTTTTACAACTCTTGGAATTTTACAACTTCCTAAATTACGTGGTCTTTAATATTAAATGTAGTTATTTTCCAAATGTATCAAAGGTATGCTGCATGTAAATTACAAATTGTTGTGTTAAAAATGTACACTAATATAAGTGGGAAAAGAGGTAGGATCTCTTGGGTTCACCCTAAATGAACATTACATGTTAATATTTTTCTACATTGTATCCTAAATTTTTTATAATTCTCATAAATTCGATTGCATGTTAATATTCATTGTGTCAAGTTACCTTTCAAAATATAGTAATATTACAAAAGCAAACATAACACTGAGCACTGTGGACTATATACACACTGGTGAGTGTTAAAATGATCTAATATTTTTTGCTGTGTATTGCCAAACGCCCGTTGCACAAAAGGCTCTACGCGGTCGTATAAGGCAGAGACAACCACGAGACGTTCAAGTACTTGTATTGTTTCTATTCGGAATATTGCACTGGTCTACTGTTTGGGAAGATTAGAATAAAAAAGCGCGCGATGCATTTTGTTGGCTGTTATATTTTCAATTACATTTTAATGAAGAAATAAAACAAAACGGGTAAAATAAATCGTTTATTGATAGAAAATCAATAAAATAACAAGCCACAACGAATGCAATAATTATGATGATATTTTAAATAGTCTAAACCACAGAAAAATAAATGGCTAAACAAAAAGTTAAACATTTTACAATTAAATAATGATTATAATACTTTCTTGAACAATAGGTACCTATATAATACAAAACCTGGCAAGTACAAAAAAATATATAATTAAGCCTATCAATAAGGAAAAAAAATGTACATTTGCTTCCCAACATCCCAGATATATGTATCAACGTCGATTAATGCTACACATTATTTATACAATGTGGTCTGCAATTTAACAATACTTTTAACAAATATAATAGTAATAATATTTAATTGCTTACGTAAAGTTTACATTAACAAAACATAAACACCGATAGGTTTTTACAAATAAATATACATATCCTACACAAGAACGAAGAAGTACTTGTTCGTAGGTACATAAATTATATACCTAATTAATAATTATTGGGTAAATATAAACTTATTAGGTAGGCGTATATGTACATATTACAGTTTCAAGCAACATCAATACTTGAAATTATAAAAAAACATTAATAATAGCATTAAAGTTATCAAGCCATAAGAAGCTAATAAAATAAAACATATTTAGTTATTTTATAGTTTGCAAACTGTTTCTGACTGCTGCTGGAACAAACCTCATATCAACAACTATCGATGCTGGAATGTCGTCAGCTTGTCAGCTTATGTTTAGATTTTTTTTGCATCCTTATGATTCTGGATGTTTTCTTGGTTGTTTCTTTTACACCACCAAAGAATCTCAATTTTCCACACAGCCTGCACGATCTCCCTGGTTACAATTTCATAATGGTCAGAACAGGAATACCATGAAAAGTTCACGTTATCAAAGATGAATTCAGTGACTATAACAGAAATCTTGGGTTTATGGCAAAAGGTTGGACCTAACAAAAAGGAAACAATTTCATTTAAATACCTTTAAAACACAAAACACAAACTTACTTTTGGTCATCGACTGGAAAATAGTGCATTTTTTCCACCTGGTCTACATTGAATCCACAAATAAGACAATGTTTTGGTGGCATGGCTATAATAAAATTATATACTACACTAACACTAATAAAAAGTTCAAATAATTTAGTATTTAAAAGTCACAGTATTTTACAGTTCGTAATCCAATATAAAATAAAAAAAGACTCACACTACACAATATCAGCATCAAAACAAACAATATGGCGACTGGATCCTACATCAACGATGACATTTTCTGTACTGCCAGCGGCATCTACGAAAATCTTTCCAAACTGCAACAAAGATAGATTCATTGAGAAACTCCTATGTACAACAAGGATAGAAGTATGTCAGTAATTATACCTAAAACCGAACACATTTTTATATGTACTTGAATGTCTCGTGGTTGTCTCTGTATAAGGCAAGGCCAACTGCCAAGGAACGGGTAACACGTGCTTAGTTGCCTATAAATTATGTAGGTAAAAACCTGTTTTCCCGCAGCGGTCTTGGTTGCGCGACTGATTGCATATATTACATGCATATAAATAATTGTATAATCAATTAATTTAATTATATAAATACTCTTTAAAAAATATGATTTTTTTTATATAACTGCCGTCTCTGAAAAATGGCATATATATCCGACACCTACTAATAAGTTTTTGATATTTTAATTTTTAACGGAGCATATTTGCCAGAATTATGTTTTAACAAATGTAGTCAACAAAAAGAGATATTCAACTTTTTTTAAACACCACAGGTAAAACAACCCCCTGTATCCTTAACAGTACTTTAAGGTACCTTGTGCGGGTGAAGGCTACACATTTAGAGACAATGAACAGATGCCCAATATCCGAGTACGTTAGGATTAATTTCTGCTTTAGAGAAAATCCCAGCCCGTCGGCCTGAACCCAGCTTTCCGGGGGTGAGAGATAAGTGTGCTTACTGCTCGACCACGGAGCCACATATGGAGGTATCTAGCATGACAAATTAGTCTTATTAATTTTTTTATAGAACGTTACAATTAAATAAAAATTAAATTATAGTAAATTAACTTGAGTATTTTTAACTCCATATTTATTCTGTAGATAACTGTTTTTATTTGCCTCAGAAAATAGAATGAGCTTAGGTATGGGTTATATTCATATTCAGTATTTTCGTTTGTAAATTACAGAAAGTAATTGTCAAGCTACCAAGCTCAGTAGAGCAGTGGGCCAGAGCGTTAAGAGACAAACGTAGCTGGTTTACTGCGACTCCCGGGTTCTAATCCCGGTTTCGATTCTGGCAAAGTCGAAGGGTTTGGTTGTGTGTGTCTGCGTTTTTTTCAAATGTGTAACTCCTGTCCGAGCAGCTTCTGCTTTGGATTGTGGGTTGTCTAATTTATGTGGTGTGTTTTATGTTTTTTTTTAAGTAGCATGTTTATCCACTGAAATTTTGCATGTAAAATATTTTGTCAACAGTAAAAGCACAAGAGCTTTTTTTTATCGGATAAATTTCTCTTTGTAACGAAATAATTTTGCCAATCAGTAATTTTATAAGAAAAACTGACATGAAAAAATCAGGAGACCGCAGGTCGAGTGATTTTGTCAAATGTCAGTTTTTCGAGCAAAATTACTGATTGGCAAAATTTTGAGTTAAAAAAGAAATTTATCCATAAAAGAAAAGCTCAAGTGTTTTTTGGCAAGATAAATTAACGACAGAATATGTGAACGAACAACAACAATAATTATCTTTATTTATACAATTATTTAAAGGAACAGTTATTAAAAATATTGACGATTTCGTGTTTTTTGTGGATTGCGGAATTGATTTTTCTATGTTTTTTTGCAATTTGTTCAGTCGAAATTTTCCCAAAACCACTCATATTGTACAGTATAGTTTCAACAATACTTAAAAATTATAGCTGACAGGACAGATTTTAAAGTGACGTGCGACTACTAGATGTACTCTGATTTTGAGGAACAAGCATTTTTATCGGTGATAAAAAACGATGCACCTTTTTTATAGCTGTCAAAGTGACAAAAATGTGCTGTCAGATAAACTTTTTCATATAGGAGTTAATTTATCATTTATAAAAATATTTTATTAAACAATATACAAACTAGCAATTCCTAAATTGTACTTTTTAGTTTCAATGGTGAGTTCTTTTTTTATTTATAACTAATGGTTTTTAAAAATTTACTTTAGAGTTGCCTGAAAATACATACGTAATAATATACCATCAGTGCAACCAAACAATGTGATATAATGATTGCTTTCACACTTTCAAAGTCATCTAAATAAAAGCGATAATTTTTAGCACAGGCATTATTTGATTTAGTGTCATAGATAGTCTTTTTTTTATTACGTCATTAAGTAAACACTAGTGCCTAACTACTAGTCTTATTTGTTGACCAATATTTGTTGGTAAATCTTCAATAACTGTTATAAGTACTACATTTAAAAATGATTGACATAAAAATTATATGTACTTAAAATAAACAATGTGTTGGAATGTCACGATATCAAAGTTATAAAATATGCATAATTATTTCAAATATAATGGTACCATCTGTGATTGTTGTATACAGCGTGTCCCACTTAAAACTCCCGCAGCCATTTTCTCAAAAAACTAAAGGAAATATCTTAATTCTGTAAAAGTTATTCACTAGAATATATAAATGACTTCAGGTTTGGGCAAAAACGGTCTTTCTCCACATTGAGTATAGATGGCGTTGCTATGCAAAGAAACTATTAGATCCCAGAAACCTTGAAAAGAGGCGCACGTGACAGGACATTAAATTCTAAGCTACTTTTAAGATGTGGACAATTTTCGAAAAACTGATTTTCGAGATATTTGAACTTAAATTGAATTTTTTTAAGTAACAAAAATCGCCATAACTTTTTTTAAATAAATTTTGGATGATAAGTCCTTTGGGACGTTTTTTATAGTAAATCAATCTATTTAAATAATAAGGAAACAAATTCAATTCAACTTCCGGTTTGACCGGAAATTACATTATTCTTCATTTTTGAATCAGACACTTTTTCTTGAAAATTGAAAGAAAATATTACTTTGACCATGGTTTTACATGTAACAATTTGTCTATAATTGATATCAATAAAGTTAATAAAACAATTAATAGATGATTTATTTTTATCTTACTTAATGTAAGCTAATGAACAGTTTTATGTATTTACTAAATACAAACTAGAAAAAAACCGCTGCCAATTACTTCAGAACTTCCTCACTGTAGTAAAACTCGACGTGTGGTGGAGTATAATAAAACTAATTTTTGAAGTTTCAAAAAGTCACATTTTTTGACGTTTCAAAAAAGTCACATTTTGACGTTTCAGAAAGTCACTTTGACGTTTCAAAAAAGTCACATTTTTTGACGTTTCAAAAAAGTCGCCTTTTGACATTTCAAAAAAGTCACATTGCTGGAATATCACTAATATATTTTTTTTGACATTGGGACCGCTTTTCCCCAATTACTTGGGAATCAGAACTTCCTCACCGTAGTAAAACTCGACGTGTGGTGAAGTTTATAATAAAAATAATTTTTGAAGTTTCAAAAAGTCACATTTTTTGACGTTTCAAAAAAGTCACATTTTGACGTTTCAGAAAAATCACTTTGACGTTTCAAAAAAAGTCACATTTTTTGACGTTTCAAAAAAAGTCGCATTTTGACATTTCAAAAGAGTCACATTGCTGGAATGTTACTAATATTCTTTTTGACATTGGGATAGCTTTTGCTCATCAACGAACTCAATCTCTTCCTTGTCCTCTAGAATGTGTGTACCAAATTTGAAAGCTTTATCTCAAAAATTGTAGCTGCTATCGCGAACCAGACAGACACACAGACAGAAATTTTTTTCTGTCTGAAATTTTGTGTATCATCATAATTCGTCGAGATTTGTCCAGAAATGCAATAAAAATTTTCAAAATTTTTTTCACGGATACATAACTTCCTCACTGAAGGATAAGAAAGTAATAGGTAATAATGCTTGATGATAATAATTAAAATAAGGTAAACAAAAATTAAAACTAAAAAGTTACGTTAAATGTGCAAAATTATTTCCATCGTTCTGAACACACATATTATGTCTAAGAGTTCAGTTCTACAAACTTTTAATACCGTCTCTCTATTAACTGCTGCCACGGAAGCATAAATTTTGTTGTAAAGATCAGCCATATCTTTAATGGGTTCTTCGTATACAACAAATAACAAATAACCCCACAAAAAAAGTCAAATAGAGTTGGGCCAGGTGACCGAGCTGGCCACCTGACAACACCATTCGTGCCACTTCATCTTTCTTGAAATGTACAATCTAAATAATTCTTAACAATGTCAGCATTATGTGCTGGCGTGCCATCTTGGTGAAACCAAATGTTAGAAAACTCAATTGGAATATTATTTAATAACTGAGGTAACTCATTCTCTAAAAAATCAAAATATCGTTGACCATTTAATGTGTCATGAAAGAGGTGTTATAAACATATTGACGATTCCACACCAAACATTTACTCCAAAAAATGTTTTAGTTTCTTGAATGCCTCATCGATCGAGGATTTTCCTCTGCCCAATATCGGCAGTTTTGTTTGAATACTACACAATTATTGTGAAACTTGCTATCGTCGCTCCACATAATTCTATTTAACAGATTGTCATGCTCCTCCATCATAATAGAGAATTGTGCTAAAAAATCCATTCTACGTTGCTCATCACCTAGTTTTAAATGTTGAACTAGATGTACTTTGTAAGGGAAATATTTATTTTATTTTTCCTTCGGGTACGTTTTGGCTTTTTAAAAATTCCATAATTTTTCAAGTTTTCACTAAAACTTACAGAAGTCGTAGGTGTTGGTTTGGATCTTTCTGGAAAACGTATTCCGTAAGTACGTGTAGCCTCAGCTAAATTTTTACGACATTGGCATTCGCTATAAATTATTACTATATTGAATTTATCTTCATTATTGTGATTGACCACTTTGATGGTGATTAAAATAATAAATGAATTTAGAGTAACAAATTCAGTCGAACTTAAAATAAACATAAACACACCACAGAAATTAGACAATAAACAATAAAAAGAAATGTCAAAATCTTTGTTTCCAAGTAGTAGTTACAGCCTAGCCACCTTTGTTTTAGTTAAAAAATAATAAAAATAAATCATCAATTAATTGTTTTAATAACTTTATTGATATCAGTTATCGACAAATTGTTACATGTAAGAACATGCCCAAAGTAATATTTTCTTTCATATTTCATGAAAATGTACAGAGTGTCTGATTCTAAAATGAACAATAATGTAATTTCCGGTCAAACCGTAAGTTGAACTGAATTTGTTTCATTACCATTTAAATCAGTCTGATTTACTATAAAAAAACGTCCCATAGGATCTATCATCAAAAATTTATGGCGATTTTTGTTACTTAAAAAAATTAAATTTAAGTTCTAATATCTTAAAAACCAGTGAAAGTTGCTTAGAATTTAATGTCCTGTCACGTGCGCCTCATTTCAAGGTTGCTAAGATCGAATAGTTACTTTGCATAGCAACGCCATCTATACCTCAATGTGGAGAAACAGCATTTTTGCCCCAACCTGAAGTCATTTATATAGTCTAGTGAATGCTTTTACAGAATTCAGATATCTCTTAGTTTTAGAGAAAATGACCGCGAGAGTTTTAAGTGGGACACCCTGTAGAGTAATTTAATGCCAATAAGTTGGCAATAGCTTTGTTCGTAGGAGACGATTTGTGATAGTTTCATGACCATAGAGATACGATTATTACGAGAGTTCTGCATTATAATACGTTTTGTTTGAACAAGCACATCTCTATAATAATGTGCGCATGCTTCTGACAATTTCAAACTGTTGGAAACTGCTCTACGAACAAACATATTATCACTGATTTACAAGTTTTTTTGTTTCTCATATGATCAATGGTGTTTTTTATGTAGTTTTGTAAGCTAAAATCAAAAAATTGGTTTAAAAAATTTTTATCACCCACGGCTTTTTAGAAATTTAAATTTTATTTTTATTAAATCTATCTCTCAATATTTACAATACATAAAGGATTGCCCCTCACCCACATGCCTTGTAGAGTTTGTACTGTTGTACTGTTAGTACCATAACCAAAATCCATGCGTCTAGCCCAATTTCATTAAACGTGCATGGGAACATAATCTCTTTCAAAAGTCTTCATGATGCAGTATTTGATTTTTTTTATACCTTAGATGTTAATTTTTTGGGAAAATTTCCCTAATACACCGTTATCGCCCCGGCTTGTCCCTACGCAATCGTGCACCTGAATTAAAGCTGCGATTTATTATGTTACGAATTTTGAGAATGTGAAGACATTTATTTTACATTTAAGATCCGAGAGAATTAAGTGCTACAAAACGAAGTCGGTGGGCATTTTAAATAACCAAACATTCGTGTAGATTTATATGCTATAGTGGAACATTTTGAAATGTTGAATGCAGCAACTACTAAATTAGAGAGTGGATCTTTACGATAATCAGAGGCGTTATCGGTGATAAGTGATGTACAGGGTTATTCATTATAAATTACCCACCCCTTATCATCGATATTATTGCCTATAGAAAAAAAAGTTTTAAATAAAAGTTGTGTGGTTATGACTGAGTTTTGTTAAAATGCTATCAAGTACAGTTGCGTGCAGATTTCAGGGGATACAAAAAAAACAGTATTTTTTTTAATGGGATACCCTGTATATTATTAAATTTCAAAAATATAACATATGTTACCCCTACCATATACCGTTTTTGAGTTATTATGTCGAATATCTTAGCTAACTAGTTACTGTAAATATGGAAAAGTTAACATTATTAAAGTGAGCTATGAGAATGACAACTCTTATGTTTGATAAGTGACATTTCTTTAATGAAATATTCAAAATGGTTTACAGTGTGGAAGAAAAAAGTCCAAATATTTACTTGTTATATACAAAATAACAAAAATAAACGTACAGCAAAAAGAGCATTAAGGTGTTATATCCAAATCGTCCAACACCATCAGAAAATTCGTTCAAAAATATTTACCGGTGAATAATACCTCCAGTTTTAGTAGAAAAAAGCGTGTAGTTCCAGCAAACCAGGAAGAGCAGCTAGATATACTCCTTCATTTCGAAGGTAAACCCATCCATATTTATTCGCGAATAGACATATTTGAAACATTGTATTATTTTTTAGAAGATTCTGAATGTGGTATAAATAATGCAGTCGATCAATTAGGTAAAACTTATTCCAAAATCCAACGTACGTTAAAAAATAACAACTACAGATCATAGAAAATTTTACCCGTATGAGTTTTAACAGAGGCTCATAAAAGGAAAAGGCTGGACTTTTGCCGCCAGATGATTCAAAAGTTGGATGAAGATCCCGATTTTTGTACTAAAATATTATGGACTGATGAATCATCCTTTTTTTACGGCAGGAGTTTTTAATAGGAAAAATCGAAGGTTGTTGGAAAACAAACACAACACAAATAGATTGGTAAAACAAATAAAAAAATCAGGAAGAAAAACCGTTTGGTGTGGAATTTTTTAGAAACAAAATTGTTGGGCCTATATGTGGAATTTTTAGAAACAAAATTGTTGGGCCTATATTTTATGATTATACTTTGTACCTATCTGGAAATAATTATCCCAGAAGCAGAAAATATTATTTTGCAGAATTTTCCGGACGCCGAACTTGATGATATGATTTGGATGCAGGATGGTGCAACTCCACATAGTGTCCTACCCGTTCGAGATCATTTGAATAATGTATTCCCAATATGGATAGGGAATAAAGGACCTATTAAATGGCCACCTAACTGACCCTTATGGATTAATTTTTTTGGGGATTTCTAAAAGACATATAATAATAATAATAATAATAATAGTGATAAAGTAAACAGAAAATTCTCATAAAATTTTATGAGAATTTTCTGTTTACTTTATCATGAATAATTACTCATATGGGATCAACCTACCTACGTTAATAATAATAGTATTCGTCATTAAAGACAAGATTCGACATCTCAATGTAAATAATTAAGCCATTTCCGGTCAATTATAAATATAAGAAGTCGTTATCATTTATGCATTGTCAATAATGGTGGACACATCGAACATCTTTTATGAGATCATTTATTTATATTTAAATTTCCTAAATTTTGTTATCTATTTTGTATAAATATTTGGTTTCTTTCTTCCTTCCCGTAAACCATTTTGATTATTTTATTAAAGAAATGTCACTTATCAAACACAATAGTTGTCATTTTAATAGCTCACTTTAATAATGTTAACTTTTCCATACTTACAGTAACTAGTTTAACTATGATATTCGAAGTTTAATAACTCGAGAACGGTATATGGTATAGGTAACATATGGTATATTTTTGAAATCAGGAACAAAGAATCATTCCAAACATTTAATAATATGCAGAGTATCTCATTTAAAAAAATATATTATTTTTTTTATCCCCTGAAATGTGCACGTTACTGTACTTTTGATAGCATTATAACAAAATTCAGTCATAATCACACAACTTTTATTTAAAACTTTTTTTTCTGTAGGCAATAATAACGATGGGGTGGGTAATTTATAATGAATAACCTTGCACAAAGTAAATTATCAAACAGACAGCAAAAGTCGAGCGATAAACAATAAACTAAAACATGTTTTACACAGAAACCTGGGATACAAAAACAATGTGTAAAAATTCGTGAAAATTATCTGCGCGGTTTGTCAGTGTCTACCCATATGAACTATTTAGAATTTGCACTATTGTCCTCTTTAGATGTGGAGCGTTCATTTTCATTTTACACACTGACCAAATCGGTCAAATTTAACAGCAACGAATGCAGCACGAATGTTAGTTGACGTGACCATGTATGCTAATGCGATGGTGGACTTCAGTCATTCTGAATAATACATTGTATCAAGCGGTATGTATTTCAATATTCATTTTACACTTTTGCTTTTATTTGTCTACGAATGTCCTTGTATCAATCATGTGAGGCAGTACTGGCTACCAGTCCTGGACTTCGGTCCAGTTTCCTGACCCTGATCGTACTTTTTCATTAGAAAATGAAAACTACTTTTAAAACTTTCTCACCCAAGTGCAGAACACGAACGATGCCATTATTTTGTTCTTAAATTGTATAGTGCTTCGAAGCACAACACACACAACAAACAAAAACTCCATTATTTGTCAAGTGTAAATGTAAGTAATTGCTTATAAATATTTTGTACCTTTAAATAATTTAAAATGACAAAGCAACAATTCAACAGTGATGAATAAAACTGGCAGAAATGTGCGTCGGGAGATAGGCGTATACATCATAATAATCGTAATAAAAGAAATTAACTAGTAACAAATGCAATAAACTGTTATGTACAATTTATAACAATGTATGCACAACTTATCCTCTTAACTAGCTTGATGAACTAGCTTAGTTATCACAAACTGGAGAAGATCTGTAAAAACTTCATCAGGTATGTTTCTATGGTTGTCTCCGTGAGTGATCTTCACTGTGGTGAAAAAATATGCTTATATTTTGAGAACGACCGTTCGACATATATCGATGTAATACAGACATACTTAAAATAGTCTTTGAACGCACTTAACGGATCTGAAATGCACCATCAGTACCATCACAAATTTGTCTTAATTTGGTAAAACCGGTGACTTGCGTTAACACACATGCGAACTTTTCTCTAACGCGCTCAATTTTTGCGTCACCTATAACGTGTAGCAGTCGATTTACTTAGTCCACTGTTTGAGGTGACTCAGCTAACAACGCACTGTTTATGTAAGTTATTATGGCATCATGTAATCTTTTATAGTTCTTGTGAATAGTTTTTAAAGCTGTTTCAACGGAAACATCTTCGAATTTTGTCTGGTTTTCTTTAATAGCTGCAGCCTCGTCTGGATTGAATTGTAATATGACAGCTTTTATTTGTTGTAAATAATCAGCATAATAAAAAGCTGCCTTCAATCGTATTCCCCAGTGTGTAAGAATCGGCTGTGGTGGTTCGAGAATACCGGGATACTTGCTGTAAAATGTGCGAAGACTTTTAGGTACTTGCAATTAATGCATCTACCTCTGGAAAACCTTGTCGAATAGTTTTTGCCACAAGATGTAAGGCATGCACTTTAGACATAACATGTACCAACTTACAACCCTGTTCTTGATGAAAATGGCCTACCAAACACATTGTCGCTGCACCATAGGTCACAAACGTTCAACACTTGATTTATTGATAGGTCAAATTTTTCTATCGTCTCCAGCACTACCCGTGTAATTGTTTTGCCAGTACCACTCAGTTAGTCTTTTGCTAGCTAGTAGCAGTGGAAATGTCGGTATAAGAGGGACCAGTACACGTACTATAACATTTACAATAGAATTTTTGTTTACAATCTGTTGTCTTGTCAACACATAACTACAGCCAACTATTTTTAATACACATTCTCGCGGCTCGCTTCTGTATTTGGTATTTGTCCGCGGGTCGTTGCCCCTAAATACCTTTTGTCACACCATTGAACCGCCGCACGACTTGCCAGCTTTACTGATGAATTAATAAACATCATAATATCTGTTTTGAGAGAATCGAATTTTGTAATTAATGGAGCTATTTGTTTTTACCAAGATAAATTTTATAACCAGCATCAACCAACGAAAAAAGTATTTAGTAAAACTTTAAGAAGAGTTTATTGAAAATCCTGAGACGTAAATAACAACCCTATCACATTTCCATACACTAGTCATTTGATGAGGAGACTGCAATTGAATGATGAGAAAAAATTGTTTCTGATCAAAATTTCTTTGCAAAAAGCTTATTCTCATGAATCAAATTTTCGAGGTGATGGTAATGGACTTCGTTATCACTTGTACTATTATGAATAAGCAAATCCTGGTTAAAAAATGCGGACCACTAACATATATAGTCACTTAATGTCATTTAAAAGAAAAAATAGTTGTAACAGCACATTTATTTGAAGGTAAGTTTAATGGAAATATGTACCTGTACTTTTTAAAGGGTGTTTCCTGGGTTTCTGGATGATGTATCCATACATTTTTGATAAAAAGAGGTGGCTCTAACATGATGGGACACCTGTACAATCTAGTCCGCAATTAATTGTCTTAATATATTTAACGAAAAATGAATTGGCCACAGGTCATCGGACATTATACCGCTTTTTTCTTTTGGGTTACTTATTTAAACAAATAGTTCATCTGTTGCCACTACAACTACAAGTGCAGATATTAAACTTACCATTGAGAATGCATTTCGTAGTACACTGCAAGATATGCTACAGTGTGTATAAAATAATTTTATAAGCGTTTAAAATGCTGCATACAGGAAAATGAAAGGAATTTTAAACATATCTTGTAGTTTAAGAGTTATTTGTTTAACAGTTATTTGTTTAATTATTATTTATATGTTATTTTTGTATTTATATACATGTTTTGATTTTTTAGTTTATTATTTCAATAAAAACAAGTGGCAAGCTCATTTCTACATCTACTGGGTGGACAAATTTTTAAGGCAATTTTCTCAAATGTTTTCTAATGAAAGGTTTTGAAGTATGTAGATAGCAGAAAAGATAATAAAAAAGGCCCTCGAAAGCAATAAAAAGTCATATGTAGGTAGCCATTAAAAAAAAAGAAGTTGTATATTGTGGTGTAATAGAGCTCGGACGGAGGTATCGGTTTCCAGTGACCGCGTTTGTGCAGGCCATGATAAAGAGAATTTTATTTCATTTTAAAATGTTATTACGTAATCTAACTTTATTGGAAAACGTATGACAAAAAACGAAAAAGTTATATTTTTGCATTAGCCAAATTCGGGAGTGACGTCACACTATGTTTTTTTTATGCCGTTCATGAGTTATATGAACGGCTAGAGATATCTAAATTCTGTAAAGATATTTGAATGTACTGGTGAATGTAACACTAATACACACATGTATTTTTAACTATCGATCACAAGAGTAAAAGTATATTACTAATATTTGTTGTAAATGTTGCGAAGTTAGTCTCCGAAAGGACTGTTCAATGTTGACAGATGTAATGGCGCATACATAAAATATGTGAACTTTTGCAGAGACCACATTTGTCTGGTGTAGAAAAGTCTACTTCTTTGCCATTTAAAAGGTCATCTGCCACCCCGTAGACCGATGTCCTGGGAAATTCAGAAACAAAAAAAAGGTTTTGAAAAATCTTTAAAAGGTCGAATAGATGTTAAATATGTAAAGTATATACTGACAGAACCAAAAAAGTACTTATAATAAATGCCTTTTTATTTTTTCCTCATTTTACCAATGTGGAAATTATGCAAATAAAAAAAAATACAAATATAAAGGAAAAAAATCACGGAGCGAAATCAGATTACAGTGTGAACACGAAAGTCTGCTCTTCCATTTAATACCGACAAGTAATAAACATCAGATAACTACTATATTAAGTTAACCAGATACACAATATTTTATTATTTTTTAATTAGTTGATGTGGTGGATATAAGATAAGATAAATAATTTCGTTTTCTAAGCAACATCGCTCGCACGTGTTTTTTAAAAGCCACTATTTTTTAGATAATCTTCTAAGCTATTATATATTTTATAAATGTTGAAGGTAAATGATCTTTCGAACTGTTCTGTCCTATGTGATAGAGCAGCCAAAGTATTCTTATTTCTAACATTCACATTATGTATTTCTGAACGAGTTACAATTTTGTTACATAAATAACTAGGTTTGTTGTTAAAAATAATTGAATTCTGTATACATTTGCATACATGCAATTTAAATATAAATGAATTGTCCAAACATAATTCCAAATTCTTTGACTCATTAACTACTTCAAGATTGGCATTGTTTAGCTTCAACTTTACATCTTTGACATACAAAGTATTTGTGCTAAATAACAAAACCTTAGTTTTGGATGCGTTAAGAGATAAGGCATGGTCCTTGGAAGTTTTTAAAATCGATTCTAAATCAGCATTTATGTTATCGACTATATCTCATCAGGTTTAAAAGACAAATATAACTTCGTATCGTCACCATACATGTGCATTTTACAATAGTTTATATGTTTATGAAAATTAATTGTATAAGGACAAAACAACACCGGACCAAGTATAGATCCCTGAGGTACACCGATTTTAAACTGCATTGGTTCGAAAATGGTGTTGTCAATTTTAACAGATTGAATTCTATTGGCAGGATAGGAGCATAATATTTGTATGGAGCCTCTACTAAGACCTTAATAATGGAAAATAGCTGCAATTATATGATGATCAATTGAATCAAAGGCCTTGCTATAATTTAGCAAAACTAGTAAAGTTAATTTATCTTATAACTCGTGAAGGGATGTAGATATCGAAAAAATAAATGAAAAAACACCCCTATACATCTCCTGTCGACTTTGGTAGCCTATATTCTGTACAGAAATCTCACTGTCAGTTCGTTTGACCTTCGTTTTTCTAATTGTTAGTAACCCCTCTGCTGTAAAGACATTTGATTGGTTCCTTTTTAAGGACTACTCAGTGGTAAAGGTTTCAATCCTGTACCTAATGCCCATCTGGTTCCTAAATTTTTGTTTATAGATAAAGTACCTCCAATCCTCTACGAAAGAGTGTTTATAATAAATTATCATTCAACTTTGGATAGTACGGAGTTCGCTAAAAAGTTGTAAGGTAAGATATATCGTGTCATACATACATGCATGAACATATTTACTCGCTAACACAATATGACTGACTCACAACCAGTCCTGGTTTTGACATCACAATACCTAAATTCCGAATCTCCAGTAATAAGGGACTTTGCGGCTAATTTGGTTTCTCACTATATTGTCTTGCATAAGGCTGGGAATCGAATACGAATAATTCGAATATTCGAGTATTCGAATACTAATTATTCTAATGGGAAATTATTCGAATATTCGAAATATTCGAATACTCGAATATATTCTAATATTCGAATACACGAATATATTCGAATATTCGAATACTCGAATATTCAAATACTCGAATATATTCGAGTATTCGAATATTCGATTATATTTGAATAATTTTGAGTATTAAAATATATTATTAAATTATGTACGAATAGGTATGCAGTATGCATCCAACTAAAGTAGGTAGATAGTAGGTATAGGTAGGTACCTATTCTAAAATCCAAATATATAAATAGACCACATTAGTGGCACGTTTTACTCCCAGTCAAACTATTCCATCTCTTTCTCGCCTCGACCTTATTCTTACTGCACTAAGGCAGGGGTTAAAATTAAATTTTAAATTTTAGAATACCTATAAATATTCAACTATTGACTTTTCATGTATTTGTTTTACCTTCACAATCTGCGTCTTTTTTAAAAACATTCTAATTTTAGAGCACTTTTTATTTTTTTTGAAAAGGAAAAATAGTAATGACACAGAAGTAAAATAAAATAAACTAGCTCTGTTTTCGTTTTATTTACGCTTCAATAGTTAAATGTGAACAATAGCGCCTAAATCTTAAAGTAAAATACTAACTAAATAATTCTGACCCTTAAAGCACATGTACAGGAGACATACCCTATTGTGGGTATGGAAAGCAAATCAAATTGCCTGCTTAGTGGATTGCGTCACGACTATTATTGTGGTCTATCCAACCAAATACTCAAATAGAGTATTCACTATTCACTAGTATTCAGTGCTATACCTAATAATAATGAATATTCGAGGATCCGGATTATTCGGATACCTATTCGAATAATTCGGATTATTCGAGTATTCGAATATTCGAATTATTCGAATAATTCGAATTATTCGAATATCCGATTACTCGAAAAATTCGAATACCTTTTCGAATAATTCAAATAATCCGAATATTCGAATATCCGAATAGTTTGAATATCGAATATTTTTTCGAACGAATATTCGATTACTAAAATCTGGAAAATTCCCAGCCGTAGCCTTGAACCATTTAATTTACATTATTATTTTTCCAGCCTAAGATATATAATAGAGAAGTGGTACTAATCCAAAAGAGAAAATTATAAATGTTGGAGGTTTACGAAATTAGCTGTAAGGTTTGTAAGAACGTAGCTAGAGAAGATTAGGGTTTTATACATAAAATAATAATGTGTCCCTGGTTACCACTAAAACTGGAAGGATTTTCAGGACAATCATTCAATAATTTATAACACAAGTGATCTCTAACATTTTCTCTAATTAGAAAGGCAGTCATAATTTCGGTAATAAGTATTTTCAAGAGAAATTTTAAGGCCTTGTATCTCAAAAATGGCGCATATTAAATCACACGCTTATAGAACTTATCATGTAGTGTCAACACTTGAATTTAGGCCGTGTCGTTCTGTTACATCCTGTACGTAAATTCACTAAGCTACCAAGTGCAACCGAATAAGAACTTGAACTGAGTATCCCATTAAATGAAAGTTTAATGAATTATGAAACCATCAAGATTACAAAATCTTATGCAAGCTTAAAAATTACAGTATAATTAATTCACTGTAGTTATAATAAATTAATGCAAATTATTATATTGTATTTGTAATTATTGTCTTCAATAAGAATTGTTACACGACTTAAAAAAAATAAGATCACCTATGATATAATAAAATGATCACGTTTGGTTTTAATTTTAAACATTGCACTTGGTATATTATTAAATGATTTTCGTGCTTGTTACCACGACCTTCAGATCAGAAAATGTAATCCTAATTTATGAATGAAATTATTTAAATATATTACAGTTACACATCATTTAAATATACAAAGAGCTTACTACGGTAATAATATCTTCCTTTTGTTTTATTCTTTTTACTACATCACTTGCTTTCATCGCGTTCTAGATAGTCAATTTCTTGATGTTTGTTCAAACCTCAGATTAATAATATAAAGATAAGTAACACCCATAAGAGATAATAAACAACAATTTACATGTTTACATATCAACGTATCAAAAACAAATCAGGGGCGGCTCCAGAATTCAGCGTTTATTTTAATGCTTTTGTGTAATTTAAAACTTAATAGGTGTACAAAATTTGTTTGCTTTTGGAATGTATTTTTTGATACTATTCTGCTGTTGCTATTTTAATCTCTGTTGTTTTTAAGTGATTTTAAAGTTTTGTGTTATTGGGTACTGATAAAGATTTATTTAGTGAATATTTATTGAAAAACAATGACTAATAAATGTGTAGTGTGCAGACAAAGAAGAAAACAACGGGGTTGTTTATCTTTTCACATGTAGGTAAACAATACAAATCAGGGTCGGCATATTGCGTGAATGCGAAAGTGTGGAAGCTCAAAAATGACTAAAATTAATATTAGCTTTACAAAAAATAGAAAACATTTGATTCCATTTAATTTGAAGAGAAAGTTGGCTGAAAGCTCTCAAAATGGAAAATGCCAGTTATTGGTGGCACTACGTGTGGTCAGAACACTTAAAAAAGTGATTATACTATTAAATGATCTGGTTTAAAAGTCTTGAAAATCAGTACTGTTCTATTTTTCCACTGACAACACTATCACCAGGTTCGTCATACGTACTGTCCAGGTTATTAGAGAATTATATTGAAAATTAATAATATACTGAGTAGTCACACATTTATACCGCATGGAATAATATCAAGTAGATACCTACAAAGCATCAACTGTTTTGTTGATATGTTACTTTTATTGCAGTGATGTAGGTTTGTACATTTTAAAGAAATATTACTTGTTTCGGCATTGAGAATTATATTCTTTCGCCATCATTAGTACCCAAGATAGCAAGGTATGTTAAATTTAAATATACAGTACAGTGATCCAAAAAAAAAAATTGAATCACTGCACGCTACATTTAAAGAACTTAAAAATATCTACAATTTGATATACCGGACCATGGCCGTTGCTTAAAAAATATAAAAAATACGGACCAGGGGAGTTTAAAGTGGCGGGCCTTGTATATTTAAATTTAACATACCTTGCTATCTTGGGTATTAATGGTGGCGAAGGAATTAAATTTTCAATGCTGAAACAAATGAGATTTCTTTGAAATATACAAACCTACATCACTGCAATAAAAAGTAACCTATCAACATAACAGCTGATGCTCTGTAGGTACCTATCTACTTGATATTATTTCATTGAGGTATGAATGAGTGACTACTAAGCATATTATTAATTTTCAATATAATTCTCTACTAATCTGGACAGTACGTGTGCCGAAGTGGTGATAATGTTGCCAGCGGAGAAAATAGCATTGATTTTCAACACTTTTAATCCAGATCTTATAATATTATATTTTGAGAGCTTTCAGCCAATTTTCTCTTCTCTCCAGTTTCTCGGGAAATCTGAAAATAAACACATTTTTTAATAACAACCTTTTTTTTTTTTTTTTTTTTTTTTTCTCCTTACGGGTTGCGGTTTAAACTACCCGATGTACTGAAGCTTAAGCTTATTGTACCCCATAGTCTCATTGCTCCATAAGACCCGTTCTATTCCAGAAGGCGAGTATACAGTTTATGGGAGCTCTGGCTATCTCTTCCGGGGTTAAAAGTGGTCCCTCGAAGTGTGTTAGTCTCATTGCCGTTAGGGCTGGGCATTCACATAAGATGTGGTGGGGAGTTTCTTCCTCTTCACCACACATCCTGCAATCTGGATTGTCTTTCACCCTTATATTGGTTAGGTGTTTGTTTAGTGTGCAGTGTCCTGGTAATATTCCCACTGCACACCTCAGCTGTTTTCTGCTCAGCTTTAGCATTTCGTTGGTCTTTGCTCTAGATATTTCTCCGATGAACAAGCGTGACTGTCTCATTCCCGGTATCTCTATCCAGTGCGAGTAGTGTTTCTGTCTTAATAGTTCCTTTACCGATCCTTTTGCGGTGCTATAAGGTACCCCGCAGGTCGGTTCGGGACCTGTTAGAATTGATTTAGCGCCTTTTCTGGCTAGCATGTCTGCTTTTTCGTTTCCCGTATTTCCCTGGTGTCCTCGTGTCCACTCCAGTTGTACACTGTTGTGTTCCGTAAGTTTCTCCAGGGACTCCAGGCAGTCTTTTACTGTTTTAGATCGTATTTCTACTGCTTCCAGAGCTCTGAGGGCTGCTTGGCTGTCAGTGATGATGCGGATTCTCTTATTTTTGTATGCCCTCCGTATCATTTCTTGTGCACAGACGTCTATTGCTGTGATTTCGGCTTGGAACACTGTTGCGATACTTCCGAGGTTCAGGCTGTTGTCTGTCCCTGGTTGTTCTCCCGCAACTCCTGCTCCGGTACTGCTTGACGTTTTTGATCCGTCAGTATACCAGATGGTGTCATTTTGTTGTCTCTGCATCCTACCTCCTTCTCCATCCCTTTCAGGTATTTTTACCCTGACAGTTTTTGTGAAGTTGTAGGTTGTGCTGATTCTGTCTGACTGCATATCGAGTAGCCGATTTTTTCCTACATATTGGAATACTTCAGTATGGTATCCTTTCCTTGAGATGGTCCCATATCCAGTTGTTTTCAGCCTGTATGCTGCCATTAGTGCCTCATTCTCCACCACTAGGTGTAGTGGAGGTAGGCCTAGCAGTATTTCCAAGGCTGCGGTCGGCGTTGTTGACATTGCTCCCGTGATTCCTAAACATGCAAGTCTTTGCAACTTGCCTAGTTTTCTCATCGCCTCTCCTTTTCCGGCCTTGTGCCACCAGATCAGGGAGGCGTAGGTTATTATTGGTACGACGACCCTTTGGTACAACCAGTGCACCATTTTTGGTTGAAGTCCGCAGCTCTTGCCCACCATGCTTCTGCAGGTCCATAAGGCCCGCGTGGCTTTGATTGTCACTTTGTCTATGTGAGCTTTGAAGTTAAGCTTGGTATCTAAGGTTATTCCCAAATATTTGACTTCATTGCTCACCTGTAGTTCTTTTCCTCGAAGATATAGTTTCCTCAGGTTTTGGAGTTTTCTTTTCCTTGTGAAAGTCACCACCGTGGTCTTTCCTGGATTAACAGAAAGCCCTTCCTGTGTGCACCATCGATCTACCGTATTGAGAGCTCTTTGCATCATTTCTGAGGCAACGCTCTCAAATTTTCCCACTGCTAGGATTGTGACGTCGTCTGCATATCCTTGCGCATATATTCCTCGCTGTTCCAATTGTGCTAGGAGCTCATCCATAACCAGGCACCACAGGAGGGGTGATAGAACCCCTCCTTGCGGGCATCCTCTAGTTACAGACACCTCCTCCGACATGTTTCCCAGCGTGGACTGGATTTTTCTTGTTCTGAGTGCTGAGTCGATCCATCTTGTTATTGAAAGACCGACTCCGCGCCTCTTCACTGCCTCACTTATTGAGTTGAATGAGGTATTGTCAAATGCTCTCTCTATATCTAAGAAGGCTCCTATGGCAGTTTCTTTGCTGTCTAGTGCCTTTTCTATTCTGTGAGTAAGCTCGTGTATCGCTAGCTCACACGATTTCCCTGCTTGGTAGGCATATTGGTTTTGATGTAAGGGTTTTTGGCCCATCACATCGTCCCTTATATGTCTATCAACCAGTTTCTCCAAGGTTTTGAGGAGAAATGATGTAAGGCTGATTGGCCGGAAGGATTTCGCCTGGGCATAGGTATCACGCCCTGGTTTTGGTATGAATACCACGTTCACCTTCCGCCAACCAGTTGGCACATATCCGAGTGCTAGGCTAGCCCTGAATAGTGTGCACAAGGGTGTTGCTAATTTTTTCATTCCTTGTTTAAGTAGTGCTGGAAATATTCCATCCACTCCTGGTGACTTGTATGGTTCGAAAGTGTTAATCGCCCATTCAAGCCTTGTTATATTTATAACTTCTTTGGCTAGTTTCCAGTCCTCCTTTGACGCCCTTCTCATTGGTATGTCTTCTGTTGGACCGTTGTTGTGTTGTGGAATGGCCACACTGCCCGGGAAGTGTGTCTCTAGAAGTAAATCTAGAGTCTCCTTCTCAGTGTTTGTGTAGCCTCCCTGTTGTTTCTGCAGTGATCCAATCTTACCTTGATTGTCTCTCTGCAGGATCTTCTGGAGTCGAGTACTCCAGAAGCAGCTAGCTTCTGGAGTACTTTCGATCTCCTCGCATTGCTTCCTCCATGTTTTTGTTTTAGCATCTCTTATGGCATATACGTATTTCAGATTGGCGGCTTTGTATGCCTCCCATCTTCCAGTTCTTTTCGCCTGGTTAAATAGCCTTCGAACTTCTGCCCTCCTGGATGAGAGTTCGTGATTCCACCAAGGGGTCTCACGTTTTGTTCTTCTCTCTTTCAGGGGGCAGCTTTCTTCAAAGGCTGATTTTATTGCTGATGTTATGAAGTCGTTCAGCAATTCTACTTCCGCCGGTGTATTAGGTTTCGATGGGCAGTCCTTCAACCCCTGCTCTAGGATTTCGTTGAAGAGCTCCCAGTCGCAGGTTCTTGGGTTTCTGCTCATCTTAACTCCTTCAGGCGGTGTTTCTAACTTAAATCTTACGTACCTGTGGTCCGAAAGTGATGGTTCCTGGGACACGTTCCACTCGTTAATCACTCGTTCCGCACATTGTGTTACGATAGTAATATCGATTACCTCCCGCCTTGTTTCTGTTACAAAGGTCGGTTCATTTCCGCGATTTGCTACCTCTAGTTTATTACTAATTATAAATTCTAGGAGTGACTCACCTCTTATGTTGTTTCCTGTGCTCCCCCACATAATGTGGTGTGCGTTGGCGTCGCAGCATTACTGGCCTCGCATTGTTGTACCAGTTCCTTGACTTCCTGCGTTGGAGGCAGGCCTGCTTGGTCGTAAGGAAGGTATGCAGATCCTATTACCAGCTCTTTCATTAACCCTTCCATTTCGACATTAGTTCGTGCCACCATTAGGTCTCTCGTACAGAGTCCCCACATTGGTAGCAGATTACTATTTTTCTTTGCTATAATGCAACCTTTAAAATTGAATAAAAAAAAATTTCAATTGACTTTAAAACATCTACAGTTTGTGAGCAACTTTAAGAATGAAATTTCCATTGAAGTTAAAACAAATATTTTTGTACAAGTATCTTTTTTGATAAAATGTGGATTTTTTACTGTTTGAATGGAATCAAATATTGTTGTGATTGTTTTTGTAAAGCTATCATTAATTTTAGTTATTTTTGAGCTTTCACACTTTCGCATTATGCCGGCCCTGATTTGTTTTGTTTACTTACCTGTGAAAAAATAAACAACCCCGTGGTTTTCCTCTTTGGCCGCACACTACACGCTTATTGGTCACTGTTTCTCAATCAATATTCACTAAATAAATTTTTATAACTAAAAATCGATTATTAACCAGTACCAAATAACACCAAATTTTAAAATCACTTAAAAACACAGATTAAAATGATCGACGTCGTCTTACAGAACACAATTTGTTGTCAAGACGGTGATAGATCGAGCATCGATCGGGTTTCTTCGTGCTGCGTTCATGATTCTAACCAATAGGAATAAAACCAGCCATAATATTTACGTACATCGCGTAGGATGTAGATGAATCGGACAACTTTTTATGTTTTGTTAACTCATCTTCTAGTATTATTAATCTGAGGTTAAAACATTCATATTTGACATTTATAAGAATTTTGTTGTTTTATAGCCTGGTGAATCTTTGCCATGGTTACTAAGTGCTAAAAAAAAATGATCACTTTTCTGCTCTTGTTGCTTGCCTTACTGTTAATATTGTCGTTAGAAATTTATGAACGCAGTTGATCTTAGAGTAACTAAATTAATAACACCAACTCTAATACAAAATAGAAGAAGAAAATGCCACGTATTCACAGGAACAAGTTCTAAAACCTTTTGAGGACTTTGACAGTTTAACACAAAAACTGGATATTAACTCGATTGGTCGAAGATATCGACTTCAAATTTGGAGAATTTATAAACAAAATGGCGCATTTTAAGTTTTTATTTTACAAAACTACAGAGCAACGCTACTACAAACTTGAACATATGTAAAAAATATTTTTTGTGTACAAGTTTAATACCCTTACATCAGCTAAAAAGCGATAGCCAGATATGTTTATAAATAAGAGCGCTTCCATCATTCTTCAAGTTTTCTCATCCTAAACGCAGCTAAGTTCTTTGTAAAGTGTAAATAATCGATCAATCAAATAAAAAGAATCTTTTTGCTTTTGTTTTTAAAAAATAATCGCTTGTCTACGATTCTTAAGTTATCTACCTTGTTGCATGTCTATTTGAAATTGTACCATATTTAAAGAGAACTAATTTAACCATTATAAGACATGTTTTGTGGAAAAAATTGACGAGGAAAACGAACCTTGATGAAAAAGGTGAAACAATTTTACACCTCAGGTTCCTCAAATTTGTCAAAATAACCTTGAAGAAAAAAATTAGAGTGCGCTTTGACGACCATGAAAAATCAAGGTTTTCAATGAATATTTATTTTAACGAAAAAAGTGTAATATATTCATCTTCACCGATTCATAAATCATCAAGATAAACGCAGACAATTACAGCGCTCATCTGCAAAACGAATTGATACCTGAACTTTGCCGTATTTATTCTAATAACGACTACATATTTGTACAGAACACTAAGAACTCAAACCTTTTTGAGAGGCAATGGTCTTTCGTTTATGGGACAAATCAATGGCCTCCAAATCCATTGTACTACTCAAGTTGAAATGCCTTACAGGAAAAAGTATATTTTCAAAGGAAGCAGCCATTTGTAACTCTTAGAGAACTATAAGAAAGAACTGAGGAAGTATGGATCGAAATAAGTATTTAATAAATAATAACTGTTTTGCAATTCAAACTGATTATTTCTATTTTATTTTACATTATTCTTTTTTAAACAGTTCTATTGCAAAATGGAGGACCCATTCAACACATTTTCAAATGAATATTAAAATCAAACTTTGTAAATACTATTTTTAACGTTAAAATGGTTTTTTTGAAACATGTATTCCGCCGTTGTTTATTTGAGAAACAACTTTAAAATTAAGTAGTGAATTTATGAATTTTTGTTTAAAAATGCTCCAAATTTGAAATCGATGTTCTCGACCAGTCGAAAGATAAAAGCCTCCAAACAGGATGCATTTTTCTTACCCCACCAGGTACGCGTATTGATAAATTTGGCAAATAAAAAAACTTAATTTCATTGGGTTTTTGTAGTTTTAAATAGAGCTATGTATGAGCTACATAAATTATGCAGTGCAGAATTTATACATTGACGTTTTATTTTTAAAAAATTTATTACACTAAATTAAATTATAAATTTTAATATGTTAGATATAAATGTTTATTAATTTAAAATAAATAACAAAATTCTAATAATAACGCAACATGGCTACTACTTGACTTTTTCACAAGTGCACATCAACTGACAGAACTTTTCCATTGACATACACAGCCTACTACAATAATTTTAGTTTCGTATTATGTTTTCTATGATGAAAATGTCAGACTGATGCCATTAGGTTTTAATTTTATTTAAGTGTGAAATTTTCTTACCAATCCCCTCGTACTTGAATTATTGTCCGAACATTTTTTCTCAGGTTCGATTGCTGTATAAAATTTATGCATCGTTTTCGACTCGAGATTATTTTCACAACATTCGAGACCTCGAAAAATTTTCGGATATAATTCAAGCACTAGGGAGGTCATTAGTTAAAATTTTCTAAAACTTATTTTTTCGGAAATTTTACATCCATGAAAATAATTATTATCATACTTACAGGCTACAAGATTTAATACAAGTTTTAAAGATGTAACAAAACTTAATATGTCTTAGTAGACGAGGTACCTCAATACCTAAAGAATAAATATTCATAATTTAAAACGGGAAATAACGAATGAGTTATTTTCTTAACTTAAGATTAAATAAAATTGCCACACACACTTCTTGAAGATTTATAAATTTGTATCAAACAAAGAGAAGTGATTAAACTTTAATTGCGATTGCCCATTAGTAAAAGATTTTACCAAATAAATGGAAATCCTTCTTGAGGCCCTCGCGCATATCATTCGCAGACCGGTTTTTGGTTTTTTGCCCTCTTCAGTGCGAAGTAGATATATGGAACATCCGCAAGGATGATTTCGGAGTCAAGTATCTACGTAAAAGTAAAGTACTAACGAGTCGATGGTAACTTCATCTACAAGAGTCAATTGCATAATAAATTGGAAAAATGCTCCGACAAAGTAATCTTTACTAATAAAGTTATAATAAAAATTAAGGCACCAGTGTGTTCCAACAGAAAAGGTAAAATTAATTTATATAAGTTAAAGCTTAACCACTTGTCTTTGTATGATACAAATTTATAAATCATCAAAAAATGTGCGTGGCAAAGTTATTTAATCTTCAGTTAAATAAAATGAAAGGATTACAACTTTGGTACCTTATTTAGTTATTATTTTTAGTATGTATGTATGTATGTACTATTTGGAAATTAACGTTTCTCTCTCTGCTGGAATACTTTGATATAGTAATTTTTGTTATACCTTTATTTGTACTTTTAAAATAACCCTGTTTTCTGAGTATCTCAAATAATTTTTTGTGATGTCCTTTTTATTAAATTTTATTTATTGATTGGGTTTCCCTCCGTCTAGAAATTTTGAGATATATCTGGTCGAAGTTATGCAATTTCCGATAGAATGCGTAATTTCATATTGGAAATTTATTTAGCTTGTGCAGAATATATTATACGCACCTTATTTATCAATTATCAATAAATTTAAGGAAAACATGTACCGTTTCTTAAATTTAATTTATTAAATAAGGTAGGTACAGGAACTGGCAAGACCGGTCATTGACCCAGACGTCAAAGATAGGATACAATTCTCGAAAAAATTACTTTCTTTTAAACTCTTATTTTATCGTCGCATTTTAAGTGGGTATTGTTTCAAAATCCTCAAATACTTTCCTCGTGAAAAGTTATAAAAAGTATTGAGTTTTTTTATATTTTTTTGAAGTATAGAAATTCTTACTTCATAATACAATAGTACCAAAAAACATTTCAGTTCCTCAGGTACTACATACTTCCTACATTCCACGCTAAGTTAGAGGTCAAATTTACAAGTCTGATTTATGTAATAAATAATTTAACTTTCTTCCTGTGAGTTCATGCATCATATCAATCATTAACTATACCATTAGTAATATTGGGTTTAAATAATCCAAACAAGAGCAGCTTTTTGACCTTTGTCATTGTTATTATTTTTGCACTATTTGTACAATTTGTAATTATAAAGACATCTAGTTTTCTATTGTTCTTCAAAGTTTGTTAGTTTTATTCGGTTTGTTATGTGTTTTTTCGTAATAAACCTTATATTGATCATATCAATCTTGTACAGGGTGGGCCAACAGTGTCGATATTCGGTTTAAAACACACTAAATAATTGAAATGAAATAATGAGTTTTGGTATATATTTAGATACGCAGAGGGCGCATCTAATAAAAATATTTTGAATAAACGGGATATTTATACACCGGGGTATATACCGTTTTTATACCGGGTAGTGAGATAGAGTTGCATTTTTTTAAATAGAACATCCTATTATTTTTCAGATATTTAGATTGTACACTTTTTTCTGAGCATTTTGATATACTATTGAATAGTGGTGAGAGGTATGTAACCACTATTCAATTTACCTTAGTCAGTATATGACTAGAAGGTTGGCCACTATCATTTGTCTGTTCCATGACCTATGGCATACTGAGGAGAACTAATAAGTTCGAAACCGGTCTATGTCTGGTTAGGAATTGACAAATGATATTGGCTACCGATCTAACATGATTTGAAGGTATAATCCTATGTAGGTCGGGGTATTTACCCGCTGAGTAGTTGTTTCGTTCAAATCATATTTAATAACAGTAGTTTAGTACACCTGGGCTAGAGGTCGCCGCTCTCGGTACTTGCGTCGCAAGTCGCTATCCGCCACAGTGACATCTACGATGTCGGTCGGATGGTAGCATTTGGACCACATGAGAAGTTTTACATACCTCTCACCACTATTAATAGAAGTACTTGGTCTTTGACCATTTTGTGTCGTATACAATGTATAATAATTAACCTCCTCTCCCTGTAGTCAATCAATTTTTTTCTTATAGTACACGAATGAGTTTGTACTAAATGACCTCTCAGTAGCTGCTATTGAAGCAGGTAAACCTTGAATAGCTGCTGCTAAATTTTTTAACTTTGTCTTAATAGATACACTTACCTTTCCAACAATTCATACTCTCCGACCTTGTAACTGTTACCAAATAAATCTCATGGCTCACTAATGACTTCTGGCTAAATATTTTGTGAATTCACAGAAAGTATTCCTTTAAAATCTTTATATAATTTATATAACCTTTGAACGAAGTATTAAGAAACATTCTCAAGAACATTCCCTAAAAATGCTCTGAAAGTTTCGGAAATATTTCTTTATTCCTTCTCGGGGGTGTCAATATTACCGTAAATTACCCAATATTTGGCCCTCACATCACTAAATCCGGGACTCCAGCGTGAGAGGTAAGTATCCTTACTGCTCAACTACGAAGCCATATTTGAAAACACGTTTTTTATTAGTCCTGCTGGGGTGTGGAACTTGGTGGCACTTTTCTACACTTGTTGATAATTTTTTATGTTCCAAGTTATTTCAAAATGAGGAATTTTAAATCCGTTATTTTCATTAAGATATTTAATGGATTCAGTCTCCCTCTTCCTCCTTCAGTGTAATCTATGTATTATAAATTCTTCTGACACAGAAGAATAAAAATATACCTTATCTGTATTGATTACAGAAAAGGAAGACATTGTTTGGTGTCGTTCGATTTTTTTTGATATGATTCGTTTTGGTAGTAAAAAAACTAAATTGTCATATATACAGCGCCTGCATGAATTTCATACATAATTTCAGTTGTTCATCTTGTTTCCTTTACCTGCACAATGCTTGAGGTATGAATTAAGGTTTAAATGAGAAGTCATTAAAACATTTCCAATCGTTTATTTTGTAGGGTCTGTAGATACATTTTTATTTTTATATACCTATTGCATTATTTTGCTCAAAGTGATGAAAAGTAAAGACATAAGTACTTCTCTGTTAAGACACAGCAATGCTGTGGTTAAGATTTACATCTAAAATATTTCTCTAACCTAAAATGGGCAAACAATGTGGTCACATATAAGTATTTACATCAATTTCGTTGATAATTTGACGTATAATTTGAAACATGTGGCGAAAGCTACGCGAAAATAATTATTAAGTGTTTGGAAAGTAAGGAGTGCCTAAATGAATGAAAAAATTACTTTTATTCAGCAAACAAAAGGTGAAAATTTCACTTAACCATGATAAGTTCCTGCTATATGAAAAATGGTCTATGCTAAATAAGTTAAATTGCAAATAGTTTAATTATAGTTATTTTAATACGTACAAATTTCTGTAATACCTATTTTTTGTTTATTACCATATGAAGCAGTTTTTTTAATTAAAACTTGAATTTAGCATTAAATAAATATAAATCAAAAATCTTTTTTTAACTCCTAATAATTTACACAATTGTGCAAACACCTTCTTGTCTGACCCACATAAGCTACATTAGATGAATCGCAAAGATATTTATTCTGCCAACAAATTTTATATTATATTAAAGGAGCTGGATAATTTATTTTAAATAAAAGTGATTTTACAGTGAAGTAGGAATACTGTAACAGTACTGTGGGGTAATTTTAAAATATCGTATGATATTACATTGAGTTGTACTATATTCCCCTAGTTATAAATAATTCGTTTGTTCCTCCAAAATACACATAACGCCAATATTCTTGAACCCCCTTGGTTTTTGCAAAACCCGGTTTCAGTAGCTATTTCACTTGGTATAAATTAGTCGTTTTTGTCATCCTAATAGGACGGAAAATATAACGACATATTTCATATTTCATCAAAAAATATTGGTTTTCTATAAAGTTACACTGTTTTGAAATTTTAATTTGGACTCATTTTTCACTGTGCCAATTTCAAAATGGTGCAACTTTGTAAAAAATCAATATTTTTTTATGAAATTTGAAATCTGTCGTTATATTTTCCACCTGATTCTGAAAAACAAATGTTTCGCAAATATTTTACAAATCGTTTAAAAAATAACCTTGGAGCTTCACAATTTTTCCAACTTTTCGCAAATTTCAATCGCAAGTTTTTTTCTGCAAAACTTCTTCATTTAATCTTGATAGTTACGCCTTAGAGTATCGCTTGGGTCCCATGCTCCAATACTAAGATATGACAGCCTAAATTTCACCAGCCGCGGCTGCATCCTATATATACAGTGCGTCCACAATGAAAGGAATAAATTCAATATAATCTGACCAACGTGGTTTTGCCTAAAACGTTCGGACACGTTGCGACGATTTGCAATTTTGAATTGGCACATTTTCAGTCATACGGCAAGTCAGTGTCACTTTCGGTTTTTCTGGAAGTGACATCAGCTTTGTTATTTTAAATGTAACACCCTGTATTTTTGTACGGATTTATATAGATGAGAAAAAGACGTTCCCAAAGTTGTAGTAAACACGTTTTTAATATGAATACTTTTTGTATTATTTACAGACTTACTGCACTAATTGTCAAACAAATGTTTCTAAGTTAATACATGTTTAATGTGTTGGCCGTTTACTTCAACGTATTTTTGAATTCGAATAATTATTTCTCGTTGGACATTGTGAATCATTTCTGGTGAGATTAGTCGGATTTCTTGGCGTATTCTTTCTTTTAAGTCATTAAGGTTGTTAGGTCGGTTCACATAGACTTTGGATTTTAAATAACACCATAAGAAAAATCTAAAGGGGTTAGATCAGGTGACCTCGGCGACCACTCAATAGGTTCCCTCCTACCAATCCATCTATTGAGGAAGGTTGCATCTAGAAATTGAGGAACAACGATCGCATAGTGGGGAGGTGCCCCATCTTGTTGAAACCAAATTATATCATTTGGTAGTCAGGGTCCTGTAGGTTGGGAAACAAAACAGCTAAAGCAGGAATAAGTTCGAATTGAAGAAACTCTAAATAGCGTTCTCCGTTTAGTGTTCTTTTAAAGAAACAAGGCCCAATAATTCGATTGTTGACAATTCCTGCCCATACATTAATTTTCTGAGGATATTGTGTGTGAACCTCATGCATCCAATGAGGATTTTCTTTCGCCCAGTTTCTGCAATTTTGTCTATTTACATGACCACTTAAACAGAAAGTGGCATCATCATAAAAAAAGAATGTGTTCTATTAAATTTAAATTTTCATTGTGCATTTCATGTATTTGCTCGCATAATTATATTCTTCGATCAAAGTCGTCTTTCGACAATTCATGCACCAGGATAGTACTTAGCCACTCGATGAATTTTTGATACTGATCCCGTTGCCAAATCATAGTTTCTTGAGAGTTCTCTAACCCTCGCATGGGGATTCTTTTGAACGTATGACTAACATTTACCTTAACATCTTCAGGTACCTTTTTTGGTTGGCCTTTAGGTAAATCTCTAACGTGGCCAAACTTAATTTTTTTTCAATTTTGCTCACACTAGATTGACTAATTATTAGTGGACGGTCAGAATGATTTTCATTAAATAAGTTACATACCTGCTGTTGAATACGAACTCTATCACCAAAATCAATTATCATAAACACCTCAAATCGATCTTTTTTCCGTTAAAATCATTTTTTCGGTAAATAAATGTCACTTGAACTTACAGACACCTGATATTGGAAACTTTAATTACTTTTTGACAACTCAAAAATCTATTGAATGCTTACTATGTTAGTGCAGTAAATATCTCACGTTTTTTGTAAATAATAGAAAAAGTATTCATAATAAAAACGTGTTTACTACATCTTTGGAAATATACAAATCTGTACAAAAATACAGGGTGTTGCATTTAAAATAACAAAGTTGATGTCACTCCCGGAAAAAATGGAAGTGGCACTGAATTGCCGTATGACTCAAAATGTGCCAATTCAAAATTGCAAATCGAAATGTCCGAGCGTTTTTGGCAATACTACGTTGGTTAGATTATACTGAGTATATTCCTTTCATTGTAAACGTACTGTATAAAGAAACCGTTTTCGAATAAAAAACTTCTCCATAAATAGCAACCTTAAAAACTGCTAGCAAATGATCATTTGTATTGAGTTGATTCTATTAATTTTCGATGCGATAATGTCAAGAAATGTGATTTCCCTGTTTAAAAGAGCTAAAATAATCGCGTTGCATGATGAAGGCTTATCAAATCATTAAATTTCGGAATTTTCAGAAGGTCGGTGGTTCGCGTAACATGCTTTTCCATATGAAACAAGAATCAGTTTAAAAAGTGATAATAGGCGGTCTGGAGAGCACTAGGTCGACAAAAAAGACTTACCTTGCTAGAGAAGTTGTTCCATACCAAGTAGGAACAGTCATATTTTGGGGCGGCATTCTATACAATCGCCACAGAGCACTCATCGCTATATCACAAATCTTGACAGGCGACATATATGCGGAACACATTCAACCAATCGTTCCTCCACTAGATAACGAAATTGGAGAAAATTTCATATTTATGGATGACAATGCAAGGCCTCATCATGCAGGAACAGTACAAGATGGGCTAGAAGATGAGGCCTTAAAGACCAGACTGGCGAGCGAACTCCTTAGATATGAAACCCATTGAATACATATAGGATTAAACACAACAGAAATAACTATCGAAGAATAAACTCTTGCTGCTCAAGAAAACATTAATAATCCCATTGTTCCAATATACAGATGCATCATGGCATTGCTAGAGGGTAGAGGAGGGCATACTGACTATTAAAATGTTTTGGTTAATGTTTTTGTACGTTTTTCTTCGTTCTCACAATTCCTGAAACATAATTGTTGATATATTTTCCTTTTCTTGTTTTTCTTCACCCTGTACATTAAATCGATGTAAGTCTGAATGGCAACACTTACCCCCTTAAAATACAGTATCAGTAATTATTTTAGCGTTATGTGTCCTTTAGATGATCGTTCTAGCTAATTTTGTAAAACTCATTCCATTTTTTTCCGGTCGATTGTTTAAAAGTTGTAATCAGTTTTCAGATAGATCATCTTGCAGTTCTACCGTAACATAGTTAAAATGGAAATTGCTGCAAGTTATGGAATATTTTTATATTTATTTCCTTATTTCTTTATCGTTCATTTTTTCTTTCTCTTTTTCCTTTTAATTTTATTTTCATTCATTTTTCTTTAGTTTTGACGCTCTATTAAAGATAAGTTGGTACACAAACCAGCCCAAGGGAAACTTTCTATTCCTTATTATTCTATTTATGTATTCTAGCACTATGTGGTATGATGTTACCTTGCGGAAACCCTCTCCTCTTTCCCAAACGGTATTTTAAGGCAATATGTAAGTAATGTGGCACTCAATAATCAAACTACCCCCTATCATATAATATGATCCTCCTAAATCATTATCCCTGAAGACCTTGGACTTATTAATTGGCGTTCTGATGCAATGTTACGGAAATTTTAATAGTAGGTTTTCAGCTATATACGTATAACGAGGACCAAAGACTTACTCAGTCAATATTTTTAAAACCTACTTATCCGGGGGAAGTTAAAAACATTATTTTAAAATTAAAAGACAAAAAAGTCTCCAGGGCCAGATGGAATCACTAACGAAATTCTTAAATTATCGGCGTGCTATATATTAGAACCAATCAGTTATCTCATACATTTCACAATAAAAAATGGAATTTTTCAGTTAAAGTTAAAACATGCCACTATAAAACCACTGTTCAGAGGTGATAAATATATATACTTACCAATTATCGACCAATATCCCTCACATCTGCAATATCTAAAGTTTTTGAAGAAATCCTAAAAATTAGATTAGTAAACTATCTAGAGAAAAATTAAATTTTAAGTGAAATACAATTTGGTTTTCAGCAAAAATGTTAGTCTGTTAGTCATGGGCTTTTGCCTAGGAATAAGGGGTTATGCCTACAACATAATTAAAAAGTTATCTACTGGATAGAAAGATACGTGTTGAATTAGAAGGTATACTGAGCGACGAGGAAGTGGTGATTTGCGGTGTTCCCTAAGGCACTTTTCTGGGACCAGTGTTATTCTTAGTATATATTAATCATTTACTTAGCTTAAACTCTTCTGGAAAAATATTATCTTTTGCAGACGACAACGTTGTAGTGTATGTAGGAATAATGTCTTCAATATCGCCAAGGATGACCTCAAAAAAATCTTCAATTATTTTAAATCTAATACATTAACTATGAATATGGTAAAAACCAAAATTGTGCCCTTTACAACTTATGAGAAATACTTACCCGATGATGACAGTATAAAAATTGATAACAATATAAAAATAAATCTATCCAGGTCAGTAAAATACCTAGGCATCTATGTTGATTCTTTTTTGAGGTGAGACGTGCATGTACGGTCGGTGGCTAATAAACAGAGGTTTAAGATTCAGATTCAATCAGTTTCAAACTTTTCTCTCTATTTCTCAGTTAAAAACCTTGTACCACGCACTTGTTGAATCGATACTTCAGTATGGGATTATTGGATGGGGTGGTATTAGGAAAACGCGTTTAATGTCATTAAATATTTTGGTTTTTAGAAATAATGTTTAAAAAACCATTCAGATACCCCTCTGATTTAATATATTCCGAATGTAAATTATTAGATATGCGACTACTTTTTTTCAAAACTACTATGATTTTTCTATATTCAAAACCACACTACAGACCGACTGTTAGTCATAGTTATGATACACGGAATAGAACAGCTGCTAATTTAGTTTTACCAAGAGCTCAAAAATCTATAGGGCAATGATGCTTTATGCACATTGGCCCCAGAATGCGAAATAGACTACCTGATTCTTTGAGAAATATAAATTCGATTCATTTATTTAAGAAGAATTTAGGTAAATGGAACCTCACCAGAAATAGACATGAAATTCATTCAATCATAGATCAGTATTAATCAATTACGTATGATTTTTTTTTCCAATGCTTTTTTATTATTCTCTTTTAAGTACTTTTTTTTCTTTTTATTTTATTTCCGAATAGTTAAACCAACCTTTAATTCATTCATTGATTAACTGGTTAATTGGTCAATTGCTTAATTAATTATGTAATTAACTGTTACAATTCAAATTCTATAATTATATATGTAAATGTGTTTGTGTGTGTGTTTCTGTATTATAGAAGTACATGTGTTACTTGCATACATTTAGTTTTGTGTTAATGTCAATGTTTATTGTTACCCCTCATAAGTGCTGCAAAGAAGATTCTGCAATTGGCAGATTCTTAAATGGACCTATATGGGTTTACTTGAGAGAAACTACTTCTCTGATTCCTTCTTTTTTTAGATGCAAATATTATTTAATTTTTATACTATTTGTTATTTTTTGGTGTGTCTGATGAGTTAATTTACATATTAAATATATTCAAAATGTTGTCTCGTCTAGTGTACTACTGTGTTTCTATATTTTGTATTGTGAAATTTGCGTAAGTAAATAAACTTTATTATTTTTTTTAAGTAAATAAACTTTATTTTTTTTTTTTTTCGAAATATCCGATGCCGGACAGTTCTCCCGTGGCCTCTGACGCCTCACGGAAGTCGCGCCGGCGCATTACCTACAGCCACTCCCCACATCACGCAGAGTTAGTGACTGTAGATACCAGAATCGTGTGCCCTAAGCAGACGGAGAGAACCCAGAATGACCGCCTTCTGCATTTGGCCTGCCAACCATTCGGCTGACTTTTGGCAGGTCGGTTTAATCTTTAGTTCCGAGAGCAGCGTAGGCTCTATTCCTTCGAGTACACCGATTATTAGGACGACCATTTTTACCGAGTAGTCTGGGTACAGCACTTGGAGCTCGTACCGGAGATCGCGGTATTTGGTCCGTTTCTCCTCCTCCTTCAAGGTGATGTTTTCTCCGCAGGTGCCGAGAACTCGATGACATACATCACCTTGAGTTGATGGTCGAGGAGGACTATGTCAACCTTGTTGGCTTGAATTAGCCTGACCGTCGGGAACGAGTAGTTCCAGTAAATCCGGCATTTCTCGTTCTCGACAACGGACTCAATATCTCCGGGGATGTAAGGCAGCACTAGTGTCTGGTCTACCCCGTACGAGTGCCTTAGATGGTAGTATAGCACTCGTTAAGCCGGATTATGTTGGTGGATGTAGGCCGAAATCGCGTATATGGTGCATGCAGATAGTAAGTACATGAGCGATTCCGGCGCCTAATGGCGATGATGATGATTATTTTTATTATTATTATTATTATTATTATTATATACAGCTTCATAACTTTAAATGACCGGAGGGTGATAGTATCCATGTGCTACTTGTGGCGATGGGGGACTAAGATTATGTTCGAAACAGAAGATAAGCTCAGTAGTATTAAAATATTAGATTACTGTAATACTCTTTGAGCTAACCTTTTTCAATAATTTCTTGCTCCGTCTCGGAGAGAAGACATGGATATGTCATTATAGTAGACACAGCTGTACATTACTATAGATTACCACATTATGTCTTTTTTTTACTTAACTAACTTTTATATAACAGAAAAACTTTAACTACCCCTTTGTGGCTTTTTTACATAACAAATCTTTATATAACAGGAAAAGTTTAGTTCCTAATACCTTATATATCACCTTTATCGAAAGATCTCAAAGCAAAACACTTATGTTTATTTTACTACGTACTAAAATTTTAAATGTCATAAATAATTACAAGAAACTCATCACAATAATATTTAAAAGCGAAAACGGATTTCTAATAACATGTTTTTATGGCTAAATGTAATTTAGGATAATAATTTTTGAGTCAGTCATTTGAGGTCAGAATGTATTGAATTGCTTCATTGTTTCAATTAAGCAAAGCAGGTTTTGATAAATGTCAAAAATCAAGCACAGGAATTTTTTGATCTATAATTATGTGCTAACATAGTGCCACACCCTGAAGAATACACTTAACCGCTACGATATACGAAATATTATATTTTTCAGTTTCAGTTTGAAAGTTTAAAGCTAAACATGGCGGGTATTTGGAAGGGGGGTGGTGGATATACAGAATTTCAGAGCCTGATTGATTATCCACAGTTTCGTTTTTGATTCGATAGAGATCTCAATTAATGTTCAAGGGTTATTCCTTCATAAAACTGAAATTTTTTACCTTACATGTAGAGTAATAATTAAGGTAAACATAGGCGCCTTTGAAAAAAACAGTTGTTCTTTACTACGTTACTTTAGACATCAGGGAATCGTTCCACGAAAATGATGGGTAAGGTGGCTCATTTTATTAGGATAGGTGCTCGTAGAGAGAGAGAGCACCATAACCTACCTAGAACCGACTCACGTTTTTGGGAGCCACATATTCCACCAATTTATACAAATACAATACAAATGCGACTTCACGAGGTAAACTTGCAAACAAAACGACCGTAGCACACCCTGCTTTGATTAGAGAGCGTCAGATAAGTCATTTAAATTTTACCAGGGAACATCTTCATATAGTGAAATTATGCATTGAACAATCGTTTATTCAGTGATGAATCAAGATTTAAATTCCTTGACTCGGATGGAAGGGTAAGAATCTGGGAATCATATTAAGAAAATTGTATTGTAACAAAAGAGCCGTATGGGGGAAATACGGTTACGGCCTGGGGAGGTGTGTACGTCAGAACGCGAACTCGGATAGATATCTGAACCAAGTCATGATAACAATTATACTACTTTTTTTTAATCAAAACCCTTATTTCCAGTATATGAATGACAATGCAAGATCACATCGTGCTTGTATTCTTAATAACTTTTTTAAAGATAATGGAATTGCAAGAATGATATGGCCTGCTCGTTAACCAGACTTTAACCTCATTGAGCACATACTATGGGACATTCTGGGAAGATGCAGAAATCATGCTAAGGCTGCTAATGACTTACAAGCTCTTTCTGGAGTGAGTCTAGAAGAATGGCCTCAACTCGACCAGAATTTAATTGACAATTATTATTGTATTACTAGAATACCTAGACATTGTCACGTGTAATTAGAAATCGAGGTGGACTTACAAGTTATTGAGAAGTAAAGTAATTCATATTGCTTCGTTTTCTGCTTTTAGTAGTTTATTTAATGCGACGAATTATGTCATGCAGCCAAAGAAAGAACCTCTCATTTTGAGATGGTCACCAACGCATAATTATGCATGGCATACTAAGAAGAAGAAGTTTATTTAATATTGATTTGTTTGTATTCGTTGTACTAATAACCAGCGGCCGGCGGCTGGAGAAATTTGACTTATGCAATAGCTTAGTAATGGAGCAATAGGAGGAACATTTGTCGAAAGATTTCAAATTTTATGACAAATTTTTAATTTTTTATAAATTTATTAATTAGGGAATTTGGATATCATGACGTAAATAACAAGAAAACTGAAGAACAGGGACAGACAGTACAATAGTCAGTATTTATCTTCTAAACTTCTTCCTGTTTCACCGCCATTGTTTGTCTCTGCCAATCAACGTTTTGTGTTTTTTCGACGACTCGTGTTACGTCACAGCGCCAGCGCATTTACTAATAATTTGACTGGATTTACGTATGACAGTCTACTTCTTTACGCCTCGCCATTTTTGCGTCCAAATTAAAAATGTCTTTATACTCGTCGTACACGCAACAGATCTCTATCTTGGAAGTTTTTCTTAAAATGTTTTCTTAGTTGCTTTTCAAGTCGTTGAAGTAACTCCCAGAAAATCCTAGGATTTTGAGTTGAGTAAAGAAAGACGAGGCTCTACAGTTTATTGTGGAGTTCGAACCACATCTAGGTCATCGACAATTCCTAGTAAATAGCTATAAGCTCTTTACCTACTCGGCTGAGCAAAATTAGTAAATGATGTGAACAAAATAATTCCTTCCTACTGAATAGAAGGCCAATGAAAGCAAATAGTCGGCTATTATTGTGCTACGTTAGAGAACATAATTCTCGGCAGTTGATGACGCTCATAGGCGCCGGGTTTACATGCGAAAGATTAATTAATTAAAAGGTGTAAGTGCACTGTCAAAAATTACGATTTAATTACTATTATATCAGGCGTCTTTTTTAATATAGTATTAATTTTAAAAATCCGTCTCTGGGATGACATTCAAATTCCCTAAGTCCAATTATCACCTTTCAAAATTTTATTTTGTATTAATTTTTATATATAATGTTTATATTTTTTAATAAAATTTTAAATCTGTCGATAAATGTTCCTCCTGAAAAAAAAAACGTTTTACAAAAAATTTTTTCGAAAAAATTTATTCACAGTTTTTTTGCTGCAAAACATTTCTATTTAGTCTTAGTAGTTATTCTATTAAATATTTTTTGCGTCCTATGCTTGAAGGCTAAGATATAGCACAACCTACCAGCCGCATTGGTAATAATGACTTTTATGATTGGTTTACAACTGTTTTCTCCCAAGCTACCTTCATGTAAATATCTATATATCTACACCAAAATGACAGTGTTCAGCAGAAGTCGGTATATTTCCAACGCTAATTGAGATAGAGTCGAATCAAAAACGAGGATAACCAGTTGGGTTATGAATTCATTGTATTTACGACCCCTAAGATACACGCCATTCTTAGCTATATATATATAAAAAAACATAGCTTGAAGTTTAACTTCGAATCTCCTAAAATAAACAAATTAGAGAGATGCTCGTACAGTAATATTCTTTAAGATTGTATCTACGTAACAAAAAAAGGTTTATGATCTTATGTTACGTGGTTTAAATGTTTTAAGAGTTTGAATTTGACGTTCAAATTTAGTAGACCACTTCAATTAATCGTTATTGTATTTTGAATAGTTTGACTCCATGTATGTAAAACTATTTTAAAGATAAAGACAACAAAACCATTAAATAATGCTTTTACGATTTCAAATAATTATGACACTCACCAACTATTTTATGAAAATTTGAAAATAAGCGAAAAAAACTCGACGAACGAATAAGAAACTTCTGGGATATTTACAACTCAAAAAGTTTTAAAATACTTTCACCTGCATAAGATAAAAAGGTCGTCTCCAATCTCCCGTATATAGAAAACAATAATTTGAAAACTTTCCTAATCCGAAACTTTACCAATAATTAATTAACCTAAAATTAAATTTTAATTGTACATTGTGCTGTGTAACAACGACACTTTTAAAATAAAATGACAGTAGTGATAAATCGTTAAAAAGATAAGATTTAAAAATTATTGTAATTTATCTTCTGAAAGTTAAGGAATGTGTTTCATTTCACTAAATAATATTTAACTTTTTCGAAAACAATGTATTCAACAATGATTATTGAGGCAAATAAAACATTAGAATCTTTATTAAATAATGATTATATTACCTAACACTCATTTGAATACACTTAATTGGGAACTAATTAATTGTTTCGGACATTGTCATTTCCTCTTGATTTATTTTTAGTAAACAAGTACAGCAAATAAATTAATATGCCATTAATATATTTTAAGTTAAATTATCAAAATTATTTTTTTTATTTCTTGCTGGGACTACCACACAAATAGCTTCTTTAAGATTCAATATAATCTAAAATGTCCAGTATATTATTGGGAAAATAAATCACTTCACAGGTTGCACTCATAATTCGTGTAAAGCTGGGTGTGTTTACATGGTATGTAGAAATGTATTAAGAACCTCATAAATCCTTTATTTTGCTAAAAATTTGTTGGACCATTGTGTAATTTGGTGTGAAGATATATTAATCCGTTTCAACAAATTACTTTTTCCAATCATATTAAATAAACTGACCATTATCCAATAGTTTTCGATTTAGAAAATTCAACTTTTCTCAACCTGTGTAGAAAAGTTTACTTTCTCAACACTTCTCGACCAATGAGAAGCCGGCATTTCTACTTTCTCAACACATCCTGTTGTCCGACCTCCCCTTTAAAAATGGACTCATCTGTCAACAATCTGACGCTATTTGTCAAAACTTTTCATTTGCGATTGAGTTTTAGTGATTTTCAATGGTGTTGCGAAATAGTGCGAAAATCTCTACGAAAATCGTTTAAATAGAAGGGAATAATGGATGTTTCGTCCGATGAGGAGATTATTGATAGTACGCCACCAGAAATTGTGAACGATGCGAAACAAAGCTCACTTAACCTCCTTCCTGAAAGATCCAAGAAAAAATATGAGCAAACTTATTCCATTTTTGTGGACTGGCGCAAAAAAGAGACGATAAATTCCTTTTCCGAAAATGTATTGATGGCTTACTTCAGTGAGCTACAAACTAAATACAAGTCCTCAACTTTGTGGTCAATATATTCGATGTTACGGAGTAGTTTAAATTTAATTAATAGAGTGAACATTGAACAATATTCAAAATTGAGGGCCCTTTTAAAACACAAAGCGGAGGGCTACTAAGCTAAAAAGTCCAAAAGCTTCACAGATCAAGAGATTGATAATTTTATAAAAAATGCACCAGACAAAGTGTATCTTGCTATGAAGGTAAAAATAAAAATGTATACCTATGTAGTTCCTGATAGGCAGATTGTGGTAAATTTGATTTTAGGTTTCCTTCATCACGGGGGGTTTGGGGGCTTGCCGATCTTGTGAATTGAAGGCGATGAAAATTGACGACTTGGAACATTTAAATAATTCTGTGCTTGTAACAGTTTCAGTAACAAAAACTAAACCCGTTCGAAAATTTTCTGCAACTGGCGAGTATTGTCAAATTATCAAAAACTATATAAGTCTCAGACCACCGAATGCAACACAGGCTCTCTTTTTAAATTATCAAAAGGGCAGGACTATGCAGGAAATTGGAATTAATAAATTGAATGGAATGGGCAAGCAGGTAGCAACGTTTTTGAAACTTCCAGATCTACATCTATACACCGGACATAGCTTCCGCAGGTCATCTGCGACAATACTTATAGACGCAGGAGCAGATATAACAGCATTAAAGAGACACGGAGGCTGGAAATCATCTACTGTAGCAGAGGGATACATAGATGATTAGATGAAGAACAAAATGGATAGGTACTACAAATAAGATTCTTAGTGCTATTAACAATAATAATCCCACCACAAGTGCAAATAACACAAATGTAATGACTAATAAGAATCTCAATGTTGATGTAAATTCTCCACCTCTCAGTATTATCAATTATGGGACTATTAATATTAATATTGTAAAAAAAAATAGATAATTGCAATATTTTTCCATTTTATTTAATACGATTGGAAAAAGTAGGTTTAACTCGTGAGAATTGGCCATTTCTACTGAGATGATTTGCTCCACGCGCCTTCGGCTTGTGTTACAAAAATTTCATCCTCGTGGAGATGGCCAACTTTCTCATTCTTTGAACAATATACTATTAAATAGGGGGGCAGACGGGAATTGTGTTGGAAAAAAATTCTTTTAAATTTTTTTCCAAAGACAGCAGTATTATGTAAACCTGCATTTTAATACAACGTTTACACAAACGATACAAACACGCAACCTTACACGAATTTATTCCCAATAAAACTCCTCGTTAGACTAAGATGGTGTTTTTAGATAAATTATCAAAATAGTAAAATAGTAGGAAATAGGAATTTAACAACACCCACACCACTTCTCCGGCTACTCTACCACCACCACTCCTCACCAATCTTTGGTTGCTTCCGGAGTGGAGTGGTGGGGGCCGGAGTAGTGAGGGGTGTTTTTGAACTCTCAAGGGTACTTCAATTATTTTCTGACAATATGAGACGATACCATGTAACATCTCCCAAGCACACCTTGAGCGGTTTTATACCTGTTAAGTAGTATCAATATCTATATATAATCCAATACAACAGCATTCTAATATAAATTCCATTAACGTTGTAATAAAATTCAATGTCATTAGTTCAGTTCGAAGACACCACCTCTCTATCACCCTGCACCACTTTTCCTCAGAACCAGCCGAAGATTTATTATTCAAAATACGAACGACGAAATACAACTGGTTTGTATTATAGTTCTTATTATAATTACTGTATAATGAACAATTTGGTTTTGATGAAGAGGAGGCCATTCAACATGACTTCTCCAATCCAGATGATTGTAATACATAAAACATGGTACTAGTCTACGATGCTAGCTTGGCACTTGCGTTTAGATGCGCAGTGGTTTAAAATTCCGCCCTTTTATTGTAAAACGGTTTGTTCGTCTCTGTCCCACACTGGCGATATTTCTTCTCTGTCTGCGCTGCCAAGTGCCAAGCTAGGATCGTAGAGTAATAGTTTTGTTTTCAACTCAAAATTACCACAATATTCTCGTGGTAGTTTGCCCCATGCACATAAAAACGCTAATGGTTGTGTACATGTTATCAAAAAATGCAGGGAAAGTATTTCAGTTTTTCTTTTTTTCTTTAAACTCTTGTTGAGAATAAATAAGAGCTAAAACAACGTTAACAACCACTCTTCACATAATTTGTTAATTTAATGCACAGGAACGACCAAACTACAGGAAAGAAGTTGTGAATGAAAAATTAGAGCAGTATGATTTTTCCTGTAACAGAAACCAAGTATATGGTTCATATGTTTTTAGTGAAACCAATAATTTAGTTACCGCAGAAAACTCCTTTGAAAGCATCTCACCGTGACCCAGAAAATATACTTACATTATAAATACTGCCTTGTGTTTTCAGATACTTTCCTCATGTACACCAATATTTAAAATTTTTCTCTCGCATATCACATAACAAAAATCATCATTTTATAATTTTTGTGTTTTATGAACTTATGCAAAATTTCATAATATGCGCTTCAATCGATAATTGAAAACAAAAATAGAAAAGCAAATGTATTTATTTGCTAAATTGTGTCTTCATTTCTCCTAATTATGTATAATCAACCGATAAGAGATATGTTGGCGAATTAATCTGCAAATTAGCATTTTTGACTTAATGGTTTTCCCACGTACAATTTTGGTAACTTTATTCTTATGCTGCTGTCAAACATGGCGCAATGAGAATTTGTTGAAAACGTAATTGAAAGTATGAATAAATCCATCCATCACTCGTATTATTATTGTATCATTTCAAGTCTATCACAGGTTTGAAACGGTGAAATAATAATTTTTGTGTTTTGTTTGCAAAAACGAATAAACCATTAATCATCAATATGAAAAGAAACATATTCTTTTATTAGTGAATTTAGGGCGACTAGACCTCTGAATTTTCAATGACATGTTCTAATTTTTGAGGCGTCCTCGGGCGTTTTTTAAATGTATCTTGGTTTGTCGTAATGTATTTATTTAAGTATATGATTAAATATATAGATTTATCAAGCTCGGTAGCGCAGTGGTCTAGAGCGTTGAGTGACGAACATTGCTAGTTTTACTGTCTGCCGTCTTCCTGGTTCAAATCCCGGCTTTGACTGTGACAAAGTTCAGGGGCGTGGTTGTGTTTCTACTTTTATTTTTCAACTGTGAACCCCCGCCCGTGCAGCTCCAGCTTTGGATTTGGGGTTTGTCTATTAAGTTACATGTTGTGTTTCACTTCTTTAGACTTTGACAAACTTTAAAGCTTTAAATTGAATAGCACTGTTGATAATGATTAGTATTTAATTGACACTGACATACTTGTAAAACGACATGCAGCTTTAAGTTCACTAATTTTGTTTTTTTCTTAAAAATTGAAAATACCCTAGGTCTTTCAAGTATCTTATTGTCTTAGTTGCTTCCAAAAAAATAAGGTCATCTGTCTCATTTGGTGAACATTCATTATTTTAATGATATATTTCAGTATCATTTTAACGTAATTTTCCCTGAACGTAGGCATAATGTGAATAACCAAGGGAAAACATGGGTAAATGATTTAATTAAACAATCTAGCTCAGATCTTAAAGGACTTTTTCGATTAAAGCAAATTTATCCTGATCTGATTCCTACTTATAAAATAGCAAAAAATAGACACACTTCCTTAATCAGAACAACAAAAAAAAGAATATTATCAAAATAAAATATTTAGCTCAGAAAATCCAGCACGCGCAGCCTGGAAAGTCGTAGCGGAAATTTCTAATAAACAGAAAATCAAAAATAATATGATAATAAAAAATAATGAAAGAATAATAGAAAATCCCAAGGAAGTTGCTTCAACTTTTAATTCTTTTTTTATTGATGCCCCAAAGAGTTTCGTTGACAAAATATCTACTCTTGATATTGTAATACCAAATAAGATAAAAGTAAATCATACTTTTTTTCTACAACCTTTCACTGAAGATGAACTGTTAAGTTTATTAAAAAATAAACTGAAAAATAAAAGATCTGCCGGACCAGATGATGTTCCAATGTTTTTAATTAAACGTGTGCTGAAAATAATAATAGGACCAATAACATACCTAGTGAATTTATCTTTTTTAAATGGTATTTTTCCCGATTTATTAAAGGAAGGAAAAGTGGTACCTATTTAAAAAAAAAGATCCAATGTTTTTAGAAAATTATAAACCGGTTACTGTCCCGTCTGGCTTTTCTAAAGTTTTCGGGTATGCTTATTTAGATCGATTGACAATATTCTTAAATAAATTTAACATTTTATCTGATAACTAGCACGGTTTTCGTTCTGGAATGTCCACTATTACTGTCACAAATTCTTTTTTTAGTGAAGTCATTAGGTGCATTGTCGCAGGCCAATGTCCTGTTGGGGTTTTTTTGTGACCTCAGTAGAGCATTTGACTGCGTAAATCATAATATTTTACTCGATAAACTTTACGATTATGGCATACGGGGTTCTCCGTTGAACTGGCTCCTTTATTTTCTTAAACTGCGTAAGCAGTATGTTTCTTTGCAATATTCTAGTCGTGATTCCGTGAAAAAGATAAATTCTAACTCTTGCCTTGTTGAAATGGGTGTACCGCAAGGTTCACTTCTTGGCCCTGTACTTTTTATTTTATATGTCAACTCACTTGAATCAGTGTTAGGTAAAAATTCCTTTACTATGTATGCTGACGATTTATCTTTAATTATTTCGAACAAATCGTCCGACAGACTGAGTAATGATATTAACAAAACTTTGGAAAATGTGTGTAACTGGTTTAATCAGAACTATTTTTATTTCAATGCTGATAAAACACAACTGATCAGATTTCATAATAGTCAGAAAAAGTGTGATAATGTAATAGTAAATATTAATAATACTGTTCTTGATAGTGCTGCTGCAGATAGTGTTAGTTTTTTAGGAATTCATTTAGACAAATGTCTCAATTGGAAAATTCACTGCAATCTTCTGGTTTCTACTTTAAATTCAATAAATTTTTTATTTAAAAATATGAAAGAAATTTTAACGAAACAACAATTAATAAATTTATATTATGCACAGGTAGAGTCGCGACTACGATATGGTGTCTGTTTCTGAGGTGAGTCCACACTATCACATACTGTTTTTACGTCACAAAAACGTATTCTGCGCAACATGGCGAGTTTGCCTAGTACACACACTTGCAGAAACATTTTTGTAGAATTTAAACTTCTTACATTAACATCTTTATTTGTATTTGAAGTGTGTACATACGTTTTTAAAAATATACATAAGTTCTACTTTAATATAGATATACATAGCGTAAATACTAGGCATAGAAATAATATTCGTGTACCTTTCTCTAAATTATTGGTCACAAATAAGTCACCAAATTATTTAGGACTGAAAATTTTTAATATTTTGCCTGATAATTTAAAAAATGAAACTGATTTATACAAGTTTAAGAAAAAACTGAAATTATTTTTAGTTGATAAATGTTTTTATTCCTTATCTGAGTTTTTTGCTTAGATTAAGTAGTATTTATTGTTCTTTTGTCTTTTAGATTTTATTGTTTTTGTTTTTACCTACTGACTATTGTTATACAAGTTGAATTGTCCTTAAACAAAATAAATGAATTTGAATTTGAACATTAGTAGTATGTTTTTCCGGGTAATCTAGATATTGTTGTTAATATTAGGAAAAAAATAAAGAATTGGATGAATAACACGAAGTGAACTTAAAAAGAGCACGATCTTTTGTAGATTAGAGTCCTATGAAGATTTAAAAAAAAATGTCTTCAAAAAATAACTGGCCAAATTGTAAAAATCGAGAAACGAAACAGACACAAGAATATTCTTAATAGAAAATGATATCCTTGAAATTGTTTTTAACTTTGTCCCAAAATATTTTTTTGATATAGATTGAAGTTTTAGAGAAAAATTCTGACTGAATTTTTTGACATGCCCCCTCGTATACTTTCTGGTCAACTTCCAGCAGAATGCGTCTGTATGATTATTGATTACATATAGTGTATGAGTGATTTTTCTCTAAAACTGTTATCTATATAGAAAAATGTGTGTGGACAAAGTTGGAGATAATTTCATGGAGATCATTTTATTGACAAAGATGGTCTTTATGTTGGATCGAAGAGCAAGGATTACCACAAGAATCACTATTTTCATCCTTCATTATTCAAATTATACTGCTGACATTCTCTATTTTACAAAACCCATCGAAGTAGCCAACATACATATTACAATACGCCGATGACACAACATTTGTAGGGTATCATAAATATTATAATGTTTAATTCTAAAATTGCAAACAAAATAATTTAACGTAAGGTCAAGCATGGTTTGAAAAACAACGCCGTCTTCCTAATCCAAACAAACTGTAATTCATTATATTATTTAATCCACTGCCTCTTCTTTCCTTACAAGGAATGGTACAAATCAGCTACTAGTAAATCCAGGACCTCCATTCTCTCGAAAGCGTCTAGTTTTAAGAGCTAAATTTCCTGAATCATACAATATGCAAGTGAAACGGCTTTCCCGAACTGGCAGACCAATAGAAAATTTAAAATTCAAGATGACGAAATGAAACTATCTTCATTATCACTATCTTTAATTAACCCAAATTGAGGAATATTTTTTTTGTAATATGCATATTGTATACAGTGTGTGAATACATCTTAATAACTTTTTTATTTGTCAGTGAATTTGATATATATATTTTTTTCATATATTTACAGAATTTGATTTAGATGTTTATTGAATCAAGATATACACAAATATAAAATACAAAAATAATCATTGTATCCAGCGAAGGTCCACTTTTAAATTATTTATAACAGATATGCTTTGTAGGTAATTTTGGACAATAATAAATAAAACACTTTACTTAGATTAACCGGTTTCTTCTATAATACCAGGCTTCATCAGAATCTACAACGTTATACATAATTTAATTTAACAATCACAAAGGAAACTAGAAAATAACCAATCTAACAATTCATAAAACAATATTTATTACAACACATCATGCTGCATATTTTTACACATAACATCATACTCACTAACAGTTTTTATAATTAAAAACACATTACATAGACAAATCTTTTAAAACATTAAAAAAATAGTCAAAAAGATGAAAATATATAAAACGTGACTGTTAGAACAACTTAACCTTATTTAATTGATAAAACTATTAATTAGATACACTTCGTCTTCTTTACTGTACATGATACTTACAAGTAAATAAACCAAGTAATATGACATATTTTGGTATTGTGGTAGATACCTATGTATAGAAGAGTTTTTAACATTAACCTATAATTACTCTATTAATTACATTTTATTCAAAACTTTCTTAATATGTTTCCATAAATATTGTCCAATCCCTTTATATCTGTTCTTAAATTAACACAATTTTGGTTACAATTAAAAAATGTAATATAAAAATATAACAGTTTCAGAGTTGGAGAAAAATTTAGATAAAAGATTGTTGTTGGAAATGATTCATATTAATTATAAACAAAATTGTGTATAACGTAATATATAACGTTGTAGATTCTGATGAAGCCTGGCATTACAGGAGAAACCGATTAATCTAAGTGAAGTGTTTTATTTATTATTGTCCAAAATTACCCACAAAGCATATCTCTTATAAATTGTATACAGCAATAAACATAAGATATTCACAGAAATATTCTTCCTTGGTACAAAGCGAGGACCACCTTAAGAAGTGAGGGCCGCTACAAAGTGAGACCCATATGAACCTCGCTTTGTAAATTATTCCTACACACTCCTAACATAGCAACAAATCATTTGTACAGAAAACAGATGTATCTAATTTTTATAGAACAAGTGCAAAATATATATACCACAGTTCATATTGGTCGCCACTAAGGGCGCACTCTCGCGTGTATATCTTTTGATAAGATATATTATACCGACTGGTGCAGTAGTCGAACTCACAAAGTGAGATCTTGAAAAGTGGCATCTGCTATTCTTAAAATTTTAAATAACATGTCATATAGGGTACGTATGCGAATTTTAAGTAGGTATACACAAGTAAAATTAAAATATCTAATGTGCACATAACTTTCTTATACCAGTGTATATCATCCTGGTCTAAAAAATCATTATCATTTAATTCTTGACCTACCTCAATTAAATTTTAAAAGGGTATCTTGAAATGTTTCATTAAAATTTTTAAACAATTAATTATCAGCTCCCTCGATACTGTCAATAATAATTCATATCATATTTTTTAATAATTACTTCTTATTTACATATTGACATTTCTGTAACTAAATTATACATTTCAAATGTCAAACTGCTAAATTTATCATAACTCCATTTCATGAAGTCAATTGTGCACAAAATTTCAGTTTACATCAGCTTTATATAAGTATTTGGAAAGTATATTTTATTGGTTTGATATAATAGACTTAATTTATGATATTTCATCAAGAATATATTTTTTGTAGTCAAATACAAAAAATTTGGATTCCATGGACCTCCTTTCAGTAGGCCAATTGTGCTCATCGCCGAATTTCTCATTGTCTTCGGCCTTTAGAACATGTATATCAAACTTGAGAGCTTTATCTCAACAACTGTGGCTGATATCGTGTTACTACAGACATGCAGATAGATTTTTTTCCTAAATTTATGTTTTTTTATCATAATTCGTCGAAGCTTGTAAAGCCTTATTAAATGAGTAAATTATGTTTTAACTTCAGTAAAGAACTAGCCTACTAGATTAAAAATAAACTCAAAAAGTGAAAAAATCATATCATTTTTCTATCAAAACATTTTATTGAGAAAAATTGTTCAGAAACCAGAATTATCCCGAAAGGCCAAATACAAAATTAGGTTAAAAACGAAAAATAAAAAATTTCGTTAAAATATTTAAAAAAAAATTACCTATTATATTTTTCACATATTTTAGAAATTGGTCCATCGGGATGATTCAGAAAAAATTTTGTGACTATCGATAAATCAGAAATGGAGCATTATACGCAATTCATTTTATCAGCAGGGCTATGGACTCATTTGATTTAGGTTTAGCTTGTGCTTGTCTGCTGATCCATCGTTAAGGTCGCCGAAATATATGAATATATAGTGTGTCCTCGGACGGAGTTCACAATACTTGTAAATTGTTTAATTTTCAATTTTTCGATAAAGTCATTGTTTATAAAAAGTTTTTCCTATTTTGAAAATTCAAAAGTTGCAATCAAATATTAGAAAAATTATACAGGGTGATTAAAAGCTTAAAATATGTGAAATTTGTTCAAGAGTATACTACCAATTCTTTTCTTTTTTAGAGAAAAATATCATGAACAATAATTGTTGTTCGTAATCATAAACCTGACTTAAATTAAGAATTTCGTTGAAAAATTGGATGTCATTGAAATGAAATATTTTCAAGTTGATGCTGAAATGCTTTGTTACAGGAGCTGAAACATCGCTATTTTTCAGTTTAGAGAAAAAAATGTATTCTTTATAAAAAAATTTTACTTTCCTGAAATAAGTGTTCATGACAATTTTCTTTACAAAGAAAAATACTGAACAAGTTTCACATTTTTTAAGTTTTTGATCACCCAGCATAATTTTTCGATTATTTGATTACGGCTTTTGAATTTTCAAAATAAACAAAACTTTTTATAAAGAATGACTTTTTCGAAAAATTTAAAATTAAAAAATGTACAAGTATTGTGAACTCCTTCTGGGGACACCACTCCACAATCTTTTTCTCTGTTCTATTTGTATTTAGGTACCAGATTTAAATAGGCTCTATGTGTCCACTGTTCTTATTGTGGTATATACAAACATGAAGGTGCATCTTGAATATTGCACACAGAAAAACGGGTTGTGGAAACCTTTGCACAACGTTGTGGAACAAGGTCTTATTCGATTTTTCTTTTTTTAACAATTGTAAAATTTCAAAGCAAAACATTGTAGTTTTATATATTTTAATTGTGCATGATACTTGTACATTTTATTTGCCCAATGAAGATTTAGTTACAACGATTTTGTTGGAAACTGGTTATAACAAATTGGGAAGGTTGAGAGGTAAATTTATTTAGTTTTACTCAACAAGTAATAGCAACTTTATTACACCGGCACACAAAAAAAAAAGTTATTTGTACATTTGACGCCACCTACCTCCCGACATGTATTTCGGCCCGCTGAATCCGAATTTGAAGTTAGTTTGGACCGTACACCCTCAAATATCGAGTAAATTGAAAAACCGTAAAAAATAGCGAAAATTGGGTGTTTCGGTAATAAGAAAAATTTTGTGGATCTAACCCAAGCCTAATTTTTATGATTTCGATCCGCTAAATACGAATCTAAAGTATATTTAGACCATAAGCCGTTTTAAATCTAAGTAAATTGTAAAAAACCCTCGAAAATTGCTAAAAATGGCAAAAAATTGTGATTATGTTGATGAAAAAAATTTTGTAGATCCGGATCGAAGAGGATTTTTATGTAATTTGATCTGCTGAATCCGAATCTGAAATATATTTGACCCATTAATCCCTCAAAATCTCAAAAAATCGCAAAAAACCGATAAAATAGCAAAAAATTGCAGTTGAAAAAATTGAAAAAAATCTATGAAACACGATTAAATACGTTTCTTGTATTTTTTTTATGCATAAAATACAAGTTTAGAATCTAAAAATGTGAAAAATTGTAAAATCTATAAAAAATGACGTATAAACAAAATTTTTTTCATCAACATAATCACAATTTTTTGCCATTTTTAGCAATTTTCCAGGGTTTTTTACAATTTACTTAGATTTAAAACGGCTTATGGTCTAAATATACTTTAGATTCGTATTCAGCGGATCGAAATAGGCTTGGTTTAGATCCAGAAATTTTTTTTTATTACTGAAACACCCAATTTTCGCTATTTTTTACGGTTTTTCAATTTACTCGATATTTGAGGGTGTACGGTCCAAACTAACTTCAAATTCGGATTCAGCGGGTCGAAATACATGTCGGGAGGTAGGTGGCGGCAAATGTACAAACAACTTTTTTTTTGTGTGCCGGTGTTATTAATCGTGCCCTCAAACTACATATTTTATTACCATTCTATTCGTATTTACAATTATTACTTTTAAACAGCTATTTATAGGGTTTACACAAATTCTGGTTTTATAAAAATTTGCTAATAAAGCCAAAGTCCAAACACAGCAATAGTAATTGAGGTCTGTAGTCATTTAATTTTTTATTAATAATAAAGTGTGCGAAAATTACGACTGTGTATCTTTAGGTATATTTTTTTAGTATTTATTACTATTTGTGAATAAATCTCACCTATCTATTGGAATAACTTGGTATCTTATTATTAAGATCCGCGAGTAAATAGTACAATCAATCTGATTAGTGAAACATTTATTGCTCCTGTTATTTTAGACAGTCACGGACCCTACTTATTATACCTTTAGTAATATTTGTTGTGCCAGAGCAGCGTTGACTGCTGGTAGATGAGTTACCTTAACTCGTGTAAGAAACAATTTTTGAGAAAATAGTATACCACTAACTCAAGTTAGTTTAAGGTAATAATTAAAGGTATCATAAATATAAGTGCTCATAAGCTCATAATAAAATATGAAAAATTCCATCCTTATCATCTCCAAAAAGTACAAAATTTGCTAGAAAACAATTAAGTCCATCGTATACAATCAGTCGCTGGTTACATCCTTATCATTTCCAAAAAGTACAAAATTTGCTAGAAAGCAATCAAGTCAATAGGCATTTTATTTTCTGACGAATTTCTTTTTTAGAACAAACGAATCAACTAAACTTCACAATTCGCATATTTATGCAAGAAACAATCCTCGAAGAGTAATTTTGGGATAGTTTCAACAACGTTTGGTGTGGACCATATTTAATAGGTTTTCACATGTTCGAAAATACTTTAAACGGACCCATATATCTATGTTTTATAAATCATTTAAATAATGTATACGGCGTTCCAATACATACTAGGCAAATAAGGCATTTTCAGCACGATAATGCTCCACCGCATTATCAAGTAAATGTGAGGAATTATTTAAATCAAATTTATTCTAACCGCTGCTGATTTGGTCGTGCAGGTCCATTAGCTTGGCCCCCACGTTCACTAGACCTTAAACACCTAGATTATTATCCGTGAGGTGATTGTATTGTTTATGACAACAGACTAAAACCTCAAACAAAGGAAAAACTAATAACTCGATTTATGTGCGCAACAGCGGAAATAAGATTTCAAAAAAAACTGAGGTCAGGGCAACCAGAATAATTTATCCCCGCTCCACACTGTGTACAGAACAAAACAGTAGATACTTTGAACATTTAATTTGTACACAAAAAATGTTATCTTTCTTGTCTCCGAAGTGAGTTGTTCAAGTATAAGCTCTTTTCTTACAGCGTACTTCAATACAGTAAATGTGTAATGTTTGTGAGTAAACGCGAGCGTGTATTAAATATACAATCGATACGTTTAGTTTATTTATTTTAAATGATTTTTTGGTGGTTGCTCCGCATTATTAGTGTTTATATTGACTTTGGATATTGAGATTATTTATTGTTTAAAATATAGTGCAATTATAATCATGAGAAACATTAAAAACAAACTTAAAAATTGTGCGGTTGTAAGCTGTAGGCTAGACAGCTTACATTCTAAGCGTAATGAGACACCGAGTCCCTCAACGTCGCAAAATAGATCTGAAACGCCGGAAACTATATTATGTGAATGTGATGTGTCCAATTTAGTGATTGGAGATTTTCAACTTATAATTTTGTAGGTGAAAAACAAATTATTTTAAAAAGGTAGGCCAACTCCAGCTTGAACAAAGTTAACCAAACAGACTAAATTATAAAGACATTTCTAAACTGAAAATTATAAAAATATGAATGGCTCACTGGTTGCAGCACAAAGTCGCTTTTATTTTGCTGGCCTTGTCTTCTTTTTCAAATGAAAAGAATTTGTGGAACAAAAATGGATTTTCCGATTTAAGTAAATTGTACAAATTAATAAAAAAGACATTCGTCGTCTATACATATTCAGTCCCCTTATTAAAAGAAAAAACTTTCAGTAAAACAAGAATAGAGCTTGTTTTGGACAATCTATTGACAATAAACCATGAACAACATAATCAAAAAATACGAAAAAATCACAAAATCCTCAAAGATTTATAGATGTGGTGTGTTTCCTAGGTAAACATGAGCTTGCTTTTCACGATGATTCGGAAAATTCTGCAAATAAAGGAATTATATGGATTTCATTAATTTGCTGGCAAAATATGATGAAATATTGCAATTCCAATTAGCAATTTCGACAGCATTTAAAGGCACTTCCAATCTTATACAAATGATCCAGTCGCTTAAGCCAAAAAAGAGGTCAACCTCGGAATGAGAGATAATAAGCTGTAAACTTGTATAAACCTTTATTTTGGCGTTCTAAAAGTTGTCTCAAAAGTCTCATAAAATCTCGTGTCCGCGTCTTAAGATATTCAAGGTCAAAGGTCACAAAAATCGGTTTTTTGTTTTTTGCAAATATCTCGCTTCCTTTGGTTTTAATGCCATTTGCATTTATTATAAAAATTTTAGAGAATAAAATTCTCTACAACTTTTGTTCCAAACATTTTTTTATATACTCAACCGTTTTTGAGATAGAGGGCGGAGAGCGCGCCGCGCTTATCTATTCACAGCAGCAAGGTCAACCTTACGATTGAATAAATCAGAAAAGAGTTTCTAAATGAATCCATGGCACATTCTTATGATATAATTCGGGTTTGTTAAAACTTTCGAATAAAGAAATAAAATGGGGGTTGCTGATTTCGCCCATTTTACCTATAAATGAAAAAAATGTCCTTTGGCAGCGTTCCTATTTGTAGAAAATCTCTATAGTCCAGTCACATTAGAGGTTTCACCTCGGAATGAGAGATAATAAGTTATAAACTTGTAAAAACCTTTATTTTGGCGTTCTAAAAAGTTGTCTCAAAAGTCTCATAAAATCTCGTGTCCGCGTCTTAAGATATTCAAGGTCAAAGGTCACAAAAATCGTTTTTTTGCAAATATCTCGCTTCCTATGGTCTTAATGCCATTTGCATTTATTATAAAAATTGTAGAGAATAAAATTCTCTACAACTTTTTTCCCAAACATTTTTTTTATATACTTTTTGAGATAGAGGGCGGAGAGCGCGCCGCACTTATCTATTCACAGCATAATGCAAGGTCAACCGTAAGTCCTGGTAAATAATACGCCGTATAAAGTCTATAAGTCATTAAAAAATATATAATTATGAATAATTTGCATTGTTTATTAATTAATACATTATATTTAATGATATTTTTCATTTATCGAATATATATTTGTTTAATATTACTTACCTTTCCGTATAATCAAAAAATTGTTGAGTGCAATACTTTAAGTATATTTTAATTATTTTCTAATATATATGTTAATTATATTTTAAGTAGAAAAAGAATAGAGTAAATACATTTTGATTATATCTTTATTTAGAAATACTTTTTCATATATTTATTACAGTTGGAAGTTCAAATATGGTGAAGTTTTTCAAAAACTTTTATAATTAGAAGGACTTGAGTCTTAATTTGCTTCTTCTTCTTCATTATCATCTTCCGGTCGCTCGAAAATTTCCAATTCAATATCATTATTTTCGTTGTCAAGGATATTTGTCTCTAGATCTTCGAGAATTTCGGGGTCAAATGTACTATCTTCATCGAGATCGCTTTGATACGGTGAAGCATTGAGGCACGCTTGCCCATTACACTGGCCACAAGCTAAAGAACATTGCAACCCCGATTTCCTGCATCCGCAGCGTGAACCACAACCATTCTTGCAGTTGATTACATTACATTATTATCTCTCATTCCGAGGTGAAACCTCTAATGTGACTGGACTAAAAATGATTTAAGTTCGTGCCTAGAAAAAGTTGTATTAAGGAAAATACGGGACAAAACAGAGGAAACTTCAATTATTGCAATTATACAAGATGAAACTACTGATGTTAGAAATATTTGCCAGTTATCGTAGGTTGTCTGTTATGTTACAAAAAAAGGAGACATTAGAGAACTCTTTTTAGGATTTTTTGTCGTTTCTACGCAAAGAACAACTAGTGCATTTTATAACGGTGTGCAATCAGTTGGTGAACTTAATTGTGCCTCAAAATTAGTCGCGTAAAGTTACAACAGAGCGGCAGTAATGGCAGGTGAATTAGAGGGACCACAGAGACAAACTTACCAAAATTACTTACCACGTTTTATACACTGTATGGTGCATTGAATAAATTTAGTATTACAACAATCTATTAGCAGTATCAAGAAATGCATGGTGTTTTTTTCTACTTTAAACGGCATCGCATAATTTTTTTCAAAATCATCAAAACGGACAAGTGTTTTAGACTCCGAAGTTCATAAAAAGAATGCTCAAAGTAGCTCCAACTCTATGGAATTATAATGGTAGATTAGTGCAAACTGTGTTTGAATATTATGGAAGTCCCTTAATGATTGTGAACTAAATCAAGGTTGCCTTGAAAATCTTAGATTATCTGAATTAACTATTACTATTTCCGCTACAAGTATATCGACCGAACGCAGCTTCTCCACGTTAAAAAGAATTAAAAACCATTAGACATTCCACCGGCCAAGATAGATTGACTAATCTAGCACTGTTATCCATAGAAAAGGAACTAATTCAAGAAATGTCACTAGAGCAAAAGTTTCATGATGACATCATTGATGAATTTGCAAAACGAAGCTGAAGAACCCTGCTAAATTTTAAATAAGATAGGTATTTATTTTGTAACAGCTTCCCCGTTTATAAAAGTCACAACACGCCACTGTCAAAACCAGATTCTCCAAGCACGCGAATTATGTCCGTTACTATGTGTACTTTTTGGCAGAACATGATGGTGAAGGAGCTCAAGCCATTGCTCTTGCAAAAATGAGTGTGTTGTGCGCACGTGATCAGTCATATAATATCTGGAATATATCCAATAACTTAAGTAAGGCATCCAAGTGCCAGCAAGAGCAGCCAGCGATATTTTTGTAGTATTAGAGAGCTCTAATGGGGAAGAAGAACTTGAAGAGGGATAAGGTAGACTTCAGCTAGGCAATTAAAACCTTTTGTTTCGTACTTCGTACTTCGTGAATACCCCCCTATTATGTATGATTTATAATTGTTCACTCGAGGCCCAAACTGGGCTGATGACTCGTATCTCTTAAACGGCACAATCAGTAAAATAACACAAAAATATGATTATAGCAAAATTAAAGAACACAAATTATTATTAATGACTTTATTTCTCAAATAAATAGTTTAGCAGATATTGCAGTTTTGTAAACGATTGAATTCTTCCAAACCATGTTTATGAAATTTGGAAATGCAATTGCTTGCAAATTAGACCTCAAAGAGGTATAATATTTACACTGGGTGATACAGAACTTACCTAAAAACCATGCTCTAGGAGATTTCGTGCTACTTCTGGAACACCCTGTATTTGTAGTAAGTTGAGTAATTAGCATTATTTTGAATAGACATTTCTTTTCGGTGTCTATACTCAATGAAAACATGAAAAAAATGCATATCAAACTAGAATCAAATGAAAGGATTTTAATTTGTATTACTTAGGTTAATTTACCGGTGTCCAATTTTTATGACATTTAACTATCTGGTATGAACAAGACCATGTTTTGCAGCAATCAGCTGTTTGCCCAGTGTCAATACCACATTGTCATGTTACGTTAAAAAAAATAGATACTTATTGGGCCTCGGGCGTATTTATGAGTCTTACATAGGCCCAACAATAGTTCGGAGAGGTTATGACCCTAATTTCACTTATCTAAATGTTAAAGTAATACATAGGAGGATGTATTTTCTTTGGAGGGGTCGTTACATAGCCTTATACAAGATATTGCTATAAAAGATGTACCGCAGCTTCTTCATGCAACATACGCTTTCCAATTGTTGTGTTTAATATGAAGTTATTTGTAGTGGTGAGTACTTACTACATAAAAAGTTCTAAGTTATTTGGTAAAATAAGGGTGTTAGTGTCCGCGCCAGTAAGAAAATGGATAGATTTGAGGTGTTCAGAATATTTCGAGTGAAAGTTAATTTTATTCGCTTATGAACTAAGATCTGAATAAATTTTAATCTTATTATTATAATTCAGAGTAGGTATAAAACTGTTGATGTTGGTCAACAGATATGATCACCTTGGACTAATACAGATGCAAAATATTATCCTGAGTAAGCAATTTGCATAACAAATGGAAATCTGATGTGATTTTATGTGTTTATCGTGTAATGGTAACAGTTTACATCTGTGGTTTTAGGTCGTCTATACAAGAATATTTACATGAAGATAAATATGCTCCATTCATATATTTTAATTTTTTTAATCACTGTTTAGTTTCTGTCATTTTAAATTTTACAGATATTAATTATTTGTACTATTTTTGCATATTTTTATTCGGTACAATCTCGTTGAGCTATGGTGTCGGAGAATTTTTTTTTTAATATTAATTTTAAATACATGGTTGGGATTTCGTGGTCGTGAGAAATAATAATTCGTTTTTGGTTTATTATAAATATTTAAAATACTAAAAATGCTACAATTTTTAAAACGGTTTTAGACTTTTCAAACGATTTTATTAGTATAAAATTTTAATTGTTATTTTTTTGTTTGAATTAAAATTAGTAGTAGGCAAATTCAGAGAATTTTAATAACAACAAAAATTAACAACTTGAAATTTATGTTGTTATAGTCGTTAGATTAGGAATTTTACTGGTATTTTTATATTTATAAAGAATGAAAAGTAAGCCTATTTCACTTGCTCCCCAAAATCCCAAACTTAATCTGTATCGATTAACCAATAGTGATTTATATCACAGAATTTTTATTAATTTTAATATTTTTTTATAGTTTCCTTAAAAAATATAATTTAATGCATGCAAAAATATACAGAATGTACAGTAGCAAATAAATTAGGCAAAAAGTAGTTGTCTGATCAAATTGTTAATAATAATAATCAATTAATTGTCTTCATAACATTCAAGTCACAATAAAAATATTAACGGGTGGAAATCTACATAAAATTAAAGTTATAGGTGAAACATCAACAGACCTTATTTTTTGACGCAATATGTCAAAACTTATTTAACTCAATGTCAATATACATAAATTAAAGCTAAAATAGTTCAAAGAAAAGTTAGTTGCATCATCACCTCTCATATAAGGAGAGTATGTGAAAAATGAAAAAAGAAGTTGTTGCATTTAGAGGAATTTTGACGAACAACATAATTTGCCGAAAAAAATCTGTCTATGGGTCCATATGTATCGTAATTGCAGCCTAGCTTTTGAAAAAAAGCTTTCAAATTTGCTACACAGGGAAAAGTTCGTTGACGAACTAAATCTGTTGCTGGGACTCCACAATTTTTTTAAACTACAAAAAAAATCTTAATGGAAGATTATAAATCAAATATATTATACAGGGTGTCCCACTTGTAAGTACCTACCAAAACTTCGGCAGTCAAAAGAACTCCGTTTTAAGAAATAAAGTTTCAATAAACATACATCATATTTCGTTTTAGAGGTACAGGGTGTTGAAAGTAAAGTTTGTTTAGGTTTATTTTTTTAATTATCACTTCTTATGCGGGGTGTCCCACTTTAAAGTACCAAAACTTCGACAATCGAGAGGACTCCATTTTGAGAAATAAAGTTTCAATAAACATACATCATATTTCGTTCGCCGGTTTTAGAGATACAGGATGTTCAAATTAATTTTTGTTTAGGTTTATTTTTTAATTATTACAAACAGATTGAGATACCGATATAAAACTTAGGACACATATTGAACATTCCATAAGCAATATTCAGTAGCTTTTTTAATAATTCAGATATACTAAATCTGTTAGTTTTAGAGTCCATTTACCGAAACCCCTCAATCTATTTTATACTGAGCCACTGGTAATTTTTAATTATTTATTTGGAATAGCTAATTCATTTGGAAACTTTTTTTGTCAATTGAAAATTTTCGACGTTTTGTTTGGTTTAGAATTTATTTTGAATAATTCACTTTCATAAAATTAATTAATAATTTGAAAATAATAAATTTTACCTCCGATGTAGTGTAACTTATTGTGTTTTTGAATGAATTATGCAAAATTACCTACTTCTAAAAAGGAGCAAAATATTGAAAATTTTTAATCAAAAAAATTTACAAACTGATTAACCATTCCAAATGAAGAATCAAAAATTACCAGTGGTGTAGCATAATATAGATTGCAGGGTTTAAACGGTAGGTGGACATATCTTTATTGACCTTTTTCTTAAAATAGGATTCTCTCTCAATTGTCGAAGTCTTGGTACTTAAAAGTGATACACCGTAGGTGTAGCCCATAAAATATGTTGTCGAAATGTTTAATGAAAGCTGTAAATTGAAATTTTGTACACACTGATTGAATTATTATTACGCGATGAAGAAGTGGTGATCCCCTAATGGCAGTGATTTTTTATTTTTTTTTCCAAAAATTTTTCTCTTTTTGAAAATAATCAACAGTCATAATCAAACTGGACTGAACATAATACGCAAATATTGTTGTCGATGAACTAAATTTTTGTTAGTTTTAATCTTCAAAAATAAAAGTATAATTTTTAAATCTTTGGATGTATGTAAAGTTTATTTCAAACGAATTTGCGACATAAAAATCGTCGGCACCTTTGACGGTGGTAAAGAGATCAAATTCGCCGACGCCGTTTCTAGGTTACAAATAAGTTTGAACTGAACTTTATGCATGTGTGTATACACTGATAGTCGAATGTCCATTTTTTGTCTATTAACCATTTGAAATAAAATATTTAGCCGTATTCAAATTACAAATGCGAACCCATCTTTAAAATTTATTTGTGGTTTCACTTGAATTGACCTCAACTTGTTGTTCTAATTGGAATCAGAACGGCAGTCTGAGGTCGTCCAGAAATTCATAAATTGTCTTCGTTGTTTACAAATAAATATCTTATGTTGTCATGATTCACGTAAATGAATCAAGTTACAGACGAAGTACATATTAAATTATCGACCTGCAAATGACAGACCAGTTTTTTATAAATTTATTTATGTTTTCAATGTAACTAGAAAATGCAAGACTAATTGGGCATGCTAAACCTCATCGTCATTGTTCGTATACATTTTCAGTTGACAATGTAATGTCCAATTTTAAATACAGTTTTAGTGGGTAGCACACATATATTTCATTTTTAGTTTTTATTTAGTTGAACGAAACTTATTTTTTGTATTAGCAGAAAACTTTAGATAGTTTTGTAGTTTTATTGAATGAAAATTAAAAAAAAAGTTATAAAGAATTAAATGTAAACAGAACATCTTGGTGCAAACTGTTAGAACTAGCCTTTTCGTTAACATTTCTAAAATTAGAAACATTTTATCATTTTTCTATGCGTAGTCCTAAATCAAGAAACAGGTTTTTTTCTCCGTAAAGAAATAATGATGATGATTATAATCAATCTTATGTGATTGATTTCATGGTTTTCACCATGAAGCATTTTGTGCCAATTTCTCAAATTTTCCTATTTTTAAAAAATGTTGAAGTTGAGAAACTAGCTGTTTATGGATGACAAAAGTATGAAATAATAGGAAATTATTTCTATGTTCAGATTGACTAAATCATTATTATTTTTGACACAATTTTTGTTTTACACTCTGTTATATCAGAAATTATTAGAGATATGAGAAGGGCGTCTGTTTTTCTAGATTACAATAATGTTTTTCGATAAATATTGAGTAGTGATATATTTGCCTAAATCGGCAGTTAGGAATTTAATCCTTTATATCGCTTCCTGGTGGCTAAAAATCTCACTCTGATGAAATGAGTAATGCTCTTTGTTTACATTCGTTTGATCACATTTGTATAATTTGTTTGTCAGAGTTTTACTACCGGTTTTTCTTATTTTATCAACGTTTATTTCACAACATGCCAAAGATGTCACTCACGGAAAAATGTGGATGGGACAATCTTCACTATTTTTCCAAGAAAGACGCGTGGTATGTTTATATCACTAATAGCTGTGGTATCGTGGAGAAAACAGATAGAAGAAAAGAAAACGAGAAAACATTATTGATAGGAAAAGCATTAACATCCTTTTAACGCCAGAGGACTATAATACAAAAGGTATATAAAGTTATATCAGCTGGAAATTTTTAGGTGAAATTAGCAAAAAAGAGTACAAAATAGGTTAAACTTATTGAATTGACTTATACCAACTTTTGATCAATGTAATAATTAATTATTTTGAAGAAAAACACTGCTTTTAGATGTTTCAAAAATGTATTTCGATACACTCTACATATATTTCGGCTTGTTAGGACTTTCTCAAGAGCATTACAGATGAATACTAAAGCTATGAGGGTGATTATTTAAATATCTATGCAATAACACCTAATCAGGTTAAATTTCAGAAACTTATGGTTGCACTGAATTTTAATATGATTAGGTATCACGTCGTTCACTAGACAGTGTTTGATAAACCAGATATAATTCGAGCACTTTTTTTAGCTTTAATAAATAAATAATAAATAAAGTGCCTGTAATTTAACCTGATTAGGTGTTATTGCATAGATATTAGATTAATCGTCCTCATAGCTTTAGTATTCATCTGTAATGCTCATGAGAAAGGCCTAACAAGCCGAAACATATGTAGAGTGTATCGAAATACATTTATGAAACATCTGAAAGCAGTGTTTTTCTTCAAAATAATTATTTTCAAGATGTTTCACAAGAAACCTACCACATATTCAATCCAATGTAATAATTCATATTTTTCTGCTAAGAAAAAACCCACAAGAGCAATTAAAACGAATGGAAACAAACCAAGAATCAGCCGATCATTACTCGTCTGATCGCGGTAATTTTATTTTCCAATAATATAAAATTTCCTAATAAACATCACGTTTATGTCACTATAATGTTTTTTCAATCCTCCACTACTCTCTAGGCAAATAGGCCACAATGGGCCCTTTTTACCTAGGGACCTACAGTTTTGCGTGGACTCCGAACCACGGTCTTCGACTGTCAACTAACCCACCGCCTGGGCCTGCCCGCCTGCACCGCTAGCAGAGTGGCAAACCTCCTGGGTAGGTCTCTTCGACCCTCCACCCGGGCTTGCCTCTCCGCCTGCATCAGGCTAGCGGCCTTCCCGGGATTGTCTGTTGACAGCCTACCGACTGTTAGACGAGCTATCGTTCATCCATCCAATTGCCGGACTCGATCAGTGCTGCTTAACTTCACTGATCGAATATCGGAAATTAAACGGATGTCCATACCACATCCCCAACAGAATACATTAAGTATATAGAAGTCAAAAAGAATAATTCTTTCGATGATCTGGAATTGAAAAAGCAATGACTTTTACAGTTTGGCTATCCATAAGAGCACTATTTAAAAGTCGTAATTTTTTTTTATAAATAAATCAGCAAAAATGTTTTGAAAATGTAAATATTTATTTACAGATGTCTTAAAAGTAATAGGACATCACTTAGGCAGAACTTTTTTAGTGAAATTATATACTTTGAATAAAACAACAGAAATTCTTCTGTCAATATTTAAAAATTATTACAGGAAAAATATATTTTGTTTTTGGTATTGATCGTAATAAATTCAATGGATATGACAACTGTTTAAAATATTTTAAAAATAATGAAGTTCTACATTAATTTTGTCAAGGTTATATCCCACACAAAATCATAAAAATATTTTACTTTCAATTTTTTCTTTAAAAAGAGACTAATAATTAATATGTTCTGTAGGTGTCAAATATCAGGCTATTATATAATGATACTGATTCCTAAAATGCATATTAAAAAAACAAACACACACGCGCACGTTATTAATAACATACAGAGTGGCTTGTATGCTCCTAATTATTTCTGTTTTCAAAAATCAACATTTGAAATTCCAACACGCCATCCATCACATTTACGTGAGGATTAACCGGAAGCGGCTTTAATTTTATTATTGTAAATGAGATAACCCTTTTAGAATAACAAATTGACTGACATGCATTGTTTGTGGAAATATAAACTGAATTAGACTATTTTTTTTATTATAAAGTTCCAGCTACTTTTTTCAAATTTTTTTATGAAAATTGTCCCCTTTCGTAAAAATAAGAGAAAACTTACTTTACAAAAAAAATGCCATAAATTAATTTGGCCCCCAATAGTTTCTTCCAGTTATTTGGGAAATGATTTTTTTGTAACGTCATATCCTAAAATGACATTTATTAGGCAGTTTCAATGAATCAAAACAATGTCATTATTGACGAGTGAAAAATAAAGAAAAAAGTGTAAAATAAAGAAATTTTATTTCACACTGGGAAATAAAACTTAATAGTCAACAGGCAACAAATTAAAGTTCTTACTATTATCAAACCTTTATTAATTATTAACAAATTTCATGAACAATTCTATTCATAATTTAACGAAAATTTATATGAATAGTACTTTTACTAGCATTATTTATATTTATTCCTAGAATGATAGGTTCTGATGTGCGAAAATTATTTGATTCATTTATATTAATATGGTGGTTGGTCTGATTTTCACCAACGACTACATCGGCAGACAGTCATTTCTGTAGTATTGTTTGAAAATATCTGTTTTGAACTTTTTTTTGTTCTGGATGCTATCTTCTATATATTCCTCAGCAGCTGATGAGGATTAATCGCATTCGACTCGTACTATAAACACTGTAAAGAAAAACATCATTTTAGCCACTTGTTATATAAAATATTATTATTTGCCACATATATAATAGGTCCTATATATTGTAAATTTGCCAACCATTTATTTTAGCTATTTATTATTTTTGTAAAAATCAAATATGTTACATATAAAGTGGAGACGAATTTCTCTAAATGCGTTTTTTTTTACACAAGAGCTTTATTTAATTGAGTGATTACATAGTGTGTGAAAATCTAATTATTATCCTTTAATGGACCAGAGTAACTTGATTCACTTTATTAAGTGAGAAATTACACTATGTAACTAATATAATGACATAGTATTGTATAAATTAACGTAGAATACAATAATTATTTCGCATGCTTCTACTACTCTGCTTAATTAAGTAAATACATATATTCGTATATACTATATACTCATATACAATTAAAAAAACTTTAATTATTATTTTAAACACTTATGTAACATGTATATAATAGCAATTTTAAGTATGATATTTTATCAAAATAGTATCACAAAATTTATTTTGCAATAAATACATTTTTCTCATAACGGAAAAAATAGCATGGCAAAAGAAATATGGCACATAAAAATAGAAGATATTACCGTTAATTTTTTTTATATAAAAATTAAAATTGTTGGTCTAAGTATTATTTGTGGACACAACAAAAAATAATATCTAGTTGTCTCCCTTCTTGTGATGATTCAAAATATAATTTACCCGGAATATCAGAATTGATAAGTGGAAGAATAGAACAGTAATAATAATATTGATGGATTTTAAATTTGATTGTTTATGGGCTTGTGTAAACTAAGACTCTGTATCAGTATACAGTGTTCAAACATAATATTCGAAGAGTTTGCATCAGTTGCTCGTTTGCTACAAGACCCATACATTTTTAAATTTAGTTTTTGGCATAAATTTAATTAGTTCGTAACACAACTTCCAATTTCTACATATCAAAGGACACTAGCACTAAGGATGACCATGTGAATTATTTTCTAACTTTTTAAATTTTAATGAACAGGTTGCCACTACACTGCTCGCCCTAGCTCAGGGTCGTCCCCAGTACAACTACCCTGCACCGTCGCAACCTAGTGGAAATTATGGTGCACCTGGGGGTGGAGCTGGAGGTGGCGGCGGAGGTATTGGAATTGGAGGTGGAGGCAGCTTTGGAGGAGGCGGATTTGGAGGAGGAATTGGTGGAGGCGGTATCTCAGGAGGTGGTGGTTTTACTGGTGGAAGCATTGGAGGAGGAAGTTTCAGCGGAGGAGGAAGCGGAGGTGGATTTAGTGGAGGGATCATTGCAGGAGGAGGAGGCGGCGGCGGAGGTGGATTTGGTGGTGGAATCAGTGGAGGAGGCGGCGGAGGCGGTGGTGGTGGTATTTTAGTTCAGAAACATATATATGTTCACGTAGCACCCCCAGAACCTGAGGACGTGAGACCACAAAGACCAATTTCTGCTGGCCAGGCAACTAAACATTATAAAATAATTTTCATCAAAGCTCCATCAGCTCCTACACCAACTGTTCCAACTATTCCTCTACAAGCTCAAAATGAAGAAAAGACGTTGGTATACGTTTTGGTAAAGAAACCTGAAGAGGCCGGTGATATTACCATACCCACTGCCGCTCCAACGCAACCTTCTAAACCAGAAGTATACTTTATCCGATATAAGACCAAATCTGAATCTACTGGAGTTGGTGCTACTGGAGATGGGGCAATAGGAGGCGGAGGAATTACCGGTGGTGGTGTCATCGGAGGTGGTGGAATTGGAGGTGGTGGAATTGGAGGAGGCGGAATTGGTATTTCAACGGGATCAAGTTCGACGTCAATCAGTGGAGGTGGAGGAAGACCTTCAACACAATACGGACCTCCAGGACAAAGTGGACCATATTAAATTCCATTAATTATAAGATCAAAATGTGATTGTTAGACGTTCCAGAACAAGTCACCAAGTCAAGTATTATTATTTTTATTATTATTAATTCGTTTAATCTTCAAAAATATAATTCTACATGAAAATTTTTTAAATCAGTCAGCAGTACTGAAATTTGACTTGTAGGTATTACTGTTCTCAAAATATTCAATGTATTTTGCCTTCTGGAACGTTTAATGTGGTAATTGGCTACCACTCCTTGTACATAACTCATTACATTATATGTCCTTTTTTTGTAAGTATTACTAGGTTATAGCAAGTACGGTGACAAATATATGTATTTTTTTGAACTCGAGCTATTTTATTATACAGAGCCTTCATAAATTATTAAGAACCACAATTGCTACTTTTTATTATGTGTCTCATATTACGGCAGTACCTGACTAGTATTTTCGCTATAGAATCGTTTTTAGCCGACGCCATGACTCGACGAGGCTGTTAAAGAGAACTAATTAGTCACGTGGTTTTCGATCAGTTATGAAGACCCGTTATACCTGTAGAAATTTAAATAATTTTCCCTCAGAATTTTCGATTAATAGATACCTACATAAATTACACATGACAAGAATTTTCATGTAAGGTACTGTAATTTTTTAACAATGAAAATTTATTTTGGATACATGACATTCTTATCCCTCACGTTAAATAATGTTATTTAATATTTTTCAAATTATCTGTTGATATAATTATTTTATAACCAACACACATGTTGGCTATGTAGTTTACGATTATATTCGGTACACCTATCTTTCTCAGTGCCCTATTTTTATAAAAACATAACTTCATATTTTGAAACGTATTTTTATCAAAACATCATCTTATCTTTTAATAATGTCAATTTTAATAATAATTTAATAAACTTGAATACCGTTCATTGCCTCAACTTAAAGTTAGAAATAACCACAAAGCATATTTATTTGGACTCTTCATTGCTTAATGCACATAATTAAATTCCAAATATTTGTAAATAATATATGACTTACATCATCGTTTTTGGCTTTACTGAATGATATTACAAGACACCGTTTTTGCATAAATTTGTTTTCTGTTTGACTGTAGTTATCCTTCACAAAAATATTACTTAGTATAACAACTGCTATTTCATATTTTATAATTTTTTATAAATTGTGCGTTTTTGCACGTCAAGGATGAGTCCAGTGAGGAAATGGAGTGATAGAGATTTCGGACCTGAGTAGTGATGCAAACTGTCGAATAAAAACTATTGAATAATTCCATAGTTGGTACTTATTCGAATAATTCGATAGTTGAAATACGAATGAATGATTTTAAAAAATGTTGGATTTAAGAATGGAGGATATGAATATGCATAAATGGAGACGGTATTTTATTCATAGCACAGAGACATATTATGTGATACAATAAACTAATTGATGGTGACATGTGACTGATACAAGGCTATTTATGTCGGTTCTGATTCTAAAGACCCATTTTTTATGAAAGGTGAAATCAGCAGCATTAATTAGCAACTTAACAATATCATTAAGGTGATGTTTTCTAGAAAAGTTATAATTGAATGAATTTATTTGAATGAATTCATTCGATAGTTGGAATCATTCGTTCAGTAATTATTCGATAGTTCAAATCATTTGATAGTGCCCATGATTAAACCTGAGTAGTGTTTGTAACAGTAAGTTGGTAGTGGTGGTGGCAGAGCTGGGCAAGACTTCTAGAAGTACAATTCACAAGATAGCTTTAAATCAATTCGCTGATTTTAAATCATTTATTTCAAGCCCTTTGTTAATTCATGGCTTCTACATTTATTTAAAAAAAAATTGAAGCAAATTTTTAAAGCTTTATAATTTTTTTAAAAATAGATTTGAAACAAAACCTTCAATATTTGTAATTTCTGATAATTAATGACTAATGAGTATCAAAAAAACTACGTAAATCGAATCAAGAGGTTGTAGTTTACTGTCCTTAATATAATCAAATTATGTATATTTCGAGTCATAATAATTATCTGAATTGTTAAAATTGTTTTTTGTGAGTAAAAAAAAACACTGCCATTCACTTGGGGATTAGAACTTCCTCACCGTAGGAAATCTCGATGTGTGGTGGAGTTTGTAATACAAGTAATTTTTGACGTTTCAGAAAGTCACATTGGTGGAATGTCACTAATATTTTTTTTAGACATTTCAAATTTTGAGTGTCAATCAAAATTCATGGTGTTGACAAAAAGTTTACAAAATTTTAATTCATAGCTTTATTTAAACATTTGAACACAATATTATAATGGCTTTTTATAACAGATCTGATTTATAATCTTTATAATATATAATAATATAATCTTTAATTTATAATCACGAATAAATTACTTCCTCACTCCTCAAAGTGAGGAAAGTATGTATTCGTGAAAAAAATTTTGAAAATTTTTATTGCGTTTCTGGACGAATCTCGACGAATTATGACGATACACAAAATTTCAGCCAGAGAAAATTTTCTGTCTGTGTGTGTGTCTGTGTGATTCGCGACAGCAGCTACAGTTTTTGAGATAAAGCTTTGAAATTTGGTACACACATTCTAGAGGGCAAGGAAGAGATTGAGTTCGTTGATTAGAAAATCGGTCCCCTGGAACGGCGTCTACCGGGCCCCAACATTTCTATTTCTAATTTACAAAGAAATTTATTGGTGATGAAAGATTATAAATCAGATATGTTATACAAACCCATTATAATATTGTGTTCAAATGTTTAAATAAAGCCATAAATTAAAATTTTGTAAACATTTTGGCAACACCATAAAATTTTAATTTTGATTGACACTTCTTAAAATTTGAAATGTCTAAAAAAAATGTTAGTGACCACCAATGTGACTTTTTTGAAACGTCAAAAATTACTTTTATTACAAACTCCACCACACATCGAGTTTTACTACGGTGAAGAAGTTTTGATCCCCAAGTAATTGGCAGCGGTTTTTTTTTTGTAAAGTTAGTAATAGAAATGTTGGGGCCCGGTAGACCCCGTTCCATGGGACTGATTTTGCTCATCAACGAACTCAATTTCTTCCTTGACCTCTAGAATGTATGTACCAAATTTGAAAGCCTTATCTCAAAAACTGTAGCTGCTATCGCAAACTACACATACACACAAACACAGACTACATTTTTTCTGTCTGAAATTTTGTGTATTGTCATAATTCGTCGAGATTCGTCCAGAAATGCAATAAGAATTTTGAAAATTTTTTCACAAATACATACATTCCTCACTTTGAGGGGTGAGGAAGTAATTGGTTATTGTCGTTTAATGTTTAAGACAATCTTCTCCTTTGCATCAAAATAGACCGATAAACCTGAAAAACAAATATTAATTTTCAATAATCAGAATTTCACAGTAACGATTCCTGCTTCCAAGAACCTGCTCAATACAATAGAGCACAAGAAACTATTCGAATTCATAAATAGAGCTCGGACAAAGGTATCGGTTTCCAGTGACATCTTTTATGCAGACCATGATAAAGAGTATTTTATTTCATTTTAAGATGTTAATACGTACACTAGTTCGATAGGAAAACGTATGACGAAAAACAAAAAAAAATATATTTTTACAGTAGCCAAACTTGGGGATGACGTCACACTATGTTTTCCTTAAGAGGTAGTGAACAGCTGGAGATATCAAAATGTTGTAAAGACATTTGAATATATGGGTGAATGTAATACTAATACGCACACATGCATTTTTAGCTAGCAATTGCAAGAGGAAAAGCATATTAGTAACATTTGTTGTAAATGTTCCGGAATTAATCTCCAGTGCCTCTTATTAAAAAACCATTTGTGTTATTCAGCGTCGACAGATGTAATTGGCGCATACTTAAAATATGTGAACTTTTTCAGAGACTGCACATTTGTCCTGTGTAGAAGAATCTACTACTTTGCCATTTGAAAGGTCATCTGCCACCCCGCAGACCAATGCCCGGGAAATTCAAAAACAAAGAAGTTTTTAAAACATCTTTAAAATGTCGTATATATGTTAAATATGTGAAGTATAAACTGACAAAACCAAAAAGTCCTTATAACTCCTGAGGGGATGTAGATATCGCAAAAATAAATGAAAAAACCCCCTCAAATGCCCAGTCGACTTTGACGCCTACCATGGTGAGCAAAAGTCTCAGTCCTTTTGGAAGAAAAACAAAAACGTTTAAAAAAAAATCTTTAACAGCGAATAGATTTTTGTTGGCTGGCCACAGCTGCTTTAATTGCTAGTTACGCCTCTGCTGTAAAGACATTTGATTGGTTTCTTGTTAAGGGCTACTCAGCGGTAGGGGTTTCAATCCCGCACCTTCTGGTTCCTACATTTTTGTTTATAGATAGAATACCTCCAGTCCTCTTCGAGTGAGTGTTTATAATAAATTGACTTTATCACCTTTTACGGATATTACGGAATTCGCGAAAAAAAATTACAAGGTAAGATATATTGTGTCATACATGCATCAATATATTTACGCACTGACATAACATGACCTAGAGCCAATCCTGGTTTGACGTCATCAATACCTAAATTCCGAGATCTATTCATAAGACTACGTCTGCTATTTTTGTCTGAACTTCTAGTTGCATATTCTGTATTACATTATTAAGTTTAATCGCGATGTTTTAATTAATAAAATTATGTTTAAATATTGTTCCATTTCTGTTCAGTTGAGTTAAGGTTAAGATACCGATGCTAGTTATAGCTTATGTGAGTGATTAAAAGTTCTTATGGGATTTTTTTTTATAGAAATTTATCGAGAAAATAAAATTGACAATAATAATTATAAAACGTACGAACATGTGAAATAATTATCATTGAAAATATCTAATGTCCGGACAGGACGACTATGACTCCTGGAATTCCAGGGCCACGTATGCAATAAACAATTTGAATTCAACATATCAAAGAATAGTTTCTGCTTACTTATTTCAAGTTTTTTGCATTAACATCGGCACTTGTATTATTTTATTATTCATTATCACTACTACATTACTAGGCATTTATCTGTATAACTTTTTTACCTATTATTATAATGCGTATACACAAGGTTAAATACCTACAATATAAACAAAAATAACGGCAACATTGTCCGTTTTCTTTGGGGTTCTAAATATTTCTATCATTATTACACTAACTACTTAAAAAGAATATTAAAATCTTTTTTAACAGAAACAAAAATGCGTATAAGTTTTGTACAAAATTATAACTATTTCTTCGGTACTACGATTGACGCGGCATTGTTTTTATGTTAAAATCAAATGCTTGCAGATATAGCATTCGCTTCACTATTATGACTACCTTATATATTCACTTCAAACCTAAGCATACTACTTCTCCTTATGCCATGCCTCAAACTAAAGGTAATCGAGTCATAAATTTACCACAAAAAGAAACACGATGCAGCTACAGTCACCGGTGTTTCGATATTATCTTTCTCTCACTGTTTTTTTTTATATGTGATTTATAAAACTTGTGTTTTCATATTTGCACACTACATAGGGAAGCAGATTTTTTTGGAAATCGTACATTCTGAGAACATAGACTGCATCTGTTCTGTGAACGCATGCGGGGCCGTAGCTGGGCTGCCAGGGCTAAGCCCTGGTGAAAATCAGGCTTAGATCCAGAGAATAAATTGTATCACCGGTCTTGCACCAGCAGCATCGACATTTCTAGTTCGATCTCGTCTTTTCCTATATTCGCGACGTTTCTACGAGACAAAGAACCGAATCATTTAATCCTTTAAAAAAAATCGCAATCAAAAACAAAAAAGATTACAGCTTTTTTAATCTTCTTCTTCGCTACAATGGGTACTAACAATTTGTAATGTTCTTAATAACAGTTTTTTTCTTATAGGAAGTGCCAAAATATACAAAATATGTTATGTTACTTTTGAGGATGGTTTTCGTTATTGTATTTCGCTTATTTTGTGTTACAAAAGAATGTTTTTTCCTTTCCTACGCTCTGCGTAGATATAGTTATTTTTCAGGATGAGGAATAATGTTGAGAAGTTCTCTTGTATATTTCTCGCTAGATTAACTGTTGCCAAGGAAAACGAAAAAAATCTAATCAGCAAGGAGAGGAAACTGGACCAGTCTAAGACCGGATGATTGACAGAAGAACATACGCAGACAAATAAAAGCAAGAATATAAAACAAATAATGAAATATATACCGCTTGACACAACGTATTATTCAAAATGACTGAGGTCTGCCATCGGATTAGCATACGTGGTTGTTAAATTTGAGCGATTTGGTCTGTACTTATGTACAAGGAAAATGAACGTTCCGCATCTACTGAGGTTAATGGTGCAAATCTAGATAGTTCATATGTGGCAGGTAGTAGTGATGAGAATAATCGAGATAGGATACGATAATTGAATTAGACGGTTATATAAGTTTCTCGAGATAATCGATTACGATTCTAAAAATTAGTAATATTATTATTAGTGGTTAAGAAAATTAGTTGTACACAAGTATTGCACTATAAATGCGGCGGCGTTCGATTCGACTATTTTCCCGGTTTCGAAGTTGGAACCGTCGATCGATGAACATGATTGATTACAGAGTAGGTAATTAGTTAGTTGCAGCAACAGAGTACAGTAAACCCATACATTTGATTCAGCAAACCAGATACAGTCATTGACGAAACGTAACCGATATTTATAAATTGGTACATACTTAGTGTGAAATTATTTAAAAAGAGTTAAACCACCATTTTTAAATAATTTCAAATAAGTAATTATTGCTACCTATTTGTAAAATGTATATAAACAAAGAAATTAGATAACCCCCGAAGCCAAAGCAGAAGCTGCACAGGCAAGGGTCACACTTATGAAAAAATGTGCACATAACCATTCCCACCGATATTGCCAGTGCCGGTGGCAGGAATCGAAACCACAGGACGATGGTGAGATTATTTAGGCACACTTGTCATCGCGCGCCGTAGCCAACTACTCCACCGTGCCAGTAAATAAAACACTCCAAAAATTAGTACGTAATACTATTTATTATAAATAAATGCACCCAATAGGATACAAAAATAACAAATAACTTAGGAGGCTAATAATCGATTATTATATTATATATTATTATATCTCGGTTATTTCCATCACTAATAATTTTCACAAATTTTGCACATTGTTTTGTATCGTTAGCTGACCATGTGCCAAACACCTTTCCGCAAAAGTAACCGTACGCGGTCGTATTGCTAAATGAGGAACCACGGCTTAGTTACGTATTGGTCAATTTAGATCACGTGACTTTGACAGGTCGGCCATTTTTCTTGAGGGGCAACCAATTTCCGATCTTTCAATTTCCTATTGTTTGGTGTGTCGACTACGCAGTTTTCTGAGTTGTTCAATTCATATTTAATGTTTATACTAAAAGCACGTACCATTTATATATTAGATACAGAGATAGTTAGTCAAGCTAAATCTGTACAAGAGGAATAAACCCATTTTCAGAGAGGTGTGTTTTCATTCACCTATTCGGGAGGAGCGTTTTTCGTCAATAACTTATTTTTTTTTGTGATAATGTCACAAAGTGAATATTATTTAATCCTTAGTGGTGATGTAGTGTCGCTACGATGATAAAATAAAGATAATAGACAATATTAACCCATACACCCTTGGAGCCTTAGATCTCTCTGCAAATTTAAGTATTTTACCATGTGTATCCATTATTGTTATGGTAAATTTCGTAGTGTTGACACATAGTTTCTACACAGGCCAGCAGTTAAAAGCTTATAAATCCTTGCAAGCATACAAATTTTATGAAGCTAGATCTGTGCAAGAAGTTAGTGCAAGAAAGATAAATGCAAATTCATTCATTGTTATAGGCAAGGTAAGTTTTATCTCTGTTTATTTTACTGAAAAATATTTTCTTTATGGAGGAAGCCACATTATTAAATATGGAAAACATCATATCAGCTGTTGGAAATCCAGTGAAATAAAGTGCCTTTAAGTCGTTGTTCAAATATGATTCTTCTGATAAATCTATTGCCTTTAATTGTTTTTCTAATGCATGAATTTTTTCATTACAAAAATTCAAAACACTAAACACTTTGTTTAAATGGTCCATATTCATCTCTGTTTGCACTTCAACACCATTGCTACCCTCTTCTTCACTATACTCCATCGAGGTCGAGGGTCCTGCCACAGGTTCCACAACTTAATGTATTGCAGCAGGCTCATCCTAAAAGATTAATTACGATAAAGGATTTTCTTTAATTATCAATATTAACAAACATTTCTACCATTTTCAGACGTTTTCTTCGATTTGCAATCCTAGAATGTCTCTCAATAGCTTCTTGGTCTTTGGTATTAATTGACGTGTACCCCATATTTTGACTGGGAATCCAATTAGGGGTTATCTTTATCCTCAAGTTCTGCAAGCTGCCCTAAAAACTCATTAAATTGTAACATATTGAGGGCCACTCTAACTAAGAAAGCATATATTTATATAGCTTTGGAACATATTTTTTACCATTTAGTACATTTTCCAAAGTAACTCACCTGTTATAAAGTGATTTGAACAGATTCGAGCGTTTTTAAGAAAGGTTTCACTTAACTCTCCTCGTTTCAAAGACCTAATTCGCCGTTCTTTGGATAACGCCTCTAATTTTTCACCCGACCTTTTAAAACAGCAGGTATCCTAAAAAAATTACACTTGATCTCTTTCTGCCCTCTTTCTACATTTTATTACCGCACAAAACGATGGCATTTTAATTTTTTTTGTTTTAAAATGAGGTTATTTCATTGACATAAAATGTTTGGTTGCCCCTCAGGCAATATGGCTACCGTGTTGTGACGTCATCCTAAAATAATCAATGATATTATATACGTCTATCTCGGCTTCCGGCTTCAGTACTAGTTGCCGAGCTGATTGCATATATTACAAGTATACAGTATGGGGACCGTAAGCAAGGTAAATGGGAAAAAACCAAATGTGTAGAACAAGGACAGATTGCTCTCATATCATTCGTATGTTAGAAAAGACAACACTGTAAGTGTACATCATTTGTATCTTTATTTTTGGCGGCTGGTCGCTGGCCACTTCACACAATACGCGCATGAACAAACAAGCAAATGGTGGGTATGAATATCGCCAGCTTCTGATTATGGATTCCAGTTACCACTAATTCAAATTTCGTTATTTACTATCAGTTTCTGTCCTTTTCTAACATACGTAATATATGAGAGCAATCTGTCCTTGTTCTACACATTTGGTTTTTTCCCATTTACCTTGCTTACGGTCCCCATACTGTATAAATTAACGCATACATATCGATGATACATCAATTAATTCAATTATATAAACACTCTTTAAAAATAAGATTTATTGATATAACTGCCGGCCCTTATAAATGGCATATGTTTCCGCTGCCTGATAATTAGTGAATATATTATAGGTATTATATTAGGTACGAATAAAATTAATATTTTAATTGAAAATTATTTTCGTTAATTTCAAATTCCAAATGATGAAAAAGCACTATTTTTAACTTTGCTATTATTAGCCATCTAAAAAAACGTTACTGTCCTTATGATGTAATAATATATAAATAACATCAACATAAACAAACAAAAAATATTGAAATCAGAAGATTAACAATATCCGAGCATATACTAACTTATTAAAAAGTTTCCAAGTACAAAGTAAATTTTTTAATTGTGTCGGAAAGCTTTCATCTCAATAATAATTATTATATTCATTTCATATTTGGTGTGGTTTTTATCTCATATGACATTGTATGCTTGGATGTATAATATGTCTGTTTATTAATTACTTTTTTCTTAATAATGAGATTGCTTTTGTGCGTAATTTTTTATGTTTACGTTAATATTATAGTTAAGGTGATAGTAAAAATAATGAATAGTATAATGCAATTTCATCATAATACGTAAAATTATTTTTCTTGTAATCTTCCGTGTTCTCCCAGAATGTAAATAATAAATAAATCATATAAAAAACAATTTTAGTCTATTTTGTTTTTAATTGCATTTATCTAACAAGTATTTGTAAATCTAAATTTCAGATTTCAATATACGTATAAAAAGTGGATAATTCTTTACTTCATACAAAAATACTTTTAAAAGGGCAAGATTCTCAATTATCTTATGTTTATATTTTTTGTTAAAAAAAATGTACTCACCTATCGCTGACACTTTTTCGTCTCGTTTTTCGACATGCCCAGTGAAATTATTTCGGATATTCTACCACAGACAGGTGCATATCAATTAAGTTTAATATCTACTATTAAAAAAATGTTAAATGTTAATTTTACGACTGGCTTACCACTCGTGCTTGGCCTTAGGCACTTAGAATCACCAATTATAAAAAATACAGTAAATCAACTAGGCATCACATGTAATATCCAGAGATAACCAGCATCTAAAATAAACGCTGCACTTCCTAATATAGCAGAAAAATTAAAATGTAACATTTTTCAGTCTATAAAGGAGATCTGTTCATTATCGTTATACAGGGTTGTTAAGAACGTTTGCTGTATTTTTATTTATTTTATATCGTCTTATATTGTTTTATATTGCAACTTGTTGAAAAGCGCTACTAGCTAGTTTTCCTTACTGTAGTCGAGCTGTAGCTCGTGAATGTTGGCTAGCCTGTGTGTCATTTTTTAGGGAGGAAGGGAGGTAGTGTGTATGTGGTTGTTGACTTCAAGACGTTGTATTATGCTGGTCAGAAAAAATATATTTTACAGTCCACTAATATACTTAGTTTTTTTATTCAAGAAGTGTTAATCTACCCTCAACAGGGTGTCCCAACCAAAAGTAGGCACCCTGAATAACTTTGGAGATAAAATTTTTTTTGAAAAATTGGTGAAACACGTCGACCTTGTTTCCAAGGGGGACATATTTTAATGTAATATTTGTATACCTATCATCAACCTTCTACCCTACACGGCCACCCTCTCAAAAAATTCCACTGGCAAAGGGGGTCGAGTGATACATATTTTGAAAGGTCTTTCAATTCTCTACATAACTGTATTTTTTAAAACTTTTATCGATTCGTTCCTGAGAAATAGTTGTTTCATTATTTTTGGTTCGGGAAATAAAAATAAAAGAAGCAGTTTAAATTATCGTATGTATTATTCAAAATGACCCCCACCGACTTCCATACAGTAGTATAATCTGTCTTTAAATTCTGTACGAACATTTCTGAACACATCTGGAGTCAATAAACGGCATTCTCGAACAATTCTTTCACGTATCTCTTCCAGAGATGCGGGTTTTTGTTGCAAATACCTTCGATTTCAAATGTCCCCACAGAAAGAAATCCAGTGGAGTTAAATCGGGTGACCTAGTGGGCCACTCTACAGGACTTCTTCCAATCCATCGCTCAGGAAACCGATTATCCAAAAATTGACGGACTGCTGTAGCAAAATATGGAGGTGTCCCATCCTGTTGTGAAAACAGTTCGCCCTCTAAAAAATTATCGTCTTCTTCGAGGATTTGAGTAATCAGTGGGTCGATGTTATTTTCTAACAGATCGAGGTACCTTTCGCCATTTAAATTGTCAGGAATAAAGAACGGCCCGACGATGTGATCCCCTAAGATGCCAGCCCAAACATTTAACTTCTGAGGCCTTTGGGTATGAGTTTCCATGAACAAATGTGAATTGGTTTCACTCCAATACCTATAATTGTGCCTGTTTACCTCCCCATTTAACTGAAATGTCGATTCATCAGAAAAACACGTATTATACAGTAGATTGGCATTACCGTTTAATTGTTCACTAAAAAATCTCACAGAATTGAAGCCGACGATCGGGATCATCTTCGTTTAATTCGTGTACCAATTTAAATTTATATGGATAAAATTTGTGGGCCTTTACAATTCGATGAACACTGCTTCGTGATACACCGGAAGCCTCAGCTACTTTCCTGGTCGATTGAGTATTATCCATCTGCAAATGATCCAGAACTGTCACTTCGACTGCTTCATTCCTAATCGGTCGCTGAGGTTCATGCTTTTTGTTTACTACAGAACCTGTTTCCATAAATTTTGTTAATAATTGTAAAACATACTGAGCACCAACCCTTCTATCTGGGTGATTTCTATTGAATATGCGCTCAGTAGCTCTAGCACAATTATCGTTTTTAAAATAACTGCTGACAATTTCTATTCTCTCCTGAAGGGTATAAACCATTTTGAGAACTCACTCTCACCAAAATGTATCTCGATTTAAAATTGGTTGTGAACAAATTCATGTTCAAGGACTATCAAATACTTATGAGTCTTTTATTATTCTAAAACTAAACAGACAAGGAAAGTGTTTTTTGTCGAAAAAACTTGTGTTGATTTGAGAGCACTAAAAATGTAGTTTTTTTTATAAATTCCAATACCCAGTGCCGTGTATTTTAGATTTTTTAAACGATTTCGATTGTGTGTAATCATCAAAAATAAAATTATTTTCCTTAAGAACGATTCGATAATAGTTAAAAAAAATACACAGTTATGTAGGGAATTGAAAGACCTTTCAAAAGATGTATCACTCGACCCCCTTGCCATTTGAATTTTTTGAGAGGGTGGCCGTCTAGGGTAGAGGTATGATGATAGGTATACAAGTATTACATTAAAATATGTCCCCCTTGGAAACAAGGTCGACGTGTTTCACCAATTTTCCAAAAAATTTTTATCTCCAAAGTTATTCAGGGTGCCTACTTTTTGGTTGGGACACCCTGTATTATAACTTCTGTGAAACATTCTTCATAATTTGACATAGAGTTATGGTTTAAAATATATGAGTCATGAAGATTTTATTTTCATGACTTTATGTGCAGGCTAACTTATTTCTAATTACAAGGAAGCTAAGATATTACAGAACATTATTTTAAATCACAATATCAGTATATACGTCGCTATACCTTATCTAACAACTAAACAAAGCAAACAAACTAGACGTATCTGAACTATAAATAAACATTGCTTTACAAATAAGTGTAAATTTTTTTATTTGTACAATGCGAGTATTTTAAATGCTACTTGAATTTATTTTAAAGTAAATATTTGCAAATACCAGATTTAATTTGAATACTTTATTGGTTTCATTAACTTTATCACGTTCGCGGACACTGTCGGCATATGACGTCAATGACGTTATTTATTAACGGACACCACAAATTGTATGTGTGCCCTAAAAATGTCACAGTGATAAAAGTTTATTTTTTATCTTAGAAAAGTAAAACAAATAGCTTTGGACTTGTAGGAATGTCCTAATCAATATAGGATTTTTTAATTGGCGCGGCATATGACGTCATTTCCCATAAAACACACGGTTAATCATACTGGGACACTTGACGTCATATGCCGTCAGTAAAAAATTAAGAAAAGAAATAAAATTATCATTTATTAACACAAAAACTAGTATGCAGACAGTTGTTTAAACAAAAAAAAAAATAATAATAAAAATATTTATTGACGCCATTCTAGAAAACAACTTCCTACTCAAAGAGGGGATTTTCCGATACAATCGCGGCATTGTCAGGGTGTCTCTTTTCTTTGTTTCATTGAAGAACACCGACGGCATCGCTTGTAGTGTTTTCCCTTTCATTTAGAGGTGTTGGTTGCGGGTATGGCTTCAAGAATATTTCCTATGTTTTCTTCCCCTTTTTGGATTTTTTTTTTCGTTTTATTTGGAACATCAGCGACGAAATGTCTGCCATCTTTTTGATCAGGCGAAATGCCTAACAAAGACTTAATTAAGGCGCTTCTAAAGTAATCAAACGAATTCGTTTTATTACTTTCTATCTTTTTATATAAGTAATATGCATTCCACACGGCTATGTCCAAAATGTGGAATATTACCTTTTTATTCCACCTAATTGATTTTCTGGGACATGAGTAATAACTGATCATTTGGTCAGCTCTATCAATCCCGGACATGTTGTCATTATAACTGGCAACCCCCCCCCCCCCCCCCCTCTGCAAACATTCTGACAATTGTATGCTAGTATAGAAATTGTCTATGTACAAGTGGTGGCCCTTGTCCAAATATGGTTCCATAAGCCTAAGTACTAATGAATTCACCTTTGAACTTTTTCTTGCGTCATCACTGTTGTTCTATCCTTTGTAAATTTCCATGTTTAAGACAAAACCATCTGAGGAACACAATTCATAGAATTTTATGCCATATTTCGATTTTTTATACTTTATATAAACACGAAACTTTAACCTGCCGCAAAAGAGCAAAAGAGATTCGTCAAGGGACAAGGCCTCTTGATGAGAATACATATCTTGGCTTGACAATATAACACTTTTTAGCAACCAACTTACTCTGAACAAAGGATCTTCTTTGTTATTATCGTCTGAGCAATTCAAACATCTTAAGATTTGTTCAAATCTCCTACCCGACATTGTAGAAGAAAATATTGGATGGTAATATAAAGGATCTAGTGAAAACAAGCTTCTTATTGAACGAAATTTTAATTGGCCGGCCAGAAGATAGAGCCCAAAGAATTTCTTCATTTCATCTAGGGAAACTTTTGTAAATGATTTAAACCGTTCGTTTCTAGTTTTAGGTCTGTTTTTCAGATATAGGGATTCACCATATTCATTTGTTTTATCAAGTATGTACTTCATTATATCCTTTGTCCAAATCATTTCGAAAATTTTTAGTGGAGACTTATTCTCAATATTTTGTTTGATACCGACAGAGGTCTGGTCAAACGAAAAATCTTTGATATCACAATATGTTTCTTCCCGCACATCCTTTTTTATTTCATCATCTACAACTTCTACGTCTGTATCAGAATCATTGATTGGGAACCTAAAATAATTAATCTATTGTAGACTTAATTACTCATACCTTATATACCTAAATACGGTGAGTAAAATATTTAAATCTCACTCAACGCTACAAACGTCTTTTATACTCACACAACTCAGAGTTGTCACGTTTCCTAACTACAAGTTTACTTTTCTGTCGCGATAGACCCGCTACAAAAATAAATTTTTTTGATAAAAATGCTTATGTATTTTTAGTTGCATAGTACTTACGTTTATCTATATCCTAGGAAAATTCATATCCAGAATCATCATGACCAGATTCACTTTGGACATATTCTGGGTCTGCCAAGAAATCGTCAGTGCTATATGGATCATGTGTGCTGGAATCTTCGTCGGAGTTCAAGCACTGATCCTCGGGTTCAGTTTCTTCGAACCACTGAAGTAACTGCTTTTCTGTGCTCTCGTCCATTTTTACAGCACACGTATAATATTCACAGAAATGATAATAAACGTACCCCTTGAATGCCAGTGTACGACTGAATAGCGGATAACTGCGTGCTAAAGTTGCATGTTCAAATATTGCCCCCACGACTAAACTAGCAGAATTTTTTCTTTCAATTTCTGAGTTTGGGTGTCCAGTGGGACATGTTATCCCGTAATACATACAAAATTGACGACATTTAACGCTGGTGTCGTCTATAACATGATAAACATTTGTCGGCAAATGCCGACAGTGTACATGTACGTGCAAACATATATGACTAATGCGCAATTGCCGTCACTGCCCTCCTAGGCACACACGTATAAAAACGAGTGTCCGCGAACGTGTTATAAATATATCTATAAAGTTACAGGCAATACTGATGCGTATTTTTTTATTAATAGGAAATACGATTATTTAGTTTCATAAAATGACATCAAATAAAATATTTGTACTCGTATTTGTATTTCTATTAATAAAAAAAATACGAATCAGTATTGCCTGTAATTTTACATATTAAATCCGTATGATATTTAAGATGAATCGTTTGTTTTAATTTTTCATTCTAATCAATAGAAAATATCTGATGTGGCCAGCACATAACTTTTTTTATACCAGTATATATCATCCTGATGTAAAAAAATCCTATAATTCTTCACTTACCTCAGTTAAATTTTAATAGCGTACCTTGAAATGTTTCATTAAAATTTTTAAATAATTAATTATCAGCGTCAATCGATCCTGTCAATAATAACTCATGTCATATATTTTAATAATTTCTTCTTATTGACTGACATTTTTTTAACAAAATTAGACATTTCAAATGTCAAACTATTAAATTTATCCTATCTCCATTTTATGAAGTCAAATTTGTAAAAAATTTCAGTTTACATCAGCTTTATTTAAGTACTTGGGAAATATATTTTATGGGCTTGATATGATATGATTTATAATCTTTCATCAAGAATATATTTTTTTGTAAAGGCAAATACAAAAAAAATTTGGGTTCCGTGGACCTCCTTTCAGCTGACAAATTTTGCTTATCATCGAATTTATCATTGTCTTTGGCCTTTAGAACACGTGTACCAAATTTGAAAGCTTTGTCTCAAAAACTGTGATTGCTATCGCGATACTACAGACATGCAGACAGATTTTTTTTCCATAAAGTTGCTTTTTCATTATAATTCGTCGAGATTCGTCCAGAAATGCAATAATTTTTTTTAAATTTTTTTCCCGAAGTTGTACCTTTTTTCTTCTTTCATTCATTACGTCTCTTCTGGTGGTACCACATTCACCAAATTTAATGTGCCACCTAAAATGTTGTTGACAATGCCAAATTTGGTCTCCCATTAGTATTTTTTGAGTTATCGCGGATACACACATAGACACACATACACACACCGACAGACATCATTCGGATGTCAAAAAGGATTCAGGAGGGTTCAAAACGTATATATCAATCAAAATCTCGAGGTCGAAAAAAATCACGATAACTATACATCATTATATTAGGTATAAGAAAGTAAAATGAGATTTAAAGTTTCATGTTGGCAATCCTAGCGAATAGGGCCTTAAATTTGTTACTGCATCTTGAATTCGTAATAATTAAAATTTTATTTCATTTGCTTTAAATCGTGAAATAAAAAGTAAATTGTATATATAAAAATTGTAATTACTTCCAGACGAATCGTGCATTTAAATAAATACCGGTATGTAATGAATGCATGCTGCGCTTTGCTTTTGGTAAAAAAAAAATGTATAAAAACTAAGGCACGTATGATATATATTTTTTCATTTTATATATAAATTTATATTTATTTATATATATATATATATATATATATATACAAAAAAAAAAAATATAAAAAAAATATATATTTTTTTTTATATTTTATAACTTTTTTTTTTATGGCAAATTTAATATTTCACAATATTAAAATAATGACCCTTTTTTCTGCACTTAACATATCTTTTGTTGTGAATTCTCTGTTGAATAACAAAAAAGATGTAAATAACTGTCATGAATCTTACAAGGTAATGAAGAGATTTATGATCAATTAAAACAGTTACGAACAACTAAGAAAGACATTGATTATGCTAAAAAATTATATAAAAATAATGTTCAAGATAATATTAGAAATAACGTAAAATCCTTTTGGATATACATACATTCTGAAAAAGGTACATCCACTATCCCTCAAAATTTAGTATGTAAAAATGAACATCTAAATTCTACCCAATAAATTGTAGATGGACTTGCAACATTTTTCAGCACCTCATTTATTAATCCCATCCTGATAATATGAATAACAGAATTTTATGACATGGCGAACAATCGTTTCACTAATAGTAACCTCTATATCAATAAATTTACTACAAATGACATCTTGTCCTCGTTGAAAAATCTAAAGCCTAAAATTACAAAAGAACCTGACAATATTCCAGCGTTTGTTTTCAGATATTGTGCATATGTTCTAGCAGAACCACTCTGTATATTTTTTAATATCTTTAGCTTCTGGAATATTTCCAGCTACATGGAAAAAATCGCGAATTTGTCCAGTATATAAAAAAGGAGAGAAAAATTATGTAGAGAATTATCGGCAAATTACAATAATTTTGCCAAAATTCATGGCTTTACACGATGTGCTCTATCCACATATACAGGGACAGATTAGTGTTCGTCAGCATGGATTTATAAAAAATAGATCCACTGTCCCTAATTAATTTTGTATTTCGCAATACATTGCTCGTTACGTGGATTTAAATGGTCAAACAGATATCTTATACACGGACTTCTCAAAAGTATTTGATCGGATAGACCATGACTTACTTTTGAATAAACTTAAACTTGCTGGATTTGTCATCCAGTTGCTGAATCTATTTAAATCGTACTTCACTGAGAACATAGTATGTTGAATGTCGTGGTATTAAATCATTTGCAGTACCAATAAAGTCAGGCGTCCTCCAGGGATCCGTTCTGGGACCTCGTCTTTATATATTATTCATAAATGATATTGTAGTTAACTTAGAAGTATGCTATTTTAAATATATGAAAGAAATTTGCTTTTTAATGTTTTAAAAATATTTTATTAGAAACTCTACACGTGTTTCGGCTTTTTAGGCCTTTGTCAAGAGTACAGGGAATACTGAACAGTAAAATTTGTGTTCATTGCTTATATGACCACATCTGGTACCTACTATAAAACTATTATAAAATATGTTTTTATAAGTTGATATTACTTTGTTTTTTTAAATCTAAATTGTTTTATTTAAAATATGGTGGCCGGTAAAAATTTGTTGTTCATTCGTTAAATTTTTATTATTTTTAACAGCCTTACTTATTTCTAGTTGTTCTAATAGATCAAGTTTCTTTCCTTTCTTTTCCGAATGGAGTAATTTGACATTATTTAAATCTATAAAATGACTGTTTTCTATGCAATGTGTTGACATGCCCGTACTTTATACATTGTTTACAATAGATTTCCTGTGTTCCTCGAATCGCTTTTTTACATTTCGTCCAGTTTGTCCAATGTATATAGCATCACAGTCACTACATTTTAACTCATATACTCCTATTTTTTGTAGCTTTTCAGTTTTGTCTTTATTATTAATTAATATTTTACCTAAATTATTTTTATTTACTGAAATTGTTCTACATCCCAGTTTATTCAGTTTATTACTAACTCTATTGCTGCTCTTAGGTCTATAATTAATACATTTATATCTCTTATTGCATTTCTGAGAGGAAGCGGCATAAAACTCTTACGTAAAGTTTTCTTTTGTTTGTTTTTTATTAGTTTATCTATTAGGTTCTCTTTATAGCCATTGTTTTTTGCAATTTTTTTGATTATATTAACTTCTTTTTTTAAAATTCTCTTCGCTTAATGGAAATGTTAATAGACGATGTATGTAGCTGTGGAATGGTGCCATTTTTATTTGCAATGATTGTTTATATTTACTATGAATTATTGTATCTGTGCAAATAAGTTTACGATAAATGTCAAACTCTAAGCTATTATTGATATTTTTTTATATTAATGTCTGAAAAGTTCAAACCCTCGTCATTTTCCATTTCTAATGTGAATTGAATTTTCTGATTAAGTGAATTTAGAAGACCTAAGAATTTATTTAACTGCCTTTCCGTACCTTTCCAAATGCAAAGCACATCATCTACATAACGGGTCCAGAAAAATATGTTTCCAACTAAAACGTTTTTTGTAATAAAATATTTTTGAAACATTAAAAAGCAAATTTCTTTCATATATTTAAAATACTTAATAATGTTTCACAAGAGCCAACCGCAGAATCAGTTCAGTGTATGCTATTTACTGCATGCAGATGACAAGAAATTATATTGCTGTATATACTGTGAGTCAGATTGTAAACAGGTACAGAATGACTTAATGAAAATGAGTGATCGGTATACATTAAATAATTTTCCACTAAATGCTGAGAAATGTAATGTAATGTCATATTGTAAAAAGCAAAATCCTATATTATATGATTATGAATTGAACAGCAGCATTTTAAGTCGTCCTAATTACATAAAAATAACGTAGTATAAGCTTCATTTAGAAACTTGGGTTTTGTGATAAGAAATTTTGCAGCTTTCACTGATATAAATGTTTCAGTATTTTATTTAATACTTTTGTCACATCAAAACTTGAATATGCGTCCTTAATCTGGAGTCCTGGATATCTGACGTATATTGAAAACTTGGAGACTATTCAAAGACGTTTTCTTAAGCATTTGGTATTTAAAGAAGATGGATTGTATCCACCTAGTGGATACAATCCATCTCAAGTATTATTACTTAATAGATTTGCAGCATCAAGCTTACAAGGTCGCAGAATCATACAATCATTAAGATTTCTGTATAAAATTATAAACAATAACATAGATTGTCCTATGATATTAGAGAAACTACCCTTTTTAGAGGCTTGGAATAATATGACCTTTTATCTTGCCAAGCCACGGACGAATAAGTTTAAATTCTCGCCGCTTCATTTTATGTGGAACAATTATAATACTCTGCAAGACAAAATTGATATTTAATTGTACTAAAAAGAGATCCAAAAAATCTGCTTATCACAAAATGAATTTTATACTTTTATAATTTATTTTTCTTCAGAAATCATAGATTTAGCTTATAAACTATTCCCTACTTTTACAACTTCGGTCAGGTATGGATCATGAATTTTTGTGTTGTAATTATGTACCTAATCAATGTGTTAATATTTAATAATTGTATTTTCCCATCCAGTAATTGGCTTCGGATTGGATGGTGTACGTAAATAAATAAGAATAAATAAATAAATAAATAAATAAATAATAGTACTCTATTTTTTTTAAATATCTGCTCTCAAACTAAAGAAAAAGAAGTCTTATTTCAAATAGTTCTAAAGATATGATATTTTATTTGTGGTAAAAAATATATTTTTCGAAACTTAGTGGTTTCGGTTTTTTATCAATAGAAAAGAGTAGTACCAGCTAACAAGAATATGTCATCTAAAACGATTAAACATATTTTAGTAATAGTTTATTTTTATATTAGCACAATTTTATGTTTATTACAAAATATGACAATTATTAAATAAGGTTTATGTATCAGTTTATTATAACACAACATGTTAACAAGCAGCTTCATTCCAATTATGTTAATTTGTATGGTAATTTAAATGTCCTTGGTACAAAATTATTGGTTTTTTCGATTTATTTGTGTATTCGATGAATTTGTGTTATAATTAATTTTTGACTTCATTAATATATAAATAATAAAATGCTATGTTTAAAATAATTAAAGCATGTCAAAATTGAAATTTATTTATTTCACTACCAATTTGAATGAAACAAATTAAATTTTCAACTTATTTATGTAAAAATTTTAAATATTTTAAATGATAAATTCACGAGATTGTTACGCACCTAACAGTTCGAAAAGATAAATTTTTTGTTGTCAGTAAGCATATTTTATTATCTGTCAATGACACACTAACCTATGTAGATATCGCAATTTTTCAATAGTAACTTAAACGCATGAAAATTATTAAATTATAATATCGTAAAATAAATCACCAACTCTGTCTATTAGCCTACAAAGCTAAGTCATGATCTAATAAATAAAATATTTCTAATAATTTGTTTAATGTCTAGTTTTCCAATTTCTCGAAAAAAGATTTAAAAATCTTTAAGGAACAATTGAATGAACTATTTGTGTCTCTTTCTCGTATTTATATTATAGTTTATTCCCATATTGTCAAAATATCTGTTTTGCTTTCATGAGTACATCATGCCAAAATTGAACAGCCACTAGCACCTTGTAAACAGCTCGTAAGCGTAATTTTTACGAGATTGGTACTCTGGTAAACCGTTTTTTAAAAAACATTAGCTATTGTAAAAAATGTGACATTTTATTTGCTTTGTATTTATGCATTTCTAAAAAATAAAATAATAAAATAATTACTAGGGCTGTCAAAAATGTTCCGTGGGACAGTGGCGTATGCGAAATTAACTAATACGAGAAACAATAAACTGTTACAATTTATAACAATGTATGTAAAACTAGCTTGATGAAATAGCTTTACAGCTGTTTCAACGGAAATATCCTCGAATTTTGTCTGTCTTTCCTTAATAGCTGCAACCTCATCTGGATTGAATTGTCGTTTCACAGCTTTTATTCAGCATAATAAAAAACTGCCTGCAACCATGTTCCCCAACATATAAGAATCGGCTGTGGTGGTTCAGGAATACCGGGACACTTGCTATGAAATGCACGGAGACGTTTAGGAGATTTAAGAAACACTTTTTTTGTACTTGCTATTAATGCATCCATCTCTGGAAAACCTTTTCGAATAGTTTCTGTCACAAGATGTAAAGCATGCACTTTACACGTAACCGTAACATGTATAAACGTACAATCTTGTTCTTGCAAAGAACGGCCTACCGGACGCATTGTCACGGCGCCATCAGTCACAAACATCAACACTTGACTTTTTGACAGTTCAAATTTGTCTAACGTCTCCAGCACCACCCTGGTAATGGTTTCGCTAGTATACTGACTTAGTCTTTTGCTAGCTAGTAACAGTGGAACTGTCGGTTTAAGAGGGTCCAGTACTAGTACTATAACATTTACAATTTGTTGTCTCATCAACAGATAACCACAGCCGTGTATTTTTTAATTCACATTTCATCTTATTTACCGTGTCTACGTGTACAGTTGGTAGATAGTTACATAACGTTGTGCGACTTGGTAACTTCACCTGGGCATTGTATTTATTCCAGAACTCTCAAAATGGTTGTTTATCGAGTATGTGCAGCGGAACATCACAGGCAATCAGCATTAATAGTAAATCAAACATAAACTGTGTTGTCGAAGGCACGCCATTTTTTTTATTTTTATGGTGTACACTATTTACGTGAAGTCCACAATCACGCTTATCCCAGCACATCAAATCTTTCACGCACACTTTACAAATTATTTTAGCACCATCATAAAATAAATCCGGAAACTCTCCTATGAATTTATTCACTTTGTCAGCGAATGGTCGTTTTCTACCCCTGTATACATCTGCCATGCTTTATTATTAAATTAATATCAACAATACAGTACAACAAATAAAATAAAAACACAAAAACAATATGCAATACGCCCAAGTGACTTAACGCGTACACAACTCGAAAGCTGATAATAGACTGGACTGGAGAAAGAGTTTCGCGGTCAAAGGTGAATGCCAGCGAGAGTAAGTACATCTGTACTCTACGACTATGATACACAGAAACGATTTGCAGCTTTAATAATTACTGTGTATTACATAAGCATTCTTTCAAACCTAATATGATAACAACTACCTATAGTAGTTTTTATATTTTATATTCTTATTCTTACCTGAATAAGCTAGTGTAAAACTTTTAGGTAGATAATAAATCAAACACGACACTTCAAATACACTGAATGTAGAAACTATTATTACAACTACTCAATCTAGAAGCAAGATTGCATTAGATTAGATAATAGTATTTTTAGTATTAAAAGCAAAAATTATTCATTGAGATTAAAAAAATATTAACTCATCAATAAGAACATTTTGTAATCATTCCCTCCAGTTACAATACAAAAAATGAAAACTCATAGGTTGATACACAGAGTGGGGCAATAGTGCGTCGGACTTCGATATCTCGAGTTCTACGATAGCTAGAAATTAAAAAAAAAAGTAAGTAAACTAGATAAAAAGTCTATAACCGGAAATTATTTTCGAATATACAAGGCGAGCCAAGACGAAATTGCAGGATCAAGTGCCTTTTTTGTAAATGGAATGCTATGTATATCAGTAAATTTTTTTGAGGCCACTTTCTAGACTCTATTCATTCCTATAGTATTATTGACTATCTCCCAACCACTTGGATGTAATGAATTTTTTTTGTTGAAATAATGCCTTCTGCAGATGCATAGTGATAAGGAAAACTTATGTAAATACTAGTTACGAGACGTCTAATTAATGTTTTTGAATTATTTTTTACTTCCTAAAAATGTACAGGGTGGCCAAAAATTATTTTTAAGTTAAGAACTTTTTTAAATTGAATTTTCTCAATTATTTCAAATGGAACACCCTATATATTTTTCAACGGTGTGATGGAGAAATGAAAAATGAATATTTTTTTGTAAGTACTTCACTATAGCTAATTGCAACCATGGTCGTTTTATTGAGCAATAAGTACAAAATTCAAGAATAAATTAAAAAAATAGAGGTTTCCTCAAATAATTCATTAGAAAAAATAATAATAAGTACTCCACATGTTGCCCATTTTGATTGACACACGTCTCTATTATACGCTTTTGAAATGAGGCCATTTAGTGGGACCATTTCATCCAATCCATTGAAGTGAGTAAATAGTATTTAACTGGTCCCTTACTGTAATAGTTTTTTCTTAATTTTTTTGCTGTTTTCATTATTCGACAAGCAGTAAAACCTCAGTTTAGTATAAATTGTCTTGTACAAAGTAACATTTATCGCACTTATCGGCCGTAAGTTATTATCTGTGTTAAATTTAAAATATTTCGAGTTTTACAACATGTATTTTAATAAAGCGGAACTTGTAGACATGACTTTTGTTTTGAGCGAGTCAGACTGAAATTGTTTGCTTGCCAATAGAATTTATAAGCAAAGGTATCCTGAAAGAAGGATTCCTGATGTTTGACAGCTTCCAAAACTTTCTCGATAGATTTGTGGAAATGGAAATGTCGAATATAAAAAAAGTGAAAGAATAAAACGTGTTGTGAACGAAGAAAATGAGTTTTCTGTAGTGCTGGTAACGGTTGAGAATCCCGATATTAGTCAGAGAGAAGTGACCTCATTAGTAGGAATAAGTAGAATCTTAAAAACAAATAAGCATGTATGTCATATTCAAATGCACCAAGAACTGTCTGATGACGATTTTCAAAGACGTCTACAGTTTTGTAATTGGGCCAGAGATATTTTATCTTGCATTTTGCAAGATGTCACCTTCCTCAGTAATGTTTTATTCACTGATGAGGCAACTTTTCATAAAATGGATTTGTTAATAGGCACAATTTCCATTATTATGCTTCGGAAAATTGGAGAACATGTAATATGGCCACATTTCATTGATAGTAACATTGACCGGAGCTATTTATCTTTATTTTCTAGAAAACTAATTACCAGAATTATTGGCGAATCTTCCTAAAAGGATTCGAAATAAGATGTCGTTTCAGCAAGAACCATCTTGCTGAAACGACATGCATTCTAACTGCATTTAAATAATGTGGTGGAGCACCAGCTCCACCACATTATTTAAATGCAGTTAGAGACCACTTAAATAAAACCTACGCACTTCAATGGATTGAATGAAATGGACGCACTAAATGGCCTGCTAGATCTCCAGATCTTACAAAAATGGATTTTTTTTATGGGGTATGTGAAGGAAATTGTTTATAAAGACACACCAACAACAGTACAAAATATGAAGGAAAGGATAACTGCTTTTAGATCTATCACACCGGCAATTTTAGGAACAGTAGAAACCTCATTTCAAAAGCACATAGAGAGCACTTATTATAATTTTTTCTGATGAATTATTTGAAGAAACCTCTATTTCTTAAGTTTATTCTTGAATTTTGTAATTATTGCACAATAAAACGAAAATAGTTGCAATTAACCATAGGAGAGTACCAACAAAAAGTGGTCGTTTTTCATGTCTACATCACATCGTTGAAAAATATACAGGGTTGTTCCATTTGAAAAAATTGAGAAAATTCAATTTAAAAAAGTTCTTAATTGAAAAATAATTTTTGTTCACCCTGTACATTTTTAGGATGCAAAAATGATTCAAAAACATTAATAAGATGTTTCGTAACTAGTAATCATATAAGTTTTTCTTAAAATCCATAATTGTGACTTTGATGCTTTTTTCAACTGCATCTGCAGATGGCATTGTTTCAACAGAAGAATTCATTACATCCAAGTGGTTAAGAGATAGTCAATAATAATATAGGAATGAATAGAGTCTAGAAAGAGGCTTCAAAAAATGTACTGATATACATCGCATTTCATTTAAGAAAAAAGGCACTTGATCCTGTAATTTCGTCTTGGCTCACCCTGTATATTTGAGAATAATTTCCGGTTGTAGAATTTTTTTATCTAGATTACTTGTATTTTTTTTTTAATTTCTAGCTGTCGCACAGTGGTCATTTTAATTATTCTAGGAAATAATAAATAGCGGTGTAAAATTTAGTTTTCTGAATTATTGTTACAATTCATTTGTTTAAGATTAACTGATAAATTACTTAAGATGAAGTCCTTACCTATGATATACATAAAAAAAGCGACAAATAAATCTTTAACATTTTTATTTTTCGATTGAAACATTTTGATTTTATGTTGAAACAGTGTTATTGAGATACAATAACCAATAACACTATTAGTAAAATTCTGGGAGCTTAATCTATGGAATACAATTTAGCATTCGATGTCAGAATCGTCAGAACCATCAGGATCATTATTTGTCGGTAGCAAAGTACTCGCCAACTGTGGTTCTTGTAGCAATTCTAAAACCTCTTTAATCAATGGTTCTTAGTGTGAACGTTTTCCTATGCACTGTGATAATGAAGATATAAGAGGGTCTGAAGCAAATAAAAGAGCATTTAGCAAATCTCGCAGTTGTTTCCCTGGAAAATTTTCTAGTATGAAATTCACGATATAGTCTAAAATGTTTGTTTCGAGATTCTAATGCTTCTTCTGAAAACATTCCAATGGGAAGAGCAGCTGGCTTGATTATATCAGAGCCATGAATTAGTATGCGGTGGATGCTCGAAGGCATATAATACCACGGGTAAAGTTGCACAAACATTTTAGCGGTATCTTTTGTATAATTGGCGAATGTTTCTGTGTTGATGGCATACCCCCATGATATTGTTAATAAAACGACATATAAATGTTTCAGAAATTCTTTATCGAGACCTGTTATTGAGGAAGCCAGGGGAAACTCACGGAAAAATCTTCGCGCGGTGTTGCCATCGTTAGTTGTTCCATAGCTAGGCTTGGGTATATCAATCAGTACGTTCATCTCTTTTTTTAACCTATTAATTATTTCTGCTTTCCTTCTCTCAACTTTTTCCTTATCATTCTTACCACGAACTTGCCACTTATTTAATTCGAGACGATAAGAAATATGTAAGCAGCATTCTAGGCACCTTATCTACGCATGAAGATTTGAAATTCCATAATCAAACAGATGAGATTCAGGTTGGAGACTCCAAATTTTGTCAAGCTGATTCATCATGGGAGGTGCTCCACAAATACCACACGTTTGCGTAGATGCATTGTTGATGACTCCAAATATCTTTCCATCAATCATTGTCATTTTTAATTCATGTTTCATAATTATTTTATTGTTTAGTGAAATACAAATTGTTGGCTGAAATTCCTTTATTTGATTTTCAATGTTGCGAATCTCCCTTTTTGTCAATTCTGTGGTTTCTTTTTCAAAAATCAACTTAATGGGTCTGCAGTACCTCGTAGATGATGGACGCGGATTCTGCCATAATATAAGCCCATTCTCTGTACGTAGCTGCAACGGAACAAGACATACAGCAAATAAGTTTGTGTCACTTTTAGATTGACTGCCCTCACTGCTAAACCTTTGTTGGTAGGTCGACTGGCCTGCACTACCGTCACATCCCCATTTATATAGAAGAGTCACATCTTGTGACAACTATGACATTCCTTGATAAAATACATCCTTTTGTACTTCTACGATTCTATGTGCTGTATGATTGACAAGTGCTTGCAAGTTAACTTCTGCTGATATATCTGACACAATAATATGTTCTTCCTCTGGATAGCATTTCCTTTTTGCATCTAGTAGAAAATTGTAATTAGGATATATATTTGCATTTCTAGATTTTGCTCCGGACTGCATTAATATATATGAATTCTTCGTATATCGACTATCTACATACAATGCGAGGGCTTCCTCTGGGGTATATTTGATAGGCAATGAACTTGGTGCTTGTAAAGCCCTTTTTATTTTAGTTGCTCTAGTGGGAGAAAAGTCTGAAACTTGTTGCACCATTTTAGCTGCATCTCGTCGTCCAGAAATTTCAAAGCTTTTACGGGCTGCAAAGGTCAACTCTTCCTTGGAATAATTTTCCAATAAAGGTGCAATTTTTTGTCTTTTCCTTTGGTCACTGACTTCACCAAAATATTTATAAGGTCGGCCTTTTTTGGCATGTGAAGTTTCTGCTGATGACTGGGCGGAGGTGTCTTCACTAAAAAACATTTCATCAAGCCATTGGTGATGTCTTGCTTCAAAAACTTTTAAAGTAAGTTTACAATCCTTCCACATTTTCGCAATTTTACTATTAAAACTGCCCACAATTTTTTTAACTTTGGAATATTTTTCTTCATTTTCATACTCTATTAAATTAAGTTTGTACAAAACATAAGCCAAAACTGACGAATTTTTTCTTTTTGCTACACTTTCTTGACGCCAAATGCTGAACAGGTCTCTCCTCGATATCGACATGATACCTAAAAAGATTCAATATTTTAGTTCCTGGCACTTCTTGGCAACTAGCTTTAAACTGAATGAGAAGCTAAGAGAATTACCTAACTGAAAAAATATTTTACTAAAAACAAATACGAACACACGTACTGCAAGTCAACTTAGTTACAAATAAAACAAAAACAAAAAATTATGATAGGTAGGATATGCAATAGCTAATTTTCTACATTTTGTTAAGAAATAAAAGTACTATTTATAATATAGATTGTAATTACAAACCTTTAAATCAGTATTTGACAGAACAAATGAAAATCGTAAGACACAAACTGTCACTATAGACTTTATTGTAATACGCACGAAGCACGACTGAATTAAATAAATATTTACCCTATTATTTGAAACATGTTTATGAAATCATGATTAGTAGACGCCTTTGCTGATTTCTTTTATTTTTTACACCACTTATCACACAACCATCCCTCTTTGAAATAACGTTAAAACGAATGACATTGGTGATTTTATATTTTTAGTATTATTAATTCCTAGAATACATATAATGACCACTGTGTGTCGGAGACCTCGAGATATCGAGGTACGACGCATATTGCCCCCCCCCTCCACCACGTCTCTCATTCTTGCGAAATTCTTCAGGGGGCTGGTAAACATGAACATATCATTTATGAAAATATTTTAATTACATAATTCAAAATATGAACATTTGTCATATTTATTTTGACATTTTAAATTGATATTATATTGATATTGATTGTATCTTTGGTAATCAGGATGACATTCATGACATCTAACCTAACCCAATTTAGCCCATTGTTAACGCTATCAATAGTTGATCTTTTAGAAACAATTTTTTCCTGTGTAAACTACATTTTATATTAAGATGTCTTTAATGTCTCGAAAAATGTCGGATTAAACGCTGATATGATGAAAATCTCGTCGAATAATTGATACGTTGTTGATTACAAATTGATAATTATTAATCAAAACACCTGTCTAACGCAATTCATTTAAATTTTAATGAGTGGTTTACTCTTCACACAAAGTGGACAACAGTGTTTAAAAATTGTTCTCTCTGTCGTTTTTGGAGTAGTTGATCCCACATCAATGTATATGAGAACCCTAATGTGTTTCCATTTACTATTAAAAATATAGTATGGTACTGTTAGGAGAAATATAGTCGACATTTTACACTAGGATTACTAACTGTGCCTTGAAACAACAAATTTTTCAACATTTTTTTTGAATACATTAGTACTATTTATACTTAAATTAACATATTGTGGATATTTGAATACATTATAGAAGGAAGCTGCCACAGTGTTAAGAAATACATTCTTGATCATCTGTTCCTAACATAAGCTATTCGTGACATTTACTTTTTTGGTGAATAATACATGACGGAATTTAAATGCAAACTATATTAGTTCTAGGATTTATAGGCCAGGCGCGAAGGGATAGTTGATCGAAATGGGAAAAAAACTAAGCTGTAATATTTTTAGTACTTTATGTAATTAATTTATTAGACTGTCGCCCTTTTGTGACAATTTTTTATGCCACTTTTAGTCTGTATTCAAATGTACACAAATTTATTTTCGTGGAATCTTTCCTTGATCATAAGTATAAGAGGAGTGCACTGCACTGCTATTCGGTAATGGGAATAATTTGAATCAAAATGGGGTGTGAATCCGGCAAAATGATGCCACCTCATACTATGTATGATTCATTACAGGATTCAGGTGAGAGAATATTTAAATCATGTGTTTACTGATAGACGGGGAATCCATGGCCTGCTAGGTCTCCCGACCTAACGGCCCTCGGTATTTTTATGGGGCTATTTCAAAAATAATGTGTATAGGGACAAGCCTGAAAATCGGAAGATTTGATATTGAAATACCCTACATAGCCCAGGATAATTTCTGCACTTCTAATTTGAAATGGCCATTAGAAAATGGTCATCATAAAGTTCTACCACCACACCAAATTTAATCCAAATCGCTTGAAGCATTTCTGAGTAATTTTAGAAAAAGAAATTTTAGCAAATTTGAAGTTGTTTTAGTAGTCTCCAGATGATGCCAACTTGGTTGGTTGCCAGAAAATTTGAAGGAATTGATACTGAAATACCCCTACATAGCCCTGGATAATTTCTGCATTTCTGATTTGAAATTGGCATTAGAAAATGGTCATTATAAAGTTCTACCACCACACCAAATTTTATCCAAATCGCTTAAAGCATTTCTGAGTAATTTTAGAAAAAAATTTTTTAGCAGCCTTCAAGTTGTTTTAGTCGTCTCCAGATGATGCCAACTTGGTTGACGAAACGCGTGTCGCGTGCAGTATATGGTGTTTTGGTGTTTCATGGAAACTACGCCAGTGTTAGCAGTTTTAAAGCTCGAATGCGGACAAATGAGGTATTTTGGTATACAAATAAGTTTAGTTAAATCGACTTAAGTTGACATCGAGGATATGAGGAGCAAATATGGAATGCCCTGTATGTTTCAGTTTTCCTATTACCGTGTTGTACCTCGGACCACATGAAAATGCAGTAATAATAGATGGCATGGCTTTTAACACCTAGAATAATTCAACTTGTCAAAATATTTTGCGGCCTAGAATTTGGAATGAAATGATTTACCAAAAAAGGGAATCCAGATCGATATAAAATTGTGTCTGAAACGAAACTCGCAGACATACCAATGAATTAATTATTAGCCCCTCATAAAACGAAAAATGAACTGATAGCAGCATAACTTGGAGAAAATATATCATTTAGTATGATATGGAATAGCTGCACAGCAGAAGGCAAACACTAATATTATACAACCTACATAAAGTGTATTTGGTACAAACAAAAGTCAAAACCTTTCATGTGTATTGATTGGTTCTAGCATTAAGGTAATATCTTTAATGTCCATCAGAGTTTAAAGTGTTTTTATGTTAAGGCATGGAAAGGTTAGTCGAGCTGACACCTATTTATAGAACACTAGGACCATTAAAATCCTCTGTAGTCCCTGGATCACGTGCACTACTAGGTGTTGATATAATGGGCTCATTTCCAACCAATGAAAGCTGAATTGATGGGAAACATTTTACATTGATTAAACGCTTTTGTCAAATTTGGAGCCGCATCCACTGTTTTTGAAGACTTCATGAAGTCAGTTAGCAAGTTATATGTCCCCAAAACAGCTCTGACATATAAGTGCTAAGAGTTGGTGATTATTCAAAAGGCGCCTTAAACCCAGCCCACTAACCATCGTAATGTGAAAAATACATTAAAATGATGTAGACATCAGAAACATCGCACCTCTAATAATTTCGTAGATACGTATTTTCCACATCATAGCGATCATTAATGCCAGTGATAACCAACATAAAAGGTGACTTAAAAGCGATGTGGCAAAAAAAACATGTTAATACCAACATAATAAATATCTTCTTTTGTTTACATCTGTTGTTCATAAACATTTTGGTTAATGACTACCACTATAAAATAAAATTATACATAACCTTAAAGACGATATACTTATATTTGCATGTCAGTTGGGTGTAGAGTTGTAATTATATGAACGTAGGCAATTTTACAGTAATAGTATATTAAGTATTAAGGTCAGTAAGTGTTCTTTACTGGTTGAGGATAAGTTTGAAGATCAAGACGAAGTCGAGATCTCCAAAACATCCAAAACCAGTAAGACACTTAATGATCGCAGTGCTTATGATGTTTTTTGCACGCTCAAATATTGAATAAATTTAATTAAAACTAAAATATTTAATATTTTAGAAATATATAAAACAAACAAGTCGCACATGAAGAAGTTTTCGCTTTGGTTACTATGAGACCGAATATTTACTGTCAAGTGACATCAGCCGTCATTAGAAATTTCTCCAAGTGACATCGCGGCCCAGAGTGCTATTACAAAATGTGCAGCAACTATAACATTATCAGAAGAGAACGTTGTTTTAAACCCGAATTCTATTGTTCTAATAAATTTTAGTAATTGTTCAAGTTGTAATTTTAATTTTGTCTTTAATAAAAATTGATTTTTAAATTTCTAGTAATCACTTACCGATCGCTAATTTGTAAACGTCACTTACAAATATCTCAACAAATCCAGTAAAGGTGTCAAATTACCTGGACGTGCAAAAAATAACATATAATACTCCCAGAATACAAATAGGCTCTTTGAAATACTTAAATTTAAAGAATAATTAAATTAATGGAAAATTGTTTTTTTCCCAATTATAATCGTAAGCAACGATTATTTTAATCATTATTTATGATTTATCTATTAAAATGATTAAAATAATTTTAGTATCTAAGTAAAACTTTACCATACTGAGTTTTTTTTCAGCTTATTACAAATTCAGTTTGGCCTTAAGAAGTCCTTGGTTCTCGAGACGTCGTTCTTGTTCTTAATGTATCTACAACCACGTTTTAGATGTTTTGTCTATCATCTGACAGATGTCCATTTTTGTATCACCCATCAAGTTTTATTATTTTATTCTAATTAATTCTGTATTACTTTTTTGTTAATATATTCTATGTTCTTTAAAATTCACTATTTTTTTCACAAAATATTTAGTATTGGAGAAGAAAAATTGAGACTGGGTTCATTAATTAGCAACCTCTATATGTCAGTAGACGAAGCGAGACAAATCATTGGTATTTGTTATTTCACGTTAGGAAAAAATATGCCTCTTCGACACCTCAATATAATAATTAGTTCCTATTAGCCGAATGTGCTTTTCCTATTAAAAATCATACTTTGTATGTGATTAAAAATAACGTCTCTAAATTTTAATTTTTTTATTACAGGTATTTCATGTGATATTTTAAGCGTTACAAAGATAACTAAAGTGCCACGTTTTTAATAACGTAATAATTGTGTAGCTGCAAAATTAACTAAAATGTGCTGAGGCAGAGACATCATGTAAAATTACGTCTTTTAGAACCATGTTTTTATAATGCGATGCATTTGGAGTTGCATAAACCACTGAATTGCGAGTGGCTGTAATGTTATCATTTGTGTTTACCGGGAGCTTTATTACGAGCTTACTTACCTCCAGTGTTATTGGGATATCTTATCTTACATCCTAATATCCTTCACAGAATTGGGTTGGAAGAAAGTTCACAATTGGTACGAATTACAGAATTTGAATAGAGAACAGTTTACAGTAGGAACGAACCAGGTGCATTTGATCCAGAAGTCATACTGGAACTTTGTTGCTCTTCACGCTTAGAAAGATATGCTTCCCTGTTTGTACCTATTGGTCGAACGGTTTATTTGTACAGAGGTCTGTACGTGTGAGGAAAATCTTGAGCGATGTGACAATGTGAATTAACACGAAGGCGATGGAATATAGAACATTAGTCATATCAGTGAGGATGATTATTAGGGCAAAGATGATTAAGTGATTCATTTTATAATTGACCAATACACATAATCCAGTTTGCTTCTTCATGAACGTAACATATTTATTTATGGCTTCGGTGGCCATAATCCTTTTTCGACTTGGTTTAAACGCCTTGACTATATTTTAAATATAAAATTTTATATAAAATCATTAATTTAATTTATTGAAAATAAAACCTTACCATTTCCTGATGTACTTTGAATTCCATTAGTTGCAATTATTACCACTTTGTGAGCGTACAAATTATCTAGTTTTTAAATATTAAACTAGTTTTAAAATTTTAGTCTATCTCTGGTGATTTATGTGCCATTCTAACATAGCATTATGTAAATAAAGTGGATGACATTTACCTAATAGGTATTTTCATAAAATAAATGGGCCTTTCGATGTTTCTAACTTGAAGCAGATCTATTAAATGCTTAGCAGCTGTGCATATTTTTGTTTAAAAAGGAAACAAATATGAAAATATCATTTGTTGTTTTATTTAACAAAACTTGAAATCACCAAAACATTTAAAAGAAAAAAAGTTCTTGAAAGAATCGTTTATCATTTTTCAAGCATAGAACAACTTGCCTCTTCATTATAATTCATTTATATGCATAAATATCAATACTACGAACATCATAGTTAAAATTCGTGAGGTCACATCACATTTATTTTCCAGGGTCTAAAAGCTAAACATTTACTGTACGTTGTGTTACCTTCTGATTAAAAAAATGCCAATTTTGTAAAAAAATAACAAAATCAAACATGAAAATTTAAATAATGCTTCAAGTGTCTTAAAGGCATATCAAAAATCATTTATTAAGGCATTAGAAAACATTTCTTTTCTCAAGTGCCAAGTTGTATTCTTTTGGAAGAAAAAACAAAGAGATGAGTGCAAATATATGTTAAGGGTAGTAGTTGGTGGCGAAGAGCAGGAGTGCCATTTGGGCGGAGGATCATTGCCCGCTGAGAGAAACTGTTAACACTTTTATGACCACCCCTGTAAATGCTCTAGCTTTAGGAGTAGTGCAGTAAAAATAAATTATGACCTGGGCAAAATTGCAACACAAATGATTCTTTTTGCATCATACTGTGTGAAGTGCCTTTTTTAACATATTCAAAATCCCCATTAATGCCGGCTCAGGAAGTCAGTGAAAATCCAAGATGGCGGTTGAATTTTTTTTTTTTTTTATTAAAAAAATGTATAACTTTGTATTTATAATGTATAACGTGGCAAAAATGTTTAAAATACAAAGATAAAAGTATAAAAAAATAACCATTGACAGAATACACAATAAAAGACATGACCCATAATCGCTGAACAAATACAATTTTCCCCTCCGTGAACTTCACACCAGATATGACATTCACAGGAAGTAAGGAACTGTTTCTCACTAATAAGGGAAACAAGCAGAAAATAATTACTCTAATCGCTGAAGAAATACGACAACAGGGATGTTCAGTAATTCATGCAGTTGATAATGCTGATGTTGACATTGTTAAAACTGCAGTGGAATCTTCAAAAATTAAAAATACAACAGTGATAGGAGAAGACACTGACCTATTGGTATTGCTGATTTATTGGTCTAATCAAGCATACCACAAGCTGTTTTTCAGAAGTGATAAAAAACCTTCCAAACAGAATAACATTTATGATATCAATGCCATTAGATATTCGCTCGGAAATGACTTAGCGAACAGTGTATTCTTTATACATTCGTATACAGGATGTGACAGCACCTCCAAAATATTCCGTATTGGAAAGCAATCAGTTTTCAAATGTGTTGTTGAAGATCAATACTTTCGTGAACTTGCACTATCGTTCAGCTCAACAAACCTTAATCCCAGTCAGGTTGAAGAATTTGGAAAGAAGATAATGGTATGTATTTTTGGTGGAAATCCAGATGATACACTAAATACACTTAGGTATAGAACTATTATTGATAAAGTATCGAAGGCAAAATGTTTTGTTCAGCCACAGAACTTTCCCCCAACGAATTCAGCTGTCAAGTACCATAGCCTCCGTGCATATTTGCAAATTTCTGTATGGAAGCAAATGCAAGAAGGCTTGAACCCAACAGAGTGGGGATGGAGTATACATGATAATATGTATGTACCGAAAAAAATGGATTTGCCACCAGCACCTGAAAGTATATTACGCATAGTAAGATGTAACTGCAAAACCGCCTGTGGTGCCATGAAATGTAGTTGCCGAAAGAATGGTTTGGAATGTACCAGTTCATGTGGTCAGTGTCAAGAAACAAATTTTGAAAATAGTCCGCAGCGAATAGAAGATGAAGAAATGGAAAGTAGAGATGAAGATTATGATGAATTGTGAAAAAACAGCCAAATCATTATAATTTTTGTTCAATAAAGGAAAATAACCCATACTTTGAAATAATGATTTTTTGTTCTTGTAAGTCTAATGTGTAATAAAGTTTTCTCTGATGTATAATAGGCAATTTGAGTGATTCAATACCTATCTTACCAATTCAATACCTATTTTATGCTTTTATCTTTGTATTTTAAACATTTTTGCCAAGTTACACCTTATAAGTACAAAGTTATACACAGTTATAAATTTTGTAATGAAAAATACAAAATTCAGCCGCCATCTTGGATTTTGACTGATTTCCTGCGCCCGGATTAATGGGGATTTTGAATATGTTAAAATAGACACTTTTCACAATAGAATGCAAAAAGAATCATTTGTGATAAAGGAAACAGAAAAAGAATCATTTGTGTTGCAATTTTGCCCAGGTCAAGGGAATTTTTACACCATATTGACTGCACTAGAGTGATTGTGCCAAACTGTGCTTGTTACAGGCTATTTGTGCCAGAATTTACAAAAATGTGGATTGAGGGGGGGCTAGCGTCAATTTGGCCCTTCTCAAATACAACCCTTATTTATTATACTAGTCGTAAAACAATTGTGGGGTAAAAAAGTAATGGGGGGTGCAAGTTGACTGACCCCTGGTGCATGCAATTTGAAGGGTAGAGGAAAAACATTCTAAACGTGTTTTTAATAAGAAATATTTTTGCAAATAAATAATAGATATACCGGGTGGATATTAAAAAACAAATCCACTTTGAAACTCCATAACTCCGGAGTACATTGATGTCGATATGAAATTTTTATCTCTTACAGACAAAAGATTGGAAAGTATTCTTAGTAAATTTCAAATATTTATTTAGAAAAACAAGCGAATAGTGATTTTTTATTTTTAGTTGAAAAAACAATTATATGTAAACTCAAAATTGAAATGGATATTTTAATATTACTACTACTTAAGAGGGGCATGAAGAAAAATCCAAGGAACAGACGTTCATACAATTCTGTTTCTATCAAAATCTAAACATTTTTTCAAAAAACTGAACTGTGACACATGTAGATAAGATATTAAACTAGGAGTTAATAATTTTTTATTACTAAATACGGTATATTAATGAAGTTATAACGAATAAAAAAACAATAACAAATCAAAATTTTGTGTCCCTGATCATTACCAAAATTTATCATATCCCTCAGATGAAATTCAATAAACTATTTCTCGAAAATTAAACCGAAATACGCAGAATTAAAAACAAAGAACAGAATTTTTTAAAAATTATTATTTGTCGGCCATTGTTGCCTCAACATGTCGCCGTTATTAGCGAAGATATGTACCAAACAGAAGAATTTGAAATTTGGGTATTATGATGTAGATGGTGCCAGTGACAGTTTTCAAACTTTGTATTATAGAAATCTGCATCACTTGAAATGCAGTTGAGCAAAACATTGCTAGTACATACACACAATAAGCTATTATTTTGTTCTAGAAATAAAATCTTAGTAATAATAATAATTAATGGTTTTTGTTGGCTTATAGAAGTACAACAAATGACAGAGCATTTACAAAAAATAAAAAAAAATGACAAAAGGCAGAGGTTGGAACAAGTTCCATTCTTACATTTAACCTCACAATTAATAAAAACATCGTTTAGCTAAGATAAATTAGCATAAGTACGGTAATCTATAGGATATCTATAATGGGTGTATAAGAGAAAAAGAATTGAAAAATGAATAGTATTACAATAACAAATATATACATGCGTATCAACATACACACATATATAGTTATATACATAAAAAATATTTCAAATTGATACATTTATTTAACACGCATACACACTAACACCCATATGTATGTGCATACAATAATGTGTACATAAATATAAAAACAACAAAATTGAAGAAAAATAGTACAACAGATCAATAATTACAAACGGGAAAAAATACTAATAATAATTATTATAGTAACACAAAAATATCATTTACCAATGAAATTTTATTAGGTCTTTAAGCAGCATAATTTTTAGCTTCTTATTAAAATCATTAGGAGATAATGCATTTAATTTAGGAGGAATTTCATTATAGTATTTAGAAGCATAATATGAGAACAAACTTTGGAAGAGAGAAGTTCTATGTTTAGGTATTTTTAGCAAACTTTTAGCCTAATGTTAATATTGTGTATATCTGCCCTAAACGTGATTTTCTTTACCAGGTATAAAGACGATTCAACTTTGGCAAATTTTGTGAATTAGACGTATACAAGTGTTTTGAATACGTTGAAGACATGTGGTTTCAAATACATTTAGAAAAGGGCCATATACTGCATCAATGTAATTCAAATGTGATAAGACCAATTCGCATAACATGGTTCTGTTTTTCACATTTAACAAATTCATACTATTATATATTAATTTTAGTTTACTAACAGCATTTTTTACAATGTGTGACGTGTTCAAAAAATTTAAAAGATGTGTCAATATAACGGGTGATTATAAAGTAAGGGATATATTTCAACTTATTATATATTCTTAACAAATCAAATTAATAACAAAAAGTAAATGGAATCTAGTTACTTACATAATGGGATTTCTGATGTCAAACACTAGTTACCGCAAATGCTCGATATGACCTCCATTTTGTTGTTGTAAAATTACCAATCGTTCCTCCAAATTGTACACAGCACTATTCAACATTTCTGGTTGAATTGCACGAATTTGCTCTCTAACACTGTCCTTTAATTCCTCCAGCGTTGTTGGCCATGTTCTAAACACCAAATTTTTTAAATAACCCCACAACCAGTAATCCGCTGAGTTAATATCAGGCGATCTTGGTGGCCATGAATTTGCTAAATGTCTGCTTATAACACGATCTTCAAAAACCGCAGTTAACAATTCTTTAACTGGTCGGTAAATGTGCGAAGGTGCTCCATCCTGCATAAAAATCATGTTTTCAGTTCCTTCGTGCTCGTTTTGCAACTGTGGAATTGCATAATCCCTTAACATTTGCAGGTATCGTTCACCAATAACAGTTACAGATACGGCCTCCCCATTCTGTATTTCCTCGAAAAAATATGGACCAATGATGAAATTAGCTGTGAAACCGCACCAAACGGTGACTTTTTTGTCATGAAGGCCTTGCTGAACGATTTCATGTGGATTTTCTGTTGACCATATTCGACAGTTTTGAGTATTAATTCCACCATTAAGAGAGAAATGGGCCTCATATGTCCATAAAATAAGGGATAACCATTCGGGTTCAATTTCCATCTGAGCCAATACGTGTAATGAAAAATCGTACTTGAGAGCAAAATCTGCGTCCTTTAATTCAAACTGCAGTTGCAGTTTATAAGGATACATTTTTAGGATTTTCCGTAAAATTTTCCAAACCGTGGTGTATGGCATTTGTAATCGTTTTGATATCGCATTCACACTACTGATTGCTAGCGGATTAGTATTGGCTACGTTTTGATTTTCCTGAAGAATTTCTGCAACTTGGACATCACTAATCCTAGGTCGTCCTGACCTCGGATTTGTTACAATTTACGTTACGCGAGTTTTATTTTGAGAACAATTCTCTAAATTACGATTATTTCGTTTGACACTTGTATCAATAGTTGTCACGACAATTCTTTTGTTTTCCATAGATACACTAAAATCCAATTATTGAGGCTACTAGATTCTGTTTACTTTCTGCTACTAGCATAATTTCTTAAAACTATATAAGAATTTAAAATAGACCCCTTAATTTATGATAACCCCATATAATCCCAGATTTTTGGTGACGTCACTTAGCTGTAACTCTTGACCGTTTATGCTAACCTTTATCCCATCAACACTTGCCCTACACAAAACTTTACGCTCTAGTAGCATTATTTTTGATTTGGAGAGATTTACAATCAAACAAATTTTTTCTGATACAGAAATTAAAGCGTGCAAATCTTGATTTATTTTCATAGATGCATCATAACACTCTGTTTTCTCAAAAGAATAATAAATAGTAATGTTTGATTTGTTATAAGCCTATGTAATATATTTTTTGGGAATAGATCTTGACTATTGCAAACAATTTTTCTAACAGGCCAACGTTTCGATACTTTATTGTATTATCTTTAATGCCATTAAAAATTGACTATTCCGTACTAGGAAGTAATACATAACATATGGTAGGTGTATAGATATTCTGGATTATTTGTTTAAAATATGCAACTATACTGATTGGTAGAAATAAAAAAAAATTGCTTACTAGCTTAACCAACCATTAGTACGTTTCAAAAGACTTGAAAAACTTTTACTTAAATGTGGCGAAGGCGACGGGTAATTTAGTATCGCTAGATTATAGAAATATTACTCTCAAAACCAGTGCCCGCTTTAGAGGCGGATAATCCGGACCCCTGTCCGGGGCGGCGAACCTGAGGGAGGTATTTTCGCCCCCTGAATGTGAATCAAGTACTGATAGATTAATTATTCTCAATTTTGTTGATTCCCTAACTAAAACTAAGTACTATGCAATTTACATTTGATCTTTGAGGTTTGTTATGTTTTAAAGCTAGAAAAATATTAAAACTCTTTTTTTAAAAAAAACCATATTTATTTTTGAAATAAAACAAGACGTATAGTTAAAAGACGCGCATGACCCTGCATGAACTTGTAGGTATATAGTTACTTGCTTAAAATAGGAACTGCAAGACATAACATGCATGGACATGTTTTCGCGTCCTACTATATAAAGAGTCATCTAAGCGCAATTGTGTTATTATTGCAAATGTGTCGGTGCCGGTGTTAACATATCCTTGAAGTAAGTTTATAAATATTAAAAATTTTTAACAGCTTAGTTCGGGATAGTGACTTTTTTGTGTTTTGTCAATTTCTAAAGGTAAGTACTTGTGCAAATATCTATATTAAATGGTGAAGAATTATTTTCAAAAATGTTTTCCACAATACGTACTTAAAGAAGTACGACAGGTTCCACCTAAACCATTGTTTAATTACAAATTGCCTTATGATGGCATTGGTCGAAAATTTAGAGCAAATTACTATTCTCGAATTTTAAGAAATGGAGAGCAAGTTATAAGAGACTGGCTAGTGTACTCCACTTCAAAAACTGCATATATTGCTTTTGCTGCAAAATTTATGGTCGTGTGTCAAGTTCCCTTTCAAAAGAAGGTTTTAAAAGCTGGAAACACATTGTTGAAACTTTAAAGGATCACGAAAAAAAAATCATATTCAGACTCAAAATCCTGACTATTATTATTCAGTCAAAGGTTAAAGTATTGTACAACTATAGATGCAGCTGTCCAAAGAGTTATTAACGCTGAAACGAATCACTGGTACGAGAGCCTTCTAAGGATTGTAGCAATTATTAAAATCTCGGTAGAAGTTGTTTAGTTTTCCAAGGTACAAGCTGTTTGAGCATAATAACTGCAACTTTTTAAAAATAGTTGAATTGCTATCTGAATATGACCCCATCGTGGAGGAACACATGCATAGAGTGCTTAAAAAAGAGGAAACCAAAGCTCACTATCTTGGAAAAAACATTCAAAACGAGATAATAGACTTGCTTCCCGAAAGTGTAAAATCGCCTAATATTGCTGAAATAAAGAAAGCGAAATACTATCCCATAATATTAGATTGCACTCCTGACGGTAGTAAGGTGGAGCAAATGACCTGATAATTAGATATGTTTCCAACAATAAGTTTGATTCTGATTCAAACGATGTCGAAATAAAAATCTACGAAAACTTTTTTAGATTTCTTACCTGTGGAAAGGTTTACAGGAAGACAACTATATGAAATTATAATTGAATAGCTTCATGAAATGTGACTTGATGTGCAAGATATAAGAGGGCAGGGATATGATAACGGGGCTAACATGAGGGGCAACAATTCAGGAGTGCAATCTAGAATTAGGAATTTAATTCCACGAGCATTCTACGTTCCATGTAGTAGCCACTCGCTCAATCTACTGGTAAATGATATGGCAAAAGCATCCTTGGAAGCAGCCAATTTTTTAAGTTGGTCCAAAAATATATTTATTTTTTTTCTTCTACTTTTCGATGGGCAATATTTTTAAAAACATGTCCAAGGATTAACATTAAAACCTAAATAGAAAACAAAAGGTAGATACAGAGAACCACACAATACATTGTTTGTTTGAGTTATAATCAGAGAATATGTTTTCTCACTTTTAATTCTGCAAATTTTTTTATTATCTCTTTTAAGTTTATTTGATCAGCAATTTCATGTTCAATTGCTAAAATGGCCAAGCCAGCCGTTTAGTCGATTCTGCGTAGTAGATGAGCGTAAAAAGGTTTTGATTAATTTTCAATTTGGAAATCTTTCTCCACTTGCTACTGATAATGGAATAGTCTTAAGGTAAGATTTGGATCAAAATTTAGCATTGTTATTATTTTAAGAAAATCACTTGGACTTTTTTTGCCCAAAAGTGCACAAACTGCATAAATTTCCTCTACTAATTCTAGACCGTTAATGTCAGCTGATTCACCATCAATCAAAATAGTTTCCAAATTTTTGCAAATCTTTATCAGTGTCTCTTTAGGCATAGTTTCCAAATCATATATATTATATAGAGATTGAAAATGGTTACTCTGGTGATTCGATTGTTCAAATCGACTATCTAGTGAGTTTAATGCTTGATCAATAGTATAGAAGAAAAATGCTATTTTGTATTTTTCTTTGGGATCTTCGATTGGTTCGTCCCTTGCCTCATACGAAAAGTTTTATATATATATATATATATATATATATATATATATATATATATATATATATATATATATATATATATATATATATATATATAGAATATGGTATCTGCGGGATGAGACGTAACAGGAACAAAAGGATAATGGGTATTGCCCGCAAAAAGAATGAATCCGTCGACACGTGTTTCTGAGTCACTACTCGTAATCATGACGGCTATAAGTTGTAAGGATAGGTACAACTTGAAGTTCAACAACACAAAAGGAAACCACTGACAGGAAGCCAGTCGCACATTTGTGGCTGCAATTGCAAGACCCCGTGTTTACAGGGCATCAGACAATATGGCCACGGAGGCAACTATAGCTGCCTGCGTGGTATTCCCTACCCAGGGTTTAGACTAACAAAGAATAGAAGGTATCTGCGGGATGAGACGTAACAGGGAACAAAAGGATAATGGGTATTGCCCGCAAAACAGAATGAATCCGTCGACACGTGTTTCTGAGTCACTACTCGTAATCATGACGGGCTATAAGTTGTAAGGATGGGGTACAACTTAGGTTCAACTAACACAAAAGGAAACCACTGACAGGAAGCCAGTCGCACATTTGTGGCTGCAATTGAAAGACCCCGTGTTTACAGGGCATCAGACAATATGGCCACGGAGGCAACTATAGCTGCCTGCGTGGTATTCCCTACCAGGGTTTAGACTAACAAAGAATAGAAGGTATCTGCAGGATGAGACGTAACAGGAACAAAAGGATAATGGGTATTGCCCGCAAAAAGAATGAATCCGTCGACACGTGTTTCTGAGTCACTACTCGTAATCATGACAGCTATAAGTTGTGAGGATAGGTACAACTTAGGTTCAACAACACAAAAGGAAACCACTGACAGGAAGCCAGTCGCACATTTGTGGCTGCAATTGAAAGACCCCGTGTTTACAGGGCATCAGACAATATGGCCACGGAGGCAACTATAGCTGCCTGCGTGGTATTCCCTACCCAGGGTTTAGACTAACAAAGAATAGAAGGTATCTGCGGGATGAGACGTAACAGGAACAAAAGGATAATGGGTATTGCCCGCAAAACAGAATGAATCCGTCGACACGTGTTTCTGAGTCACTACTCGTAATCAGGACGGCTATAAGTTGTAAGGATAGGTACAACTTAGGTTCAACAACACAAAAGGAAACCACTGACAGGAAGCCAGTCGCACATTTGTGGCTGCAATTGGAAAGACCCCGTGTTTACAGGGCATCAGACAATATGGCCACGGAGGCAACTATAGCTGCTGCGTAGTATTCCCCTACCCAGGTTTTAGACTAACAAAGAATAGAAGGTATCTGCGGGATGAGACGTAGCAGGAACAAAAGGATAATGGGTATTGCCCGCAAAAAAAGAATGAATCCGTCGACACGTGTCGACCTATCCTTACAACTTATAGCCGTCATGATTACGAGTAGTGACTCAGAAACACGTGTCGACGGATTCATTCTTTTGCAGGCAATACCTTTTTATTTATATATATATTATATATATATATATATATATATATATATATATATATATATATATATATATATATATATATATATATATATATATATATATATATATATATATATATATATATATATATATATATATATATATATATATATATTATATATATATATATATGATATATATATATATATATAATATATATATATATAATGTATATATATATATATATATATATATATATATATATATATATATATATATATATATATATATATATATATATATATATATATATATATATATATATATATGAGTGGAAGAACCCAAAGAATATTACAAAACAGCATTTTTCTTCTATATTATTGATCAAGCATTAAACGCACTAGATAGTCGATTTGAGCAACTGAATCACCAGAGTAACCATTTTCAATCTCTATGGTATATAATATATATGATTTGAAAACCACGCCTAAAGATAAAGATTTGCAAAGCTAACATTAACGGTCTAGAATTAGTAGAACAAATTTCTGCAGTTTGTGCACTTTTTAAGCAAAAAGTCCAAGTGATGTTCTTAAAATAATAACAATGCTAAAGGTTTTGCCCCAAATCCTTACCTTAAGACTATTCCATCATCAGTAGCAAGTGGAGAAAGAAGTTTTCCAAATTAAATTTAATCAAAACTTTTTTACGCAAAATCGACTAAACGGCTTGGCTATTTTAGCAATTGAACATGAAATCGCTGATCAAATAAACTTGATAGAGGTAATAAAAAAATTTGCAGAATTAAAAGTGAGAAAAAAATATTCTTCTGATTATAACTCAAACAAACAATGTATTACTGTGGTTCTATGTATCTACCTTTTTGTCTTCTATTTAGGTTTTAGGTATGTGAGAAAAAAATCTTAATCGTAACAGCGGAAAAATTGTACCCTGTATGTTTATAACTAAGTAAATATTTTTAAAATATAACAACTAGGTATCTATAGGTACTGCAACTCTATTTTATTTTATACTATTTTGTACCAAATGTTAAGTTTTAATACTTGTTTCTTTTTAAATATACGTTTTTATTGCAAATTAAAACCATCTTTTATTAAGAAAAAGAAACTTTAAAAGGGGCAGCAATTTGTTTTTTTGTCGGGGACGGCGTAAATGCTAAAGTGGTCCCTGTCAAAACTAACATCATTTATTGTACAGTGTAGTTATTTTTAATCTAAAATGTCACGTACATTTGTGTTAACAATAATCAGTCCTCCTTACTTATTCATAATGAGGAATAAACCTAGTTTTTGGATAAATCAAAAACACCATAGTAAAAATAATAATATTAATTAATAGTAATGATCCTTTTCAGCATATAGACATGTATCTATATAGAGTGTCCTTGAAATACGGGTACAACTTTAGGAACGTATCGGGGCATAAATAAAGTCAAAAATTTAAATAAATATACGAAAGCTTCCTATTATCCATTCCTTTCGTGGATTTTTTTTTAATTGCCCAAAATACGGCACGCTTTATAATTGATCCTATAACCAACCCTCTACGGGAAAACCGTTTTAAATGATATATTATTCAAAACGTCATATTGCAAGGACGCCCTGTATTAATAATATGAACATCACTTCATGGTGTACCAATAATTTATTAGTGGGCTATTAAATGTATTCATTCATTATGACAGATTGTTGCTCTACCAAATTAAAAACAATTGCACGATAATTCTTCAACTATCAGGACCCTGTTAAAATCTTACACGTATTACTATTTGAGGAAGTCAGATAAGAATACTATAACTAGATAAGTTGGTAGAACAATTGTCTATGGGAATCCATTTCACAGGTTCCCAAACTAAAATGTTAAATAGAAAATTTTCTGTATGACTACCGGTTTCTTTCGTAAAATTTAATAATTTGCACATTTGGTAGATATATAAAATAGCTACTCCTCTATTGAAATTGGGCCATATGTTTCATACAGTTTGTTGGCTAGAGCCAGTCATTTATGTTGTAAGAAAACTATATTCTGTAAGAACTCTAGAGTAGATTTTTTGTTAAGGCTACAGACATATTACGACGTACTTTCTCATTCTATATTATATGTTAAATATATGGAAATAAATAACGATAAGTCCGTAGATCTGAATAGAAATCTAGTTGCTCCCTAAATGGTTGCAGCGGTACTTTTAAACAAAAGTTTACAGAAAAACCTGATATTTATCAGTACTAATGATTACAATGAAGATGCACTTGTCCATCTTCACCAAACCCAAGAAATGATGCCAAACCAGTTACAGTCAGGTATAAGTGAAATTCAAGGTAATTCATCTTATTTATATCCACGGCTTTCCCAAATATCAATTCTAGACTGATTAGTGTAAATAATCGATTATCGCAGACCCTAATCAAGTGAAATTGTTTAATCGTGACAGGAAAAACTTTGCAAAATCTAAAGACTGTTTTAACGTACAATGTCTGAGAAACAAAATTAACGAATTAAATATATTTTTAAGTGAAAATAATTTTGACATACTATGTTCCAATGAACACTGGCTTGCTGGTGAAGAAATTGACCAAGTAAATTTAAATGATTATACTCTAGTTTCTAAATTTTCTAGAAAGAATATCATTCACGGGGGTGTGTAGCTATTTTCTCAATAAAGAAATATAACTCTTTTCCTATTTTACCAATTAACAGACTAATCTGTTGAATTGCATTGTGAATTGGCTGGAATTGTTATAGAGATATAAACATTTTTTTATAACAAATTTCTAAGATGTTCTCTCCCAAAAAAGTGAAGAAGATTATTGTCACAGGAGATTTAATGTTCACTTTCATACCTAACCCAGATAAAAGCACGTACAAGCTTTTAAATGCATTTGTCATTTCGATTTTTTTCTTTAAATAATTCTCCAACTCGTAAAAATAACTGCCTCGATAATATATTTATAAACTTCTCCCAAGATGTTTGTAAAACAAATATTATTAATCCCAAGTTATCAGATCATACTGCCATTAAATTGAAAACCTCTTAAAATGTTTAAAAGGATTAATTATATGCCTGTTAATGGCATAGGTTTGTATGAACTAAATAATTTTTAATCGAGACTGTCTGGAGATTTATTGATAATTCAGATTTAAATGTCGACACTAAATTTAAGCTTTTCATTTTTAAGATCACATCGGCTATTCCTAGAAAATCTAAAATCATAATATCAATAAAACAAAACTAAATTGATTTTCAGATAGTTTAAGGCAAATGAGGGATTCATTTCACTTTTTACAAGATGTGTCCAGAATTTCTCCTTCGAATGATTTGAAAGTATTACTAGCAAATAAAAAAAGAACTTACACTGGAGCTAATAATTGTAGAATCGGGCATATTATTGTCTTCCAAGAATTTTAAATGCTATATTCTTTTTGTTTTCGAGGAATTCTCCACGTATTCTTCTGTTACTGTAGATTTCCACCCATCACCGTGTATTTTTAATATCAGTAAGTTTGCTCCTGAAAAAGCTCGCTGATGTAATGCCCATTCTCCTACGTTGCGAAGTCCTAAAAATTGGGCAATTTTTTTTGGCAATAGCTCCAAATGTATTTATAGAAACGGGTTGTTTTATGCATTTTCCATTCTTATCCTTAATAAAGAAGCGCTAGTGGTCGGTATTAGCAAATCGCCAACGTATTTTTCTACAAGGTTGACGCTTCTGATATTTCCTGGTGTTACCAAGAAGTGACGAGATATTTTGGTATTCGTCTCTTTTATTGTCACTTCAATGAATGATTAGTGGTCTCTTATGTCTTGCACCTACAAATTCATCATTTTGCCCTCCCTAGAGACACAAGATAAATAAAAATATATTCGTTAGATTTTTATATTTTACCTTCATAAATAGAAATGTTCCTTCCTCAACCTCGAGTAGAAATTTCGTTATTTCTTCCCACGTGAAAACTCTTGATTTTTTTCACTGTAGAACCTTCTGTTTTTTGTTTAAGGAAAGCTATAAGAATCGCATATTTGCTTTTGAGCGGCACGTGGGAAAAGTACTAATTGTCACATCTGCATGCATATGTGACAAGATTACTTTTTCCACGAGCTGCACAAATAGCTATTGTTGCCGTTTTTAACACGCTTTTATTAGCTTCACCTGTATGTTTGTGAGTTTGTTTGTTTATAACCGACTCTTTGGACTTGATTTTGACCCACTTTAAACGGACAGATTTAATTGAAACTTTGTACACTTACGAAGAACCGGTAACAATACAATAATTTGATAAGTTTATATCATTATCCTGATCAGGATCGCCAGAATTAAATAATTTCCTCACGTATCCTCTGCGTGAGAGCAAGTGGCTTATTACTGTTAGTACATTCCGTGATTCTCAGTTCGTTCGTTGGCCGAGCGGGCTAAGGCGCAAGTCTTAGTCGACGCGAAACGACGGACTCCTCGGGCGTGAGTTCAAATCACGTCTATGGCTGAAAAAAAATATATATTTTTTTTTCAGAAGTATCTGTTGGATCGTAATATGTTATAATATCAGCATCAATAAGCAATATAAATATAGTTTAAAAAAACTAAAAAACACGCTTTCATAGCACATCAAACTAAAAAGTGAAAAATAAATATAGTTTAAAAAAAAAAAACACGCTTTTAAAGCACATCAAACTAAAAAAGTGAAAAATAATTATTAATATAAACTGAAAACAATAATGAACGAAAAATACTAGTATTATTGTGAAAAAAGCGTGGGGCGCTTTGTGCCATATTTTTCGTATATCGAACAACCCACGCTTTTTTCACAATAATACTAGTATTTTTCGTTCATTATTGTTTTCAGTTTATATTAATAATTATTTTTCACTTTTTAATTTGATGTGCTTTAAAAGCGTGTTTTTTAGTTTTTTTAAACTATATTTATTTATACTACATAGTTGTAAAAACGTATTCTAAAGAGACTTCATAAGGACGAAATCCTTTTAACAATCTCAACTGTTTTATTAAGTTTAAGAAGTCATATCCTTATTATACTTCATATATTTTTTAGAGAACACAAGTTAATTTCTTTTACGTCATCGTTTAAAAATCCCTATTTAATATGTGCAAATAAAACTAACTTCTAATACAAATATAATGTGAAACCACAACTTACTAATTTCAGAACGTTTTTCCCAGAATGCGAGAGAAACAAATTTAATGTCAAAGTTCAAAATATATAAGACAAAATCTTAAAATAAAGTATCGAGCCGTATTACAGGAAAATAACAGGAATAAAAACAATGTGGTCTACTTTCGTTTTTTGTGTTTGGACCGGTATTATTTGCATATAATGATACATTTTGCTACATAGATTTTGATAACATCGAATTAATATAATTTAGAAACCCGTTTATAACTCTTGATGGATCAATTTGTATAATTAAATAAGTATATTATTTAATCTGCAACAAACCTGACGCCTATAAATTTATAAATATCCAAGCACACAATCAGATTACTCGATCTAGTAAACATCATACTCATTCTATGTTTATTTGCAATGTTAATATCCGTATTATGCAATACCCAGTTCATCCATTCATCCTGAACTTGGCCGCCAGTCCTGCCGATAAAAATAAAAGTGCTGTATTACAGCACTAGAGGTTAACGTTTCCATAATTGCACCTGTAATGATATCCGAGGATTTGGAGATTATGCGCAAGGTTGAGAATTATAGTGCTGTTTTTTTATTTTCTCGCCTAAATGTTAACCTGTACCTGTGACCACAGCATTTGTCCTTGCTTTAAGGATGTCTCGATAAAACACAGTGGGGGCGAGGTATAAATAGATTTTATATAGTCAAGATTCAATCTATAACCACATCCCGACCTATCTTTATCATGCGACTTTTGGTGGTAAGTACTTATAAAATTAAATCTAAGTGAGCAGTGAAAGTGCTTAAAAGTGCCAGTGTTTACTTTCTGATGGATTATTTTTTTGAGAAGACTACTTATTGGTTAACGTTTTGGTTTTGTTGGAGATATTCTTCAGTACGAGAAATTGCAGTTAGCTTGTATAAACAAACTGCAGTTATTATGATAATACGTTAAACGTCAGTTGGTATGTAATGCATTGAAGTATAGTACACAGTAAACGCGTGTTCGTATTTAGGTTATGCTGTCATAACTTCTCCCCATGTGATCAGTTCGGTAAATTTTTAAATACCTATAACATTTTGTAATTACTACTCGTGGGTGCTCCAAATGTATTTCTGTCTTTCATTAATGTAAGGAGAGAAACTAGGAAAATATACTCAGTGCGCATTAATATAATAAACGGACAATTTTATTATTAAATCCAATTTAGATAGTCTCACATGTAGAAGTTTGCAAGTAAAATCAAAATTAGTGACAATATTCATTGAACTTTTTGTTTATAACATTTTTGTCATTACATTTACATAATTATTTTCACTATTTTTATTATTTCCTGAGAATTTAAATAATATTTTTTCCTTATATGTCCTGTAATAATGTTTATAAAGTTTATCACTGAAATTAACAGTTTTGAAATCATCCATAGGAAACTTTTTCAACAGACAAAACCAGAACGTCACTCAAAATAAATTTAAATACTGTGATGCATGTATTTTACAAAGAAAATATGGATGTGTATATCGACGGCGTCACGACAAAAAGGTGTAAGCAACAATAATCTGAATATGAAATTATTATGGAAAACAGATTATAAGAGTCGAGCCTTTCGTCCAACACTACGATAAATCCATCAAAAATTTGAGAGCTGAAGAGGTGTAATCGACAATTTCAGTTGTGAAAAAATAAGGTTATAAATCAATAAGCACCGAAATCTCATAATGGCAAATGATCAGCTGCAATTATTTCGACACCCAATACCCCGACAAGTTTTTTTAAACTATTTTTAGTTTTATTAAAAAAATTAGACCTTGATTAAAATGTCTTTGATGTTTTATCGATTTTTAAATTTCCTGTAAAATTTGGTAAAAGCCGCTTATGCATTTTTGTCATGACGCCATCGATATATATATATATATATATATATATATATATATATATATGTATGTTCCACCTAAGCTTTTGGATGCCAATTTCCCCTATTAAGAGATTACGAACCGACATTTTGAATTAGACAATTTTCTATCTAATGGTAGGTCAACAAAATTTCGTTTTCCATTTCTAAAAAAGGCTTTCGATTTTTCAATAATCAATAAATAAAATATTATCAAAATTAACACCAAAAAATCGGAATGATTTACTATCATCCAATAGAAAATGTTCACTAATAATTTTCCTTAATGAAATTTGAGATATCTCGGCCATGGATCATGAAATAAACTAAATCAAAAACAAATTAAAATTTGAACCTGCAGTATTGAGTATTTCACTGCGTGTAATGTCCCTTTCTGCCATTTTGCATTTGTCATTTTTTTACTTTAATTTTAGAAATTAAATAAAAATGTTTCGGTAGCCAGTGTTTTTAAATAGTTTTTTTTTTAACTACTACGTAGATATTAAGAATATTACTTATAGGTACTCAGAAAAATTACACCCCCTCGAAAAATTAAAAGTTGCTAACATTTTCTTGGAAACGAAAAATAGTTAATATGTGCTAACTACCATTAAAGATAAAATTTAAACTGTAATTGTAATTGTGAAAGTTTTTGGTGGAACACCATTAATAAATATCCAAAACTGACTATATATTTTATTTCAGCTCGCAGCTTTCGCTGCTGTTACTGTAGCTGATGTCAGCCATCTGACTGGTTATCAATATAATCGTCCAGCATCAAGCTATGGAGTACCGCAAAATTCCGTTACAGAGAAATACTTTCTTAACCCAGTGACTGCACCAACTTTTGGTTTGCATTTACCTATCCTCGAGCACCAAGATTTCAACTCGCAGATAGGCATTTCTAATCCAGGTTTCATTTTCTCCACCACTCCAGCACCAATTATAGATTCGGGTATTGCTGTATCTACAACTCCTGCACCAATTGTAGACTCGGGTATCGCTGTATCTACAACCCCTGCACCGAGCGTAGATTCTGGTATTATTGCTTCTACAACTCCTGCACCTAGTGTACAAGTTGGCACAGGTTTTGGTTACACAACTCCTGTACCAGATCTACAGTTTAATGCTGGATTCATATCTTCTACTCCCACTCCAAGTGTTAGCGTAACATCTGGCAGTCAAGAGAGCTTAAATATTAATCCACAGTTGCCAAGCTTGGGCTTCAATCCTGGTTTTAATTTTTATTCAACCCCAGCACCAAGCTTATTCTCAACCCCAGCACCAAGTATTTTCTCAACTCCAGCACCAAATATTTTTTCAACTCCAGCACCAAGTGTTAGTTTGAATTCTGGTTTGAATTTTGGACCCGGATTGAATTTCCCAGATGTTAATTTAGGATACAATTTTGGTTTGGGTGGATTTTCAACCCCTGCTCCAATTTTCTTTGGATCAGGCGGTTCCCTAAACGATGCTGCTTTTGGAGTTTCTACTCCTGGACCTATTGTATCAAGTAGTGCTTCCGTATACTCCCAGACACCACAAATTACCAAACATGTATATTTCTACGCTGCTCCTGAAGAACCCGAGCTACCTCGTCCTCGTATCAACATTATTCGTACAACTCCCCCTAGAAAGAATGTGAAAATTATTTTTATTAAAAGCCCATCACCCCCTCCACCAGCTCCCATCAGAATAGCTGCTCCTCCTCCAGATGAAGAGAAAACCATTGTATATGTACTAGTAAGAAAACCAGAAGAACAGCAGGACATTGAATTACAAACTCCTCCTCCAACCCCACCTTCAAGACCAGAAATTTATTTCATTAAATACAGAACTCAGCAAGAAGCTGAACAAGCAATTTCTCAGGCACAGGAGAATCATGCCGTTTCTGAGCCACATTTAAGTGCTGATAGCGTTAATGGAGGTGGCTTCATAAATTCAATTAGTGGCGAAAGTTTAGTTACACCTCAACCAATTATTAACTACGTAACATCAAGTACTCCTGCGCCAATAAGCCTTTTTAGTTCACTTCCTCCTCAACCAATCTTTAACTATGTTACATCAACTACCCCTGCGCCAATTTTTAGTGGATTTGATGGGACTGGTTTTGCATCTAACTTTAATTTAGTGCCACAATTAAATGACGCGGATATAAGTCAAAACCTAATTTCTTCTTCACTTTTTAGTACCGCATCTCCAGTTACAGTATCTCCAGTCCCAGTGTCACCAGTCCCAGTGTCTCCAGTCACAGTGTCTCCAATCGCAGTGTCGGCGGGCGAATCTGGCCTTATCGAATCCACTACTCCAGCTCCAATAGTACCCCACGTAACTTATGGACCTCCTGGTTTTAAAAAATAACAATTTAGTCATAAATATTACCTCTTTAAATAAATTAACTTATAAGCTACAGTTGTATGTATCAAATAATTGTATTCGTCTAGGTTATTTTACCTTGGTATGAAAAGCCATAATTACGATGTGGTGAGACACTGCCTACTGTGAATATTACGAATTGTATATTTTTTTTCAAGAAAATTAATGCTCAATTTTGTATATAATGTAAAATAAAAAGAATTTTTTACTAATATTCTTGTTTTACTTGAAAGTAAAGACTATTTTTAATGGATGCAAATCAAAATTCAATAAATAATCAATACAACCCAGAAGAAAAAATCGGAAATGGTAGAAATCCTAACGTATATCTTCACCGAACTTATCACGTGCTAAATTGGTCAAATTCTATCTCTATTTGAAAATAGTGTAATGGACGACTGCGTTGATATTTCTTCTTAAAAAAATTTTCAAATTTTCAAATCATCTAACTTGATAGTGTTCAAGAATGTCATGTTATATAGGGGGTTCCATTAAAACAAGAAAGTTTTAGACATTTTAATTTTTCGAAAATGAAATACTTTGTGAATACCCTGTACAACATTTTCACATTTCAACGCTTTGAATATTTTATGGATTGCTGATACTATGAGCGAATTACCCACCTTTAGTTATTTTTATTATTTGATATCATTTCTTAAATATGAGCCATCAACTGTCAATTTGAAAAAAAAAAAAAATTTTTGATTTTAGAGGTATAATACCTATACCTACAACTATTTGGGATAAAATATTATGTATGATCCAAAAACGGTAAATAGAGAAGGTGTTTCACTTAAAATAAGGAAGAAAGTGCTGTACAGGTGTTACGGAAACATCCTGTATAATGGAAACTAATTTTAAGTAATGCAGAATTTGATACCCAATAATTTTTATATTTAAATTTTTTGCGAGATTTTTTTCTGTTTCCTATATTAACTGAAAGAGTGCCAGGGTAGCGAGGATCCTATTAGTGGATGTGCCTACGTGTGTAGTTATCAAAATTTGGAGTAAGCATAAAAGAGAATTTCTGTTCTGTTCTAGATGCAAGTCCATTAACTATATTTTTCATTAATAACGTAATGTTGCACCTTTTTTTTGGAGATTTCAATGAGAAATCAGACAACAAACCTGTTTCTCTGATAATGAAAAATTAGCCTGCAGTGTTTTATGTACTACATTTTGCAATAATTTTATTTCCTTTATTTATAGTGACGGCTACACGTAGATTCAAATAATCAAGAGTGAAAATATTAATAAACAAAAAAATGCCGGGAAATAAATTTTTTTATATTTGTTTTTGTCATTTTTTATGAGAATAGGGTATTTACATTCGTTGTCGAGTTGGACAAGTATAAAATAGGTGCTACGTTCGGGATAGAATTTGAATATCCATAAATAAAGGGTGATTCAGTCAAAGCGCAATATTTCAAGGTTCAATAAAACATGGTTTTCTGTAGCAAAGTATTGAAATATTTATTATATAATGTAGACATTTGGGAGTTTTGTATGGAACATCATATCTAGTAAATGGCCGCCACTGCTTTGCTGGCAGATGCGTACTCTTTTGGCGAAATTTTGAATAATTGTGTTGTCTACATATGGCGATATTTCGTTGATGTAGCGTCTAATTTCGGCCTTCAATGCTTCAGTAGTCGCGGGCTTGTTGGCATAAACCTGTGACCTCAGGTAACCCCACAGCCGACAGTCCAAAGGTGTTAAATCGCAAGAGCGTGGCGGCCAATTCTGGTCACCAAACCGAGAGATGACACAACCAGGAAAAGACTTGTGCAAGACCGTCAATCTTTCACGGGTGGTATTACAAGTGGCACCGTCCTGCTGAAACCATATGTCGTCGAGAGCAATATAATCCAATTGAGACACAAAAAATTGGGTTATCATAGCACGATAACGTTCGCCATTCATCGTTACTGCATCACTTGCCTCGTCTCGAAGAAAAACAGCCCAACGATTCCTCCAGACCACAATGCACACCAAAGAGTGACAAGTTTTGGATGCATTGCTTTCTCATGAATCATTCGTGGATTTTCTGAGCCCCAAATGTGGTAGTTTTGCCTATTAACGAATCCATCAAGGTAAAAATGGGCCTCATCACTGAAAATGATTTTGTCCGCAAAATTAGCATTCACTTCTTGTTGTTCAAGGATTCAATTGGTGAACGCTCTTCGCTGTGCATGGTCTGTTGGCAGAAGTTGTTGAGTCAGTTGGACTTTGTAGCCATGGAGATGTAAATCTTTAGTGAGAATACGCTGAAGAGTGACTGTTGTAACGTCCAAGTATTGTGCACGATGACTAATCGACGTCCCTGGACTCTCAGCCACGCTCTCGGGAACTGCCTAGATGTTTTGTTCTGAACGACCTCTACGAGCTCGTGTCGTGTGTTTCACATCATTAACCGAACCAGTACCTTCGATTTTTCAATTATTTTTCTCACAGTAGAGTAGATGAATGAGGAACATTATTTCGACCGAAAATTGGACGCACTTTACGAATCGTGGCAATCAAACTTTCACCATTTTGATAATAATGTTTAACAATTAGGACGAGCTGTTCTATTGTGTAATGCTCCATGTTTACTAACTCCCATCTGTCTCCTATCGACCTGGCATGTAATAATCTTGTGACATCATGACAGCCAAACTGGCGCGCAATTCAAATCTTGCGCTCTGATTGAAACACTTTTTTATATAGGCTGCTCCATTTAAAAATATATACTTTTTGGTACACCTTATGCAGTTTAAAAGTATTTAAAATTTTGATATCAGATTCGTAATCTATGAGAAAGATAACTCAAAGGGCATTCTTAAAACATTAAAATACGTAAACAGATAATAAAATAAGAGCTGGGGGGGGGGTTGGTTGTGTAATTCTAGAGGGACCACTCTGTACCATTTCAGTGGTCTATACATGCCACTTGGACCAATATTTTCAATAAATTACAAATTTTGAACCAAAATAATAAAAACGAATATAACCTGTACCTAAGTTAATTTTTTATGTATATTTGGAGTAAAAATAGTCTTAGAATTATCAAAAAGAAAACATGTGGAGTCAAAAATGCTCAAGCCAGTTTACTATTACTACGATTTATATTTAACTGTAGTGCTCTATAAACATTACGCTAGAAATAAAATATGTAAACTTATCTAATAGAACAACTGCGGAAAAGTTATTGTTTTTATTTTTTTGAAGATTTAAAACCAGATGTGACTTCGTTTACCCACACAAAACGATTAGTTGTTTATAATAAAGATAATTATGAATATGTCCTAGCATATTCAACGCCTTTGATTTAATTTCATTAAAGCAGAAGACACATAGTAGGATGGCAAACCATTTTTGAAATGGACTATATTATGCAATATTTATCAACAAGCTTTCCTTATTATTGAATAAACTAACTCATCAAGCTTTATTAGATACACTTAATATTTATCATTTTTGAAAAGGTTAGATTTACATTTTAAATATTGCTACAGTATAATTTATGCATATTAAGTTGTTTAAGTATATCAAGAAATGTAATAAGAAATAAACTTGACACATATTTTTGAAAACATTCATTAAATTTATTGGCCATTTTATACGTAGTTTCTATTTGTACTTTTTATCAGCTGTATCTATCATTTACATACACAAGTTTAAACATTGAAAAAACGTGATATTGTCTACAAGTAAATATTTAAAGAAATTTAAAAAATATTAAGCTATTAACTACCAACAATGTATGATAACCACACCAAAATATACACATACAACTTTTAAATGCACATAATTTTCCTCACAGACAGGAAATCTGAAAAAAGTATTTACAATAATCTTTCTGAAATATAATTACACGTATTCGTTAATTTTTGTGTGGTACAGAAATTGAGAATAAATTATTAATTTTACTTAAAGATCTTGCAACTGTCAAGAGAAAAGCAGATAGTTAAATATTTTCGAATTTCTTTTAATACTATATAGTACGAATTTACAATTTGACACATACAGTACAGATTTTCAGGTTTACGAGCAGATAAATAGTGTGTGACATAACGGCACGGAAAGTGACACTTAATACACGAATGGGAATGTGGAAGCATGAGGCCGCAGCCGAGTGCGGAAATCACACGAGTGTGTAAAGACAGTTTATCTATTTTCATGAGAAAAAGCCTACTTTCCTCATTAATTTCTGTTAGGAGTAGAAGTTCATTTCCGCATTAGCAGGAAACGTAAATTAAATCAATTGTTGCCATCTTGTTACACTGCTAATTGATTGTTGGATACTTTGATCGTTTTTTCAATGTTCATTTCCTCCTAAATTGTTCTTTCAATTTTTTACTCGTTTTCTTATGATCCTTCAACATATTCCTCAGCAACAATATTAGACTTCCAACCCCTGTGTCATCTTAATGTTAAAATGTCTGTCTCTACATCAGCCAACAGTGTGGTGGATGTTTTCTTGAAGCAATAGCTAGTATATTATTCGGGATTTGGTAACTATAAATAAGATTTTTTTTTTGGTATGCTTCCGAATGAATTTATTTTTACAGGTTGCCTTGTGTATTTCCGATCCTATAAGCTACGATAAATCTCCCAGGTCCAACATTCTCAGATCTAAGGTTGACGGCTTTTCTAAAAATATTCACCATATTCAATCCTTCGACTATCAAAATATTCGGGCGATTTTTTGTTTTCGTGGTAGTTAATATAAAATGAAAGGTATTTCCTTTACCCCTGGCATTTTTCACAAGAAGATTTGTGAGCTATTCCCTTGGGCAAGCACCAGCCAATGTACTTATTATTTATAACTGTAACCACAAGACATACTTAATTAGCAAAATTAAGGAAAAATAGAAACGCCATGTTTGGTAAAAACCTTGGATTCCTTTGCCTGATAGCCTTCTCTTTTCTTTTAAGAAAAGGTATAAGGTTTACATACCTGCTAATATCGACATTTTTCTTAAAGAAAGTACAGTTCGCAGCATAGAATATTACTCCACTGCGAAGCGGATTTTTGAACTTTTCCTTGGAAGTACGCAAGATGGACTTTTTCATTACCAATATTATTTATGTGCTTATCCTCACATCATTTTTTAAAATGGTCGTAATCCAACTCATATTTGGTAGGCGATTTTTCGAGGGAAAATTACTCTTTTATGTCGTTCGCTGCTTCTTCAATATCCGACGGAATGCTATTTAAACTAACGCTGGGAATCGAATACGAATAATTCGAGTATTCAAATATTCGAGTATTCGAATACGAATTATTCTAATGGGAAATTATTCGAATATTCGAAATATTCGAAAACTCGAATATTCGATAACTCGAATATATTCGAGTATTCGAATATTCTATTATATTTCATTTGAATATTAAAATATATTATTAAATTATATACGAATAGGTATGCAGTATGCATCCAACCAAAGTAGGTAGATAGTAGGTATAGGTAGATACCTATTCTAAAATCCAAATATATAAATAGACCACATTAGTGGCACGTTTTACTCCCAGTCAAACTATTCCATCTCTTTCTCGCCTCGACCTTATTCTTACTGTATTAAGGCAGGGGTTAAAATTAAATTTTAAATTTTAGAAAACCTATAAATATTTAACTATTGACTTTTCATGTATTTGTTTTACCTTCACAATCTGCGTCTTTTTTAAAAACATTCTAATTTTAAAGCACTTTTATTTTTTTCGAAAAGGAAAAATAGTTATAACACAGAAGTATAATAAACTAGCTGTTTTCGTTTTATTCAAGCTTCAATAGTTAAATGTGAACAATAGCGCCTCAATCCTAAAATAAAATACTAACTAAATAATTTTGACCCTTGAAGCACATGTACAGGAAACATACCCTATTGTGAGTATGGAAAACAAATCAAATTGCCTGCTTAGTGGATTACGTCACGACTATTATTGTGGTCTATCCAACCAAATACTCAAATAGAGTATTCACTATTCACTAGTATTCAGTGCTATATCTACTAATAATGAATATTCGAGAACCCGGATTATTCGGATACCTATTCGAATAATTCGGATTATTCGAGTATTCGAATTATTCGAATAGGTATTCGAATAATTCGAATAATCCGAATATTCGAATATCCGAATAGTTCGAATATTCGAATATTTTTTCGAACGAATATTCGAATACTAAAATCTGGAAAATTCCCAGCCTTAATCTAAACCACTAACTTTAACTAACACAAGAGATAGCAGATTGCGCAGACGATATATTATTTCATTGAAGCATGTTTGTAAACAATCATCCTGGTAATGAATGATTAGGTGGCATGATGGATTTCACATTAGAAGTTTTAATGAAACTGTTTAACATTTATTAATTTAATTTTTTCTTTGTTTTATTTAGTTTTTGCCACGAAATAGATACAGTCTTGATGTAACGTGTGCAAAAACGCATCAATTCCTTATTAATGTGTTTACAGAACTCTTTGATTTTTTTTTTCATTTATTTAACGTCGGCCTATATCCGCTACCAGGGTCAATCACTGACACCAGGAGACGAGCTACCCTCAACCTGGGAATTTTGCAGAACCTCTTCTTTATCGAATAGTAGGGATTTTTTACTTGCCTAACATTTAATAGACAAGGGGCCAACTGCTTTACGTCCCTCCCGAGGTATGGTATATCACCTACACAACCCTCGCCTAAGATTACATACAGCTCCTGCGTATACGCTGATATACAAACCGCTAGAAGAGGGGACGAGGTCGCCGAGTTTCACTTGAATTACCATCAAATTACTAACTGCAACTACCGTTGCCTAACTCGTATCGAATACGAGTACAACTCTCTGTTCGTATTTAAAATAATTTCACCATTTTTAAAATGTAGAATATTTGTTCCTGTATAATTCATCAGTTAAATATTTAATCAAGTTAATTGCAACAGAGTGCTTAACAGAGAAATTCACAGTGTCGGCTAATGATAATTTTATTTGGGGGGGGCTCTAGTTTCTTAAAAAAATATGAACAACATAATAAAGACTCACTCTCAGTCCCTCGGTAATTTCATCCAAGAGAACTACGATTTTTGATAACAAAAGAAAAGTTTTATGTACATATGTATAAAAAAAGTTCACAATATAATAATTACTTAAAAATGCGAGTAAAATGTTATTGCTTATACATAAAATCAAGTCTTCTGTCTTTCTGGGAAATAAAATGTTCTATGACTTTTTTCGTCAAAATTGCTTATGATATGGATAAAGTTCTTATTTACTGACATCATTGCTATGGCATTAAGGCGTTCTTCATTCATAGTGTTTCTTAAAAATGTCTTTATTCTTTTAAGAGTTGAAAAACATCCTTCTACTTCAGCAGTAGACAGCGGAGTTGTCACAATAATTTTTAGTAACTTGACTGTTTCGCTGAACGTTTCATTTAAACCATTTTCAGACAGCCAAGAAAGCATGTTTAGGCCACCTACAATATTTCTAAAATCCGTTCTTGAATAAATGACTTCCAATTCAGTCTCTAATTTGTCTTGTTGTAACATTGGATAAGATTCAACAAGTGATTTAAAAGTCGATGTCGGAAATTTCTTTGAATAATTAAGAAAATTGTCTACATTGACTAAAGATGCGGTTTCTAAATAACCTCTGTATGACAATCTTTCTTTCATTTGTAAAATATTGTATCACACAGTTCTTTAGCAATTACTTAATTTCTATTTTCAGGATTAATTTTTCTCCGTTTATTCTCATTCTCATTATTAGTAATTTCTTTTTCTATCTCATCAGTTGAATTTCTAATAGATGATACAATTTTTTCAAACTATTCAACTTTTTTTAAGCTCAGTACCGTCTGTATTTCTGGCTTGAAATTGATTAAATAATATGTCTACACGTGGAAAGATTTTGGAAATATATTAAGGAAAAATACAAAATTGGGATCTTCTAGAGTTCTTCGTAAACCGTAGACCTCTTTGCAAGTAACAGATTTATTACATTTTTTCCTCCAATTCCTCGAAACATTCGAGGCATTTTAAAATTTATTCTGTAATATCTTTAAAAATTATTCAAAATAGATGCAGAAGAGCATTCGTCTAATTTTAAATGCAAAACTAAAGATTTTATTTTTTATTCTATTTGCTATTTTATTTATACTTTCAATTTATAATCTTAAAATAACTTCATTAATAGTTCTTGTTTTTGCAAAACAATACCTAATTCCTATACTAAAATCAATATGTTTTATGCTTGCATAATATAACAGTTTTTCACTTACCTTTCGGCATCACAAGGAAATGAATTAAATTTTTCATTATTACAATAAATTTTATTTGTACACCTTTTACATGAGCAAACCATTCCCCCTTTTTTTCTTACTGTCCCCCCTCTTAAAATAAAATAAAATGCATACAATTGTCACAGTCACGAGTTATTTTTTATTTCGCTGATAACATCACAGAGTACCTAGCTATAAAGTACTCTGTGATTACATATACGCCGCTCTGACGGCCACTACTACAATGATGCTTTTCAGAGTAGCAGCGCTTGAGGGTCCCCGGCGGCGAGGCCTGGCAACAAGGAGAGATAAACTACTGTGTGAACGTAATCTGAATTTAATATATTACATGTTATTTGAAAATAACTATTTCTCATGATGAAAATATTGATAAACATATGTTTTTCTTAAATAGAAATTGATTTATTTGTGTATTAATAAAACAGATTTATTTAAATTAATTGTTATTTATGTGAGTAAAGTGCATGTTTTAGTCTCAGCATGAATAATAGTGTATCCTGCGAGCAACGAGGAAATCATTCATGCAAGGTACTTTACACACTTTACTCCTGAGGGACATACAACATTTTTTGCACGAACGCGAACCGAACGGCACAATTTTTATTGCAAGAAAATTAAATGTAAAAACTAAATAATATAATTGGCCACTATTATTGAATTTATTTAGGTATGCTTGTATTTAACTGTTTGTTTGACATTATTTTTTTATTTATTTCTGTTTGACGTTGAAAACTGTGAACATTACCTATTCACTTATTAATTAATTACCTATTAATATTAATGTTAATTTTAAATGAGTTGCATTTAATCGTTTATAAGTTTGAATTTTATTTTTTTTGTTCTTTCTACCGTTAAAACTTTCGACATAAATAAAAAGTTTGCCGTTTTGTTATGTTTGTATTGTTCATTGACTTCCATGGCGACTTTAAATCCCAATGGAATAAACGTTTTTCTACTCCTTGTTTTGAGGCAATAAAATACTGTTTTATTCCCGTTCGTGTAAACATATATTTTATTTCATCTAAAATGTGTGCGGTCACTAGGTATATGAGTTGGAGGAAAAAGTTTAATAATTTATTTAATGACAGTACATATTAATTATCGGTTAATACTTCAGAGGTTGATTATTACCATCCTAGAAGCTGTAATAGCCAATGTTACAATGTAAAATTTATTCCTTGTACACGTGTGTAAATTGCAAATAGAGAATATTAATAGTTAAGTAATAACAATAACTATCAATATTATAAGCCCAGTAATTTTGACGTTATCCTGAAAATATTGTGGATATGCTACAAGATTATTTAATGATGATGAGAAGCTAGAATTTATAATCAGAATGTCAGTTTTGTTTTATTCAAGATGTTACAAATTGTTCAAATTCGAGATACACCATTGGTATTTCACTTGTCTGTACCAATGAAAAGCACTTTTAAATTTGGCGTTTTTGCGCATTTTTGTAAATGAATCTTAAAAAACTTACCTATATGAAATAATCTCCCAGGAATGGGCCTTTTCACAGATTTTTTTATTGCTTTATGTGATAGTGTTTTATAAAAAAAAACTTGCCGTATTTTTTTTTCTTTTTTGAGCACGATTTCTATCGAAAAAAAAACAAATGTGCGGAAATAAAGCGCGCGCTTTTACGTGACGTCACGCAACCCATCTTAGTGACGTCAAAGGGACTACGACCTTGAACATGACACATCGGTGTATTGCAAAGTTGGTTCTCCGCTTTTTGACAGTTGACGTCGAAATTGACTTTGACAGTCGTTTCTTTTTAGTTTGGATTGTTGTGTGTGGAACCGTGAAACATGTTTAAAAAGTACTTTGTACCAACATGTACAAATAACAACATGAATTGTCCAATCAAAATTTTCGTTTACGTTCCACCAGATGAAAATAGACGACAAGCATGGTTTAAAATAGCCAAAGTTGAGAAGCAGTTGACGAAAACCAGAAATATTTACTGTTGTGAAGATCATTTTGATGTAAGAAAAGTAGTTGTATTTAGAAATTGATGCTAAATTATTGAAATTTTACAGTTAAAAGAAGATTCAGAAAACTGGTGTTACTATAAAACCATTGGTTCCAAACTTATTGCAACAATTGCATGTTAAAATAATGGTAGTTCCATTATATTTATAAATAAATTACACGAAAATAAGATTACTAATGACTTGCCGTTTTGTTTTAATATTCCTGACTTCTGCTGATAAATAATCCAAATTTGACATGTAAAACTCGTCCACCATAATAAACTCAACTTTCGGCAGATTTTCTGCATTTCCTTTAGAAAATCCTGGCTCCATTTTCTTCCAATAATGTGCAGAGAAACAAAGCAAAACACAATTCGTAAATGAACACACAAAACTAACCGTAAACAATGTAAAATGTGTCAGTTGTGGTGTGATGTTAGTACATAGTATTAGGCGTTCTGGCAAATGCTACCAACATGATTCCGGTTTGTGTGACGTCACTCAGCTTCAAGGTCAAATGAGTGTTCAAATTGCCATTATAAATGTTTATTTTTTTATTAAACAATGGGAGACTTATATTTCAAACTGAGTTGCACAAGGTGAATATCTATCATTAGCTTTCAAATAAACATATTTGTTTTGAGATTTAAAATGTAGTGAAAAGGCCCATTCATGAAAAAACAGAAATTCAGAAAATTCTTGTTTTTCATAGTTTTTTCGAAAACAGTTTGAAAGAGGTCTTTTTTATGGTTTCTTTTTTTAATCATGGGCCATTAAATGACTCCATAGTAGAAGGTTAAACCGGATGTGTGTGGGTATCAACTGAGTAGTACTCATATAGCAAATGAATTGCAGTCTATAGCTCCATCAAATACATTGTGTTTCAGCTAAAACTGTCCAGAACGATTACTGATCTCTCTTATTTTCTGCAGTAAAGAATATTCCGGATATTGAGCTACTCGATATTTGGTTCCAACAAGATGGGTGCCCAGCACATAATATATCAGATAATTTGTTAAAGGAACTGTTTCCAAAAAGGATTAATGCTCGTGAAATAATTCTTGGGCTAGCTCGATCCCCGGATCTCTCGCCACTTGACTTATTTTTATATTAAACAAAAACTTGTATGGTCATCAACATTGGAGGGCTAATGATTTGTAGGAATTGCAGGAAAAAATCTTCAATGCCTGCCAAACCATTATTCTTGCGATGCTCGCACATATTTTTTAGATTGAATGGGATATTGTCTGGCAAGGGAAGGTGGAATTTTTTAACCTTTTCTTTGAGTTTTTAAAGGTTTTGAAAAATTTTTGATAGAATTATTATTGTATTTAGAATAACTTATTTGCTTTTTCGCTCAATCAAAATTGCTATTTAAAGAAGACAACTACAGAAATACCCAACAATAAAATTAGGAATTTAATACCAGAAAATTTATCGAAAATATAATAACAGATGCAAGATTTTTATTTACAACAAATCGCAATGGGTTTCTAGGCAACTTATGTATTCTGGGTATTTATTGGAGTTCATATCAATATATCATCAGATGGCTATAGGTGTACATACGATTTGCTACTCGTCTCATAGATTATAAATATAATAATATAATTATAAAACTAGTTCTTATCCGCGTCATATACCTGTCCTGTCACCCGTATTTGTCTGGACCCGGATTCAGATTCCGCCTGTTTTCAAATATGTGTATTTCTTTAGTTAACGAATGTTTTCATTTTTCTGTGAATATAAACAAATAAATAAAGAATTTGATATACTAAATTATGATTTACTTCTTCGTCTAAAACGCTTTTCTAATATAAATTTGTATTAATTATATTAATTTTATAGTTATTTGCATAACTATTTCACGATTATCTTAAACCAAGGATAGTTTTATGGTAATCTAGATTTCAATTTGATAACAACCTTGATATTTCCTCAAAATTATAAAATAGCTGTCTATACTATCATATTAAATAAAATTTATATCAAGACTAATTAGTACACATATGTAGGAATTATATGTATATGCTATAACAAAAATGATCAAATTGTGAAAACTAAAGGTATTTCTATGTGTTTATTAACGATACTGATACTACTAAAAATACATTTAACATATTAAAATAATATAAATAACTGCAATAAATAACCATAAGTAAAATGTAAATTGGATTTTATTGCTTAATTATATTAGAGTTTAGAGGCTGAATCAGGAGGAAGAATAGTAAAGTCCATTGTAGAGCTCGAAAATCACTTTTTTTTCATTGGCAGTTACACGCGAAATTTTAATTTTAGCATATGCGGACATTTGTAGAAAAATTGTTGACCTTTTAAAATATTGTAGGTGGTATTGCAATATAATTAATTTATAAAGTGCATGTTTTTTACAAAATACACAGAGATTAACTAAAACACGATCAAGGGCACCTATGAATTTTCGAACGTATGTCTGATTCCAATTTTAAGGAATGAACTGTATTTATTCCGCTACAAAATTCATTTGTAGCAAATACTGCCAAGGGACTTCGTTCCGGAAATGAATTTTTTGTGAATGATTCCTGAACAATTTAAATAATAATAATATTCTGAACGAATACATTGAAACACCCTTACATCCCCTCAAAGTGGGTCTCTGGGGTGCTAACTTCACAGAGATATTTTACTTTCGTTGATCAGAACATGAGTAAAATTTTTTTATAAAAATTGAGTTGTGTAAGTCGTTACTTTATGATAATTATTCATGATGATATAACAAAAAACACATTCGACTTTGTTTTTTATCCTTAATTTACTGTAACTTAGCGTTACTGCAGTTTCGGCATTTACCGTGCCATTTTCGGAGATTTAAGCCATCATTTATTATTATTTTTATTATATAACTCACATTTCTTGACAGTTTTCTAGGACCGTTGAACATCTTTGACATATTTTGAGTTAGGTACGCAAAATTATTGTATTTATTAAAAAATATTGCAAAATTCTATTTAAATTTATAGAATTGTTATTGAAACTGCAATTTATTGTCTTTAAAAAATCTTCGTCCGTGGCCTATTATTCGTAATATCTTTTTAAAAATTTTATCACAATAGATCCAGATATTTCTAAAATTAAATGATCTTTATACATAGGGAAATATACATACGTGAAGTGTGGATGCGGGACACTTAGGTGGTTCCAATAAATCTAAATTTATTTATTCATATTCTTTTCTCATTTATTAAGCTAATGTTTAATAGTGTTTTTAAAATTATGTTATGAAGCGTGTTTATAATGATGATTAAGAAGAATAATATTTCGGTTTAAGTTCGGACCTGTAATTTCTTCTTGAAATAATTTTATCACTGAGCAATCTTATTAATTTGGCAATAAAAATAGTTTTTTAAACTGTATTTAGTGAAATTTCCTATAAAATTGAATTTGTGTTAAAAAATCAGACCTGTAGAATTAAATGCAGAAATGTAGAAAGTGTATTTTTTTAATTTATTTTTTCCGCCGTTTTCATATACCTAAACAGATTTTCATCTTTGATGGTTTGCGTTTTATTTTTCTTTTTAGCAATAACTGTTGTAACAAAAGACAGTAACATTACTAAAATTATTAGTAATTTTTTCGGCGTGGGTGTTTGAATAGCTACTACTAGTTTTTTCTTTATTTTGTCATAATTGTTGCGGCACTTTTTCAATTTACGCCCCTGGGCAATTGCCCCAATTACCACGTGGTTAATCCGGGCCTCTGTGGAAATCGGTAACACATAAAACTAGGTAATAGAAAATTGTCATATATTGTAAAACGTATTCATTTTCTTTTGCTATTAAATAACGTGCTGGCAATTTAAATATTTAAAATGAATAATATATTATTGTTTTGTCTCTATCGTTTATAAGTTTACGATATTCCGTTAAAAATCACCCGAAGTGATCACTTTTCAAGCCAGACATAGTTATTACCTACGTTGTATGAAATGGACAAAAACTGAAGTCATTAGCCACTTATTTAAAATCAAAGATGAATCTTTCCAATTTTTACATTTCTTCCCAACTGAATTAATTTTCTTACTAAAAACCATAATTTAAATATTTCGTTCCTGATCGATCGTTAAATTCACCTTCGTTTTCTTGCTTCGAGTTTTTGTTATTATTTTCCTGAGGTATTACTTTTCGCCTCCCTTTTCAGAGTCCTGTATTTTAAATTTAAGGTAACCATATTAAACATATAGGACTAACTTAATCTATTTTGTTACAGGTGGATGGTATATATTGAGAGACTGGAGCGAGTTGGATTTTGACCGCAATACTATTCTGGAAAAGTTGCATGTACGATATGGCGTGTCCCCCCTTTTTTAAAATATCAGTAGAGCCCAATCCTCACATGCCTGGTCATAACAGCATACGAATATCACCATCTGGATTAGGACTACCCGATAAGGCATATTATTACAGAGATGAAGATGATCAAGTAAGTCTATACATGTCCATTTTTAACTGAAGAAAGAAGTCTTGTATAGATATCGATTATATTATCTAACCATCCTAATGTCATGACTATTTGCCAGACAGATTAAGTGAAATTGAAATGTCGGCTCATTTTTCAAGAATTTTTTAGCGATTTTTTTATATTTAAGATTTTCTTCTGTCTATTCAATCACAAAATGTTGTATGCTCAGTGCTTCTTTTTTACAATATACCTTTTATGCACTTTTTGTACTCATTATTTTAACTTATTAATTTATATATACACACAGGTAAAAATCTAAATCAAGGAAAAAAATTGTTTGAAAGTTTTTTGGCGTGGTAAAGGTTAGACTAATATACAGTAGGTACACACTATTATTACTATTCTGTTTGGTCGTTTACCTCTCTCCTTCAACATTAGTGCGAGAGAATTCCGAACTAACATTTTAGAGGTGTATTAAATCAGCGACTTACAAGACAGTGAATTCCTGTGTTCAGCATTTTATTGCAATCACTTTAGATACATATAACTTTAGATACTTATTAAAATAATATATTCTTCATTTAAATATTAAAATGAATAATATGTTATCTTTCTACATAATTTTGCAGACTGGCATGTATCCACATGAAAATTAAGTTCTTCATTGTGTAAATATCAAAATCTTTAGAAAACTTTACAAAAAATCAAAATTTTCAAAAACAAAAAAAAAAAACGGGGTGATAAATTTTCCTTCTGATTAAGAAAATAAAAATAGTTTGCAAAGATTTTACTGATAGTCCAGAAAGAATCTGGGAGGCTGCGCATTTTTGTAACTCAAATTTTTTTCTGCAAAACTTCTTCAATCAGTACTGATAGTCGTGCCTTCAAATATTGCTTGGGTTCCATGCTCCAATACTGAGATACGGTACAACCTAAATTCACCAGCGCCACTGACTTTTTAACAACTTGTATTCTCTTTAGGAAAGATTTTAGGACCATACTCAATAAGATTTGCAGGAAACAACTACTCAGTGGACAAAAGCCTCGACCTGCATTGAATTAAACCTGCAAATCTTGTTTGGTGGCTAATTCCTCACTAGACATAGATTATGTTCTCGTCAGTATGCCATAAGTAATGGAAAAGACAAATAATGATAGCAAACCAGGCTACCTAAAGCAGACTAACAAGGAGACTCTACGGCTTTGGGGAAACGGATTTTTATGATTTTTAGTAGAAAGGTAGTACACCATGTGAGTGTACTACCTGTAAAATAGTAAAGTGCCATACTCAATTAAAGCCGAGAAAAATGGAGTTAAAGTTTTTAGTGCACGTTATATATCAGTTTTGTGGATCATCAACCGAGTGTGCTGTGGCGTAGTGTAACGCTCATGTTTCATCGGGCGAGTATATATTGTAAAGCCAAACGGCTAAAAACATCCTGTGTATATATTTGTAAATATTTTTATTTATTGTATTGCACGAGGTGTCGTGCCTTAATGAAGTTTAATCTAATGTATATAATATTGAATAAATTTATTAAATTGGAATTGGAATTGTTTCATAGGCTTTCATGCTTGGGTTCGAGTCTCGTGTTGTGTATAATTTTTTTTCTTTTTTTTAAATTGTTATTTATGTCATTCATTAGAAAAATAAATAAATAATTTATTTATTTATTTATTCGTACATTTATGTTTTTAATGATTTGTTTGGTACTTTTTTTATTATTAATTTATCTAATATTTTCACAATAATTTTACTTTTTATCATAGTTTTTAGTATTTTAACAAAAACAACAAATTTTGCAATTTAATTATTATTTACAGTAATTAAAGGTAACTGGTATATAACGTGCACTAAAAACTTTAAGTCCATTTTTCTCGGCTTTAGTTGAATATGGCACTTTACTATTTTACAGGTATACTCACATGGTGTACTACCTTTCTACTAAAAATCATAAAAATCCGTTTCCCCAAAGCCGTAGGGTCTCCTTTAAGCAAAACAGACATAGTGAGTGATGTGCAGCCATCTTTAGAAGAACTGTTTTTATTATTTGGGTAGTACTATAACCTCTCAAAGTTTGGTACACTATTTCAGATACAACTTTTATATGAAACAAAGATTTATTTAAATGAAACATATTTTATTTCATTTAAAACATTTTTCTTGTACAGATTGGATTATTAGTACTATTTTATTTTAGATTCAAGTAGCATACAAGGAATATATCAGCGATGTGATTAGGTATCTAAGTACTGCCAGAAATGAAGCAACCAAGTTTGGGACTGACATGTTTTCTTATGAAAAACGAATCGCTGAAATTACTCCTGATAGCATCAGTCAGCAAAATCCGATTACAACATATAATTCGGTTTCAATATCGGAGCTGAAAGAAACGAACTTGGTGAGTATTTATATATTTTTTAATAGGATACGGTGGATTTATGACCAAGTTATCACCAGATGTTTTAACACTTTATTATACATATTAAAGTGGATTGTTTTTGTTCTTGTCTAGACATAATAAAAGTCATAAGTTTTGAATTTTACCATGTAATAGATCTTAAAATCAAAACCTTGTATCATATATTCAACCATGGTGTCTTACTGCCTTGTCTATAAACAAAACATAATATAGGCCGAAATTTGACACCGGTAGAAAATTGCCACTAATATCTATTTAGGGCCAGTTTTTCCATCTCATATTAAATTGATGAGTCACATAAATTCCATGGATACAATTATTGAAACAATCGTATTCAAGGAAGTTATCCACCAAATTAATTTAATAGGAGATGGAAAAATTGGCCCTTAATGGAGAAATAGGACCAACTTGAACTCTAATTTGTCTTATAGACCAATTAACGAAGATAATTAAATAGAGCTTATTAGTGACAGGTCGAAACGAATTGATAACTTTGGCGACCCTCAATTACATACGAAAATGCTCAATCGATAACTTGTGCGGATCATTAAATAAATTGTCAAAAATTAATTGACAATTTGGTGTTTTAATACTTTCATCGCGGATATCACGAAAACAAGATATGTCGTAACTGCATAGGGACAAGTTTATTCCCTATCTAATATCAATATCACTTTTGCAAATGGCTCTATTAGATTGGTGCTGAGGTCTCCCGCCAAAAATCTCCAATTTCAACGTTAATGTTAAGTCTTCCAAAGAATTTACCCACTACTACTTAGACGCCAAGAGGAATTTTTTTGGCGGGGTGTTAAACAATTTTGTGCCGCCTTTTTTGATACTCATCGCAAAAAAAAATTTCTCCCACTTTTTTTTGGAATTCGTAAAAATTCATTTCACTCTTATAGAAAATAAATTCTTTACAAAAAAAGGCTTCTTGACTTTTGGTCGACAAAGCTATTAGTGGTTTTTAACAATATTTTTTTCAAAGTAGAAGGACTGGAAAATACGCAATATTAATTATCATTATCATCGCAAAAAAAATTTCTCCTACATTTTTGGGAATCAGTGGCCTAAAAATTCATTTGAGTGTAAGCCAACCCACCTCTCTCATAGAGAACAAATTCGCTATAAAAAAGCTTCTTGACTTTTGGTCGACAAAGCAATAAGTGTTTTTTACCAATATTTTTTCAAAGTTGAAGGATTGAAAAATACGAAATATTAATTATCATTATCATTTGAAGATTAGGTACCAACATTATCATTTTTTGAGTATGTCAACCTGTAGTTACTTAGTTCCGTTGTTCAAATTGTCTGGCTTGTTATGAACAATTTCAATTTTTTTAATTTATTAACGATCTGGTCGAAAGAAAATTATTTAACGTGGAACATGTTTTCTCTTAAAACTCGCCAAAGTAACCCCCGGAAAATCCTAGGATTTTGTGTTGGGTAGGAGAGACGAGGCCCTTCAGTTTATTGTGGAGTCCGAACCACATCTAGGTCATGGAAAATTCCCTCTCCCATCTTAGCCCGAAACAAATTACAAATAAAATTTCTAACTTGCTTCAGGGGGGCATCGTTCCATCGACCTTCGGTGCCGAGTAAATAGCTATAAACGCTTTACTCACTCGGCTACCATGCTCCATACGATAAGAAATATTAAATATGTTAATATATTAGCTGTTTGTTAATAATTATTTTGTAATGTCCCATACTCTATCGTAGAAAAAGTGACACGTCTGTTTAAAATAGTTCTCAAAAGCCTCAAACGGATTCGAAATATTGCTCCCATTACTCATTAAATTATTCAGAGCTAGTCTGGTATCCCATCTAGTTAGTGTAACGGTCCATTTTTTAGAAATAATTAATTTGGATCACGCTGCTGGATGACATAGAGAGTCAAGCAGCATCCTGGGAATGCCCTTGGATACTACCATGACCTTCAACATCCCTTTTCCGGAAAGAGATGAGTGGGATCGGAATAAAACCGACCTACTGAGGGCAGACAGTTGCTGATTTACGGACGGCTCCAAAACTCCCGCGGGACCAGGAGCTGGACTACATAGCTACATACCAAGGGTGAGAATATCCTCAAGTTTAGGTACTAACGCAACTATTTTTCAGCCCGACGTTAATGGCATTGAACTGTGTATGCGACGACGGCTGGAATATATGCATCTTACACACAGATCAATGAAAATTTTCTCAAATAGTCAAGCAGCTATAAAAGCTCTTGGCTCTTACCGGTGTAACTCCAAAACGGTATGGAACTGTCAGAAGACTTTAAATCATTTGAGTAAAAACAACAAAGTGGACCCCTTTCCCTGAAAATTTAAGTTTACAATCGCAGTATGACTAAAGCAATATGAAAAAGTTCCCAGCATGCTAGAAACATTTGCAAACCGAACTTAATAAATAAACTAAAATCACACATTTACCAGAAAACAAATAAACTTACAGATTACGGCAAAATATATATAACAAAAAAATAAATAATAGATATACATACAGGGTTTTCGGAAAAAGGAGGCCAATCCGGTAACCATGGATTCCCCGAGCAAAAATAATAAGACTTTTGCAATGCCATTTTTCATTTTAGATATACAGGGTTGTTAAAGTTTGAGGTTTAAAAATAATTTCATTAAATATCTCGAGTATTTCGTAAGATATTTATTTAAAATTTGGTACTTAAAGAGTCACATCTTTTGAAGAAAAAAAAACAAAAAATAATTGCCAAATATTCAAAATAGAGGTATCCAGTACCCGCTGACCCCCCAGTTTTTTAGTACCTGCGCCAATGAGTCCCAATATATCTTTTTTAAGTCAACCATCCGTTTTGGATTATTTTATGTCTCTTATCAAATTTCGAGATTACTTCGTTTTACAGATAAATTGAAAAATATTGGTGCCTACGCGACTTACGGTAATCTCATAATTTTCAAAGATCTCTAAATCAAGTCAGCCCCTTTCGTAAACAAATGGTAATACCCTGAATACGATAGAATTGTTTGTTTACTGTCAAAGTAAATCCTTATTTTTTACAAGTTAAAAGCTCGAAGTGTCCTTGTCAGTAAGGAAAACCAATATGGCTCGTACATAAGGGATTGTATCATTTTCTGAGATGACGGATATGATTTTAATCATGGGTAAGATTTAAATATCTCTGTAAACTGTAAACATTTATTTCTATTTCTCAATTAAGAAAATGTGACTCCAATGCTAGTTTAGCTGCTAGGAGCTATGCCGAAAAATTTCCCAATTCATTTCATCCCAAAAGAAAATATTCTTCAAGTATGGTTAACCGTCTAAGGGAGACTGAAAATCTAAGGGAAGGACGGAGGGGTAATTGCGACCGATTTTGAGAATTAATTGTTGAGGGAAACACCGAAAATTAGTACCAAGGTGTTGGCTAAGCAGGTCGAAAACATAGGAGAATCTCAGCTACACACTATTTTACGGAGTCAGCAACTGTACCCATTCCATCTCCAAAAAGTACAGGCTTTTTGCCTCAAGACCTCGAAGCAAGACAATGTAGATGGTTATGTGAAATGAATAACCGAGATCTACGTTTTATCAGAAACATTTAGTTCACTGATGAAACTAAATTTACGAGGAACGGGACGACAAATATTCTTAACACACATATGGGTTGAAGAAAATCCTAAAGCCATAGTAGAGACGCAGCATCAAGTAAATTTAAAGTCAATGTGTGGGCAGGTGTCGTAGATAATTTTCTTTATTTTTACCAGGAAACTTGAGTGGTCATTCATTTTTGCAATTTCCTCAAAACACACTGCCTGATTTACTAAATGAATTGCCTTTACATGCAACACAAAATATTTCGTTGCAACTAGACGGTGCTCCTCATTTTGCTAGAAATGTTAGAAACTAATTGAATCAAATCTTTCCTGATCGCTGGATTGATCGAGGTAGAGATGCTTCTGTTCAGTGGCCACCCCGCTCTCCAGACCTTACTCCCTTGGACTATTTAGTCTGGGGATTTATGAAAGATTTTGTGTATATGGTTCCGATTTTGAGAGAGAATCATTTAAGAGAAATAATCCTTCAAGCTGGAGAGCAGTTCAGGTTGAAGCCAAATGTCTAAGTCTAAGATTTTCTTTAATAAAGAGAGCTCATATGTGTTTACAAAACATGTAGGTCATTATCGAACAATTTAGACTGGTTATTTTTTTTATTTTACTATTTTTTTATTACTAACGAATTATGCATAATTTTAAGAAAATCAGGTGTATTACATTTGTTATCTTGTTAGAGTGCTTCTAATTTATAAATAATTGTAGATTGTGGAATCCATTGCGCCTACCAATTTTTTGTCTGGGCGCCATTGTCTTTAGAAATAGTTATTTTTGGCTTGTCCTTTATTATTGATATTTTTATACCTATTGCAAAATTTGAATAAATTGTTTAGTTTTAGTATTTGAAAATTATTTGAGATTACCGTAAGCCGCGTAGGCACCAATTATTTTCAACTTATCCCTAAAACGAAGCATAAACTATGATATCTATATGAAAAATGAATTGAATTGGTCAATTTTAAAAATCGTTACTAATAAACTGCAATTTTTAGGAATATAAATTTCCTTTGTTGGGACTGCTCCTTTTTTCAATAAGTCAGTTTTTTTGTTGAAAATAAAATAAGACGTTAAGAACAAAAGTTATTCATAATACCATTTTATTTTAGAAAAGATATTTGTGATTTCAGAGCACACTCAACTTGCAAAAATGATTTTTAAAAATTTAAAACAAAATACTAGTTTTGTTGAAAGGGGCAGTTCCAACAAAAGAAATTTAGGTTTCTTTAACTTAGTGGGGAGGCACAAATAGATACAAATAGATAGAAAAGATAATACATTATTCATTTCAGATACCTTTTTTTGATATACTACAAGCTATGTACCCAGAATCTAATATAACTGAAACTACAGAAGTAATAGTTACATCTTTGGAATATTTAACACAAATTGCACAAATAATATCTTCAACAGATAGAAAGACAATGAACGGCTATTTAATATGGACACTTGTTCGCAATTACATTCCGTATTTATCTAATAAGTATACATCAGCAATGCATACCTTCAACTCCAAGCTTTTTGGTAAGTTTTTGAGGGTTCATAAATTAATGATCATATGCAAATATTATGCAACTACTTTTCTGATTTCAGGTATACAAAAACCGTTACAAAGATGGGAGATGTGTTCTGTTTTAGTAAAAAAAATTATGGGTCTTGCAACAAATAATTATTTGGAGAAAGTTAATCCAGTCACTGAAAAAACCATTAAAATTGTCAATACAACTTTTTAGTTTTATTGTAGATGTAGTCAGAAATAGGATCAACAAATTCAAAAATACTGCTTTGTTACACAATCATCTTAAACTAAAGGTAAATAATTATCAAAAAGTTCAAGTTTTTTTTTAGTCTCGTAAATTCTTTTAGTTATCCACTCTGCAGTTGCAAATAGGGATTCCAAATAATGCAAGGAATGAAAGTTTTCTGAAAAAGTATTACTTAGGGTTGAAAATATTGAAATCAAATTTATTTGAAAGTGTAAAAAATGGCATAAATTTTCAAAAAAATTGGAAGAAAAGAGACTGACTAATTCAGCCCCCGAGGAAACAATGATGTTTTATGCTTTGGCTGATGTTCCTACGGTTGAATATTCTTCATCAGATCATACTATTATAATTCCAAGAAGCCTTCTTACAGAACCTACATTTAAAGATAGTTATCCCAGGTAATAATAATAAATTATATAAAACTAATGTAAATGTCAATTTAAAGCCAACCGATTAAAAAAACATCACTGTTTTCATACCACATAAAAATTGTCAATATATAAACCACCAAAAAAGGTTAGTTTTCGGAAAAAACGTTTCGCCTCCAATGATGTATTTGGTAGGGTGGAACGAAAAATTGAAATATTTGATTTTCATTTTAGAATTTCAGGAAAAGTATTATTTCCAGCAAATGATCTGCTGGATCATTTATCTGGGAATGGCTTGATGAAATTGGGCTGCGGCACAAGAAAGAGGAAGTGTTAAAATTTTCAATCTTTTAAGGTAGCATATAGGAGCCATAGAAAATATTTTCCAGAAGTTGCAAGACCAAATTTTTTTTTCTAATTTTGAGGGAAGTTGGGGCACGAGAAAGAATAATAATAATAATAAACACCACAGATAATACAACCCTAAAAGTAACTCAAGGTACCTTGAAAGCATTATGGAGTACCATAATGACTTTTCCAGAAGCTCCCAAATGAAAATCAGAATTTATATTTTTCCACCCTAGTGTTTAATGGGCAAGTAGGTAGAATTTTAGGAAAATTTAAACATCTAGCCAGCGTCTAGATAATTACTAATTTTTAATAGAGAAACAAATATAATGGTGATGGTAAATTTTAACATATATCTCAACGGATACTATTTTGGGCTGTAGAACACGAATTTGAAATTTTTCATGGCCACTCGCCGTTATTGATAAATTTAGCAAATTTGATTAATATCAAATTCACTGTTTGGTACCAATAAAATCATGACAGCATAAGCCATTTGTTTTTGGTAGTTTTAATTAAATCATTTTGCTACATAAATTTTTCGAGCATTTTTTTGGGAAATTTCCAAAATAAATTTTATATCTGATGTTATAATTTATTTTGAATAGTTATATTTATTTGTTCCTGGTTCAGCTAGGAATTAAGTAATCGACCATGAATGTTAATGCATTGGCTATAAATTATTGTATCGAGTATTGCATACATTACATAATAAAATGCATCAGCAATAATTTGGGAATTTGGCAATTAAGATAAAACCTAATAGCATTATAAAAATACCACGTTTTAGTATATATTAAAATTATCATCTTGGCAACCTTTAAACAATTTCAGACTATAAAATATCTTTGTGAAATATACTATATACTGTAGGTAATAAATATATGAGAAATTGAATAACCTGGTAGTAATTAAGATAAAACTTTACAGCATTTCAAAAGTAGAAATCAAGTAGTATCATTAATATTACTTATACTATTATGCAGTATTCTGACTATTTCTGACAGGTTGATGTATAATCGTTTACCTTACCTTTTACCATTGCTGTCTTTAAACCACTCAAATCCATTTTAAAGACATGGTCTTATAGGGTTAAAATAAACACCAAATCTAGAAAACATTCCGTAACACAAGAGCATTTAAAATAAAAGTAAAAGAATTAAATTATTCTGCCACTGCTGGAAGATTTTAAGTAAGTATATCAAATATTTTATGTATTATGCCATATTTAAAAAATGATTATGGAGTGAGTAGTCATGGTACCCCAAATTGTTTAGTTTATATCTATTGCATTTAACAATTATAATAATAATAATAATAATAAAGCTTTATTGAATTGTAAACATAATTTTACAAATCGAATTTTAAGGCGAAATCTAGTCCATGGCTACCCTACTTAACCTTAACATGATACATAAATATACACAAGAACTTTTAAAATTAACACTTGGTTTATACTGACAATGTAATTTATATTAGCAATGATATAACCATTATTAGGTAAAAAAAATAATAATACAAAATATATTAACCAAAAAAAGAAATAAAAAAATACTAGGTATATAAGAAATATTTTTTGAAAAATAAGAAAAATTTAAGTGTGAAAAATTAAATTAAATTAAATGTAGGTGTGTACCTATATAAAATTACAAATATTACTATAAAGTAATAATCAGAGGTAGGATTTACCAATCCGATATGACATAAAACCAGGGTTGGCTCTAGGTGGTTATGTGTCAGATTTGCATGCATATATGAAAAGATATCTTACCTTAAAATTTTTTTTAGCGAATTCCGTATTATCCAAAGTTGATAAGGTCAATTTATTATAAACACTCACTCAAAGAGAACTGGAGGTATAGGGGGATGTACTTAACAGTAAACTACACACACACACACACAAGTATTTTTCACTGTCGGTTACCAGAATAAAACTATATTATTATCTGTTCTAAATGTTTTGTAGTTAAACTTCGGCGCCTTTCGTTGAAAATCAATTTATATTGCGAGAAGGACCGCTCGACGTCGACAGATGTAACTGGAGCATACTTAAAATATGTAAACTTTCGCAAAGTCACCACATTCATGCAAAGTCTACTTTTTTGCCATTTAAAAGGTCTATTACACTTGTCATCGTAACAAATTCGGAATTTTTTTAACAGTTTGGAATTTTGTTTGTACCCTCCCAAGCAATTTCTCCCTGTAATTGAACAATATATTATCGAAGATCGAACACAACATTTATTGCATCAACTGTAGTAAATTCTGATGTTGGCTGATATTGAAGGTCCTGTATGGCTAGAGGAATTCGTGAAAAACTTTCGTGTATGGTCTCCAGATTTTCTTGAACAGTTGGATCCATAAATGCCTGTTGCGCCTGTGAAATAGCAACTGCATCATTTGGATGTAATTGCTGTATTAGGGACTTCACATTTTCAAAATGACAGTAATAGTATGATACTGCCAGGTTCCCCATCGTGTTATAATAGGCTGTGGAGGTAATGGAGTATTTGGTAGAATTTCATGAAAAAACTGTACACGACTTGGTGCTTTAAGAAAAACTTTCTTTACACTTGATATCAATTTATCAACATTAGGGTAGCACCCCCTAATAGCTTCGGCAATCCTATGAAGCCCATGTGCCAAACATATGTTGCATGAAGTATATACTAATATGTTTCTTTCAAAATTCTTCCAGCAGCTTTCCTATAATTCACTCCATCGATAAGAAATAATAAAGACTTCTCCTTATTTTCTGCATATTTGTCACCACAAAACTTTTGTAGACTTGAATTCACCCCCTCCACTATAGTGCGATAATTTGTAGCTTCTAAAACATTAGAGGCAATCAAGTGCCCGCTCATTGAACAATTTTCCTCCAATGCACCCACTAAAACATTTGCTACCTTAAACCCGCAAGCATTAGTAGTTTCGTCCACGGTAAGCCAGATGTACTTCCCTTTAAGCTCAGAAGAAATTTTCTGTCTAATATTTTCACACTCCATTGATAAATATTTTTTTCCTAGTGTAGACCCTGAGGGCACGTTAACATTGCTTGGCTACTAATACATTTTTCCAAAAATTGTCTATAAAGTGGATTGTGTAGTTTCGACGACGATGTTACATCCTATCATAAATTCCACTAAATCTAAATTAAAATTACATTGCATGTGACAATACAATTGTCTACCATCAAATTGTAAATTGGCAATATCACGAATCCAAGAATTTTCTGTAGCTTTTGTCGGTTTAGTACGTTGTGACATTTTAACTGCGCATTTTTAGTATCTACGTCCAAATGAATCCACGTTATGCAAGATACTGTTTGATCGTGTTATGTTTTCTCCCCTCCACGCTAGGGCCGGCCGTTGACCTTCAGTATTGCAAACTACCAATATACTGTAATTTAAAAGAATCTATTACGCATTACATTTTAATATAATATGGTGCATTCCCTGACAAAATTAAGTTACCATGAATATTGTAAAATTAAATAAAATGCACTTAATATGTTTTTGTAGTTTGGGACTGTTTCAGTAGGTGTTTGCAATATATTATATTATATCTGTAAAAAACCATCCCTGGGAACCGATTTGTAAATCCCATGTATGGTAATAATAAAGACATACATTTAGAATTTAATGCAATATAATTATATAATTAGTATATTAGGTCATTTTGTAAACAATCCATTTATGCAATTCAATAGAAATACACAAATGCATTATTGTGTGTAAAATTTGAAATTTGGCTTTTTTTCGAAAACTGTTTACTGACAATTGTTTAAAATCGTCGTCAATATTGTTACGTGTTTGCTATCCACACAAACACCTTTACTCGTAGATTCGTTGATTGAAAGTCCAGGTAACACTTACTCACTACTTTATTTACTAATTAGCAATTAACAACAATAGATTAATCACTTTCCTAATTATAATCACAACTGAACATTTATAAGTCTCTTTCGTATTTCTTCTTTACTCGTTGACGTTCGACTTCAGACTAAATCTCGGCCCACCGTGCGTCTTACTTATACATCCATTCTCCCGGTCTAGAGCACTCCAGAATATTCCCGGCCGTTCGTGTACAATTCCAGCCTAATCTAACCAGTCTGCACAGTCCAGTAGCGTAACACTGCCCCTTCCTTAAGCCTGAACGTCCCGATCAGGCAATTCATTATTCCCTGCATACTTGGCTAGTCTCTCTATGTGCACCACCTTCATCTTGGATTTTGGACTTTGCTGAATTCTATATACAACGTCGTTTAGTCTGGTGACCACAGTGTAAGGACCTTCCCAGGGCGGGTGAAGCTTCAGGGACCTGCCTTTCTTTCGTTGTGGGTTATATAGCCAAACCAAATCTCCAGCCTGGAACCCTCCTGAATTCGCCTTAAGATCATAACGAGCCTTCATACGGTCACTTGCTATGGTAACTCGCTGAAATGGAGCCCTGGCGTTATATTGCTTATTTCTTATTTGTGGCCCCATTCTTGCCGCGCAAACTTCACATTGGCGGCACCAAGCCTCCACATCTTGACGACTGTTTACCCAGTAGAAACGTTCTCTTACTTTAGTCAAGGTTTTGTTGATGCTAAAATGTTCACCAGACGTTCCATTATGCACTTGCTGAAGTACATTTGCTACATGACACCTCGGGATTAACAATTTCAAAGTAACTTTCCTCCCATCTGGACTTTCCCACGCTCTCTTCAGCAGTCCATCTTCTACGATAAGGGAGTCCCATTGTGCCCATAAAGCCTTCAGCCCCACTGATTTATTTGAAATGTCCTTCCAATCGGGTCGGGTCTCTCTTTCTTTCCATTTCAGAACAGGACCAGTCTCGTTATCGTTTAACTGCGCTTCCCTTAACGACTCTTTTGTCCAATAATCCGGAACATCAATCTTAACGGTCTTCATTATTTGTACATTTTGTTGTTCTTCCTTACGGTGGCAAAGCTTGCAGTCTTTCTGACACGGTCTTTTGGAAAGGCCATCTGCTATATTCCGCGAAGTACCAGCTCGCCAGTTTTCCTGCGGCTTCTCCATTACTGCGACCCTCTCAGGGATGCGCTGACGACAGTTACTCTGAATATGGCCCACTCTGCCACACTTATAACAGCGCATACGTCCTCCACTCTGTCTCCCACTACTTTGCTGTTGGGTTTGTCTCGGATCTTGAATGTTGAGCTCATGACAGTTCCTCTTAATATGGCCCAATTTGCCACACATATAACAACGGATGCCTCCAGTCGGCCTCCCACTACTTTGTTGTTGGTCTTGTCTCTGCTGGGGAGTTCGATTTTGTCAGTAGTTGGGTCAACATCTTGTGTAGATCAGATATCAGGTTTTGTGTTGTGTTATCTGGCTTGTCTTCTTCCACACTCACAGCTCGTACTTTTTGATTTGATTGTGTGGTATCCTTATAGGCAGCCTCAATCTCCAGGGTATGTACTAAAGCCTCACTACTAAGCTTATGCCTGGCCAACTTAAGAATTCGCCTAACTTCCTGGTCCCTTACTCCATCAATAAATGTACTAACTGCTAACTGTTGTTGAAATTCCATTGGTGCATCAGGATAGGCTAGATGGGCTAATCTTTCTACCGCAGCTTCGAACTCCTGGAGGCTTTCTCCACCTCGTTGTCTGCGTGATTTGAGCTGAGCCTTATATATTTGGGCGAGATGTTGGTCGCCATATCTTAGTTCTAACGCTGCCTCCAAAATGCTAAAGTTTTGTTGCTGTGCGGCAGGAATTGTTTGGAGCAGGTCAAATGCTTGGCCCCTTAGTGCTAAAATCAATGCTGTTGCTTTTTCCTCATCGTTCCAGTTATTTGAACGTGCAGCTGCCTCAAATTGCCTCTTATAAGTTGACCATGAACTTTGACCGTCGAATGAAGGTGGTTGTAACCTAGCACCAGACGACAGTACTAATTGACCTCCCTTTTCTCTTAATTGTTGTTTCAACCGGGCTATCTCCCCTTCAACTTCACTGACTTTTCCTTTAACTTCAGTTATTTCTCCTTCAAACTTTCCTCTAAATTCACTGACTTCTTCTTTAACTTCCATGACTTCAGCGTGTTCATCTTCCATCAATTGTTCAGTGACCGAGAGCATGACTTGATGCTGTCCCTCCATAATTTGTCTTAATTCTTCCTGGCGTTCCTTTCTTTGCTCTTCCTTTTCTTCCTGTCGTCTTATTTCCAGGCCTTCGATCATTTTTATCAAGTCTTCTTTTTCTTCCTGGCGTTTTCTCTTGTTCTTCTCTTTCTTCTTGTCGTTTTCTTTCTTGAGCTTCCATAATTTTTTCTCTGTTCGTCTTTCTCTTGTTGTCGTATTCTTTCTTGTTCTTCTTTTTCTTCCTGTCGTCTTCTCTCTTGTTCTTCATTCTCTTTCTGTCGTCTTCTCTCTTGTTCTTCTTTATCTTCCTGTCGTCTTCTCTCTTGTTCTTCTTTGTCTTCCTGTCGTCTTCTTTCTTGATCTTCCATAATTTTTCTCTGTTCATCCATCCGTTGTAACAATGCTGCAAGCATGTTCTGTGTTTGCTTCTCCGCCATACTTCTTGTTGTTGGCATTAATTCACGACACGTAAATCAATTTCAGAATAAAGTTTATTACACTATAAAGCCCGTAAAATGTTGTTAACACGTCTATTTTAGTAATGGAATGTTCCCGAAAAAATCTCGAAACAGCACTAGAAAGTCTTATTTAGAGTCTATACTTCTTTTGTGTTGACAAAATTCACTTATCTCCACTAATTGTCCAATAGAATGTTCGAGAATTTTCATGAAATATCACTAATAATTGTTTTGAGTCTATAACACGTTTCCGTTAACACAGTCTACATATCTTCTGTGGTTTCCAAATCGAATGTTCTAGAATTGTCACTAAAAGTCACTTATAGTCTTGTTTTTAAGTCTACAATACGTTCCCGTCGACACAATTCACGTATCTCCTGTAGTTTCCAAATAGAATGTTCTAGAATTTTCCCGAAACTGCACTAGTAGTCCCTTTTCTCAGTCTACAACACGTTATTACTAGCGGCACTCGCGTATTTGCAACTATTTCTAAATCGAATGTTCTAGAAACTTCTCGAAAATACACTTTAAAGTCACTATTCAGTCCAGAAATAGTCCTTCAAACACTGTCCAGTAGCTTAATTCTCGTGTTACCACTAATTTCTGAGAAGAACACTGTAGAACCTTTTCCAATATTCCAGAAATTTCTCTTCCAATCCACTTCCGACACCAAATTGTTACGTGTTTGCTATCCACACAAACACCTCTGCTCGTAGATTCGTTGATTGAAAGTCCAGGTAACACTTACTCACTACTTTATTTACTAATTAGCAATTAACAACAATAGATTAATCACTTTCCTAATTATAATCACAACTGAACATTTATAAGTCTCTTTCGTATTTCTTCTTTACTCGTTGACGTTCGACTTCAGACTAAATCTCGGCCCACCGTGCGTCTTACTTATACATCCATTCTCCCGGTCTAGAGCACTCCAGAATATTCCCGGCCGTTCGTGTACAATTCCAGCCTAATCTAACCAGTCTGCACAGTCCAGTGGCGTAACAATATCATTATAAATAGTAGCAGAGTTATAACTAAAATTTCTTCGAAACATCACTGTTTGATGAATCGGCAGAGAAAGTTTATTCGCATGTCTCAAGTTTACATTATGCACATTATATCTAAATTGTAATTTATTTCAGAGGTAGGAAGGTGAGGAATTTATCAGTAGACGATGCACAATTACAGAGAGATTGTACTTGAACGGATTTAATATCCTGAGCCATCCTAGTTCGTTCATTTTTCTGGAAATGTTATCAAATTGTTTTAAATTAAAAATAAATCTGCACCAGCTATTCTGTATTTTTTGTAGACGATTAAGATTCATTTGATCTATGCAAGGAATATAGCATATATTACAATAATTTATTGTGGGTAGTACCAGTGTTTCGCAGAGTTTTTTACGCATTTTGTAATTAATAATACTGATATTTGTGTACAATAATTTTAATGCAAAATATGATTCTTTTACTAATCGTGTCACGTGATTAATAAATCTAAGATTTTTATCAATTATTAAACCCAGATTTTTAATTTTACTTGTTATATTTAAAGGCACATTATTTGTTTTAAGTAGTAAGTTTTCCTTAATAAATCGTCTAACTTTTTTAGACGAAAAAGCAATTATCAAACATTCAGGAAAATTATATTTTTGGATCTACTGATTTTGTATATTTCAAAAATAAATGCCTAATATATTTTTTTAGTTCCATAATCTATGGAAGATTGGGAGTGGAGATAGCAGAGGCTGTTGTATCTTCAGTTCTTCCCTATGGCAGTTTATGGACAGCAGATAGGAAAATCTTATCACCATTCCATATGACTGTCGAGGAATCAATTAGAACTGTGCAGTCTTCGAACAAATGCTTGAGTGATCATATATCAAATCTGAATTTAGAGATTCCATATGATACAGCTAATGAAACAGCTCTTAAAACTTTGAAACACGTATCGGCGATAAGTATAGCAAATGAGGTAAGTTGGTATAATTTTAAATATGTAAATATACATAAAATTCTGAATTCCTACAACAGTAAGCATTTGCAATAATGAGTACGTTTACATGAAGAAAAACACCGTTTTATCATACCCTTATTATTATAATGGAAGTTAAATGTCATGTAAACATTATTTACGACCGATTCTATAAATCTACTAACTCTACACCTGAATCAAACAGACTTAGACTTATAACATCGGTTTTATTTTGCGTGTAAACGGAATAATAACTACCGCTAAGTTGACCAACCATTTTAATATTAAATATCATCCTTCTGTTGAATTATACTTTCCATAACACTGATGTGGTTTTCTACAAAACACCATATATTGCACACGTTTCGTCAACCAAGTTGGCATCATCTGGAGATGATTAAAAAGATTGTTTTAATCATTTTGTGGAAAACCATATAAATGTTAGCTTCACATTAAAGATTCCAACCCATGTCAGGTATACTTTTCATTTTAATTAGGAACATTTTCAAATAATAATCATTTTATACAGAGATCCAGAAAACATCTTTATGAAGTGGCACATGTAATAGTTTTGGAATGCTGTGTTAATTAATTACTAACCAGTTAGTTTAGCCTTTTAAAGATACCAACAAGGTATAAAGGTACCTAATTTCTTTGTGATCTTATTCATCCTAAAAGAGTAATATAATTTGCTTAAAATTTGTGTAAACACATGATATTAAACAGGTGTAAAAACATATATAAACGTAGTCAATGTGTCAACATTAGATTTCTTAATATCATTGATAAATACAATCTAATTCTAATTAAGTTATGCCAATAACCGGATTTTTTTTTAGGCATTAACGATATCTCTGGAAAAGGCAGAACATATTCATCAACCTTCCCTTGAAAGTTACGAGGACTCCAATATTTTTTTTATCATATTCTCAGGTAATAAGCTAAAAATTTAAAGAGACAATTTTTGTTAATGATTAATTTTAGTTTTAATTAAGATTTGTTTAAAAAAATCAACAAACTACATTTTAATCATATTGATGGTAATATTTTAACTTTTATCTTGCCCAAATTCCACAGTTAATTGCAGTGTTATGTTCTTGAAAACCTATTAATTATTTTTATTTTATTATTTTCAGACTCAATGTTCTGAAGCTACAAATCAATATCAACTATATGAAAATATAGTTCATTTTCAGTTACCACAACAATCTATGTAAGTTCCATTTTTTTCATTTACTTATTCATAGTACGAGGGTTGCCTTTTATATTTCGGGAATAGAGAACAAAAAAAGAAATTAATCATTGTAAATGGCTTTATGGTTTTTCAAAATATTCTCCATGAAGATCAATACACTTTTGCATGCGCTTGAACCAATTTTGAAGCACTTTTTCCACTCCGATTGAGGTACCTCCAAAACATGCATTTTGAACGCATCAACCGCTTCTTCAGGTGTCGAAAAACGTTGACCTCTTAATTTATTTTTGATGTGCGGGAATAAAAAAAAGTCATTGGGTGCCAAATCAGGGCTGTACGGCGGATGACTCATCAATTCGACTTTTTGAGTTCTCAAAAAGTCTCTTGTTTGAGCCGATGTGTGAGAGCTCGCATTGTCGTGGTGGAGAATGATGCGTCTTCGGCAGTTGGTTTCCTTATTTTTCCGAAGACTTCTGGCAAACAAATGGTTGTGTACCATTCAGAATTGACCGTCCGACGTTGTTCTAATGGTACAGTGGCCACATGTCCGGTTTTTCCGAAAAAAACAGGCAAACATTTGCTTCGAAGTGCTTCGTGCGCGAACAACTTTTGTTGGATGTGGCTCGTCTTGAAAGACCCATACAGTCGACTGCTGTTTACTTTCAGGTTCATACGCATAGATCCATGATTGGTCACCTATTACGATGTCATAGACGTGTTTTGAAGCACCGCGATTGTATTTATTGAGCATTTCTTTCGACCAATCGACACGAGCCTTTTTTTGAGCGATTGTGAAATTATGCGGGATCCAACGTGAACAAATTTTTTTGGTGGCCAAATGTTCATGCAATATTGAATGTATGCTGGTCCCACTAATGCCCAAGGATGTCTCAATCTCACGATAAGTCACATGACGATCTTGTAATATCAGTTCACGCACAGCATCAATGTTTTCTGGAACAACAACCGATTTTGGACGACCTTCACGAAATTCGTCACTGAGCGAACTACGGCCACGATTGAATTCCGTATACCACCGATATACAGTGGTTTTTGATGGTGCTTCATCGCCAAAAGTCAAATTAAGTTCATCGATGCACTGTTGTTGAGATAATCCACGTTGAAAGTTGTAAAAAATAATCACACGGAAATGTTCACGACTTAATTCCATTTGTTAGCCGAGATGAATTTGTCAAGTCACTGTAAACAACACAAATAGCGCCTGTACGTCGAAACGTTCTGAGTACGTATACCGACAAAAAGTTGAACTTTACGATAGGGACGTCGGTTGTTAGATGGCAGCACCAGGATCGTCCTTTCCCGAAATATGAAAGGCAACCCTCATATTAATTAAAATATTGTAGCCACCACAGTGGTGTAGTTGGCTAGAGCAGCACGTGATGGCAAATGTGACTACAAATCTTTCTATCATAGTTGCAGGTTTGCACCTCTAACTAGAAGATAATATCCAAGGAAACAATTGTTACAACAGCTATTTCCTTATGTTATCTTTCACTAAAGCCAGGAAATTTCACGAAAATTCAAAATCACATCACTAACGTAGCATTTACGACTTTTCACCGAAATTATCCGGTTCGAAAGACCATTAATATTGCCTTTCGAGCTTTATATTATAAGCCATATATTTTGTTATAAAATACGTTCTATTAACTATGTTCAATGTTCATTACATACCAACGAAGGTGAAGCTTCATACTGAAAATTTAACGGAATTAAATATCTGTGAGGAAATCGTATTCCAACTAATAATATCCACTATAAACAGTATAAATAATAAAAACGCTAATATGAATATGGTTCATATTTGCTAGTTTGTGGACAGCAAACTAGCAAATATGGACAATATTCATATTAGCTTTTTTTTTATTTGTACTGTTTATAGCATTTTTGATGATTCCCTATCACTCATTTTATATTTACATTAGGGATATCTTTATCCTGTTGCTAAATACTAGAGATGTGCCAAGGGAATAAACCCTATGTGGGTTTATTCTCTAAATGGGTTTATTCCCGGTTGGATTTTTTTGATTGCACCGGGTGCAATGAAATATTTAAATTTTACGCCTATATTTCTTTTTTGTTTTGTGTTTGATGGAAATAAAATAAAACCCACTAGTTAGTTAATTAAAATGCTTATTATTAAAAGGAACCAAGTAAAGTTTTGGCATTTTGATTTTTGGCGTGTTTTCCACTTGAAAGAGAAAAAAAATTTGGTTGATTAAAGTACTGCTCCTGTTAACTCTTATATACTGTACATGATGCATTTGTGAAGGTTTTTTTAAAAGACACAGGTATGTGACTTATTAAACATGTTTTTCTTGATTTTCTCACAATGAAGAAAACTGACTTTGTACCTTCTAATAATCAGCGATTCAAATACATTTTCTGGCTTCACTTAAAAAAAAACGCTGCCAATTACTTGGGGATCAGAACTTCCTCACCGTAGTAAAACTCGACGTGTGGTGGAGTTATAATAAAAGCAATTTTTGACGTTTCAAAAAAAGTCACATTTTGACGTTTCAAAAAAGTCACATTTTGACGTTTCAAAAAAGTCACATTTTGACGTTTCAAAAAGTCATATTTTGACGTTTCAAAAATGTCACATTGGTGGAATGTCACTAATATTTTTTTAGGCATTGGGACCGATTTTGCTCATCAACAAACTCAATTTCTTCCTTGACCTCTAGAATGTGCGTACCAAATTTGAAAGCTTTATCTCAAAAACTGTAGCTGCTATCGTAAACCAGACACACACAAACAGAAAATTTTTTCTGTCTGAAATTTTGTGTATCGTCATAATTCGTCGAGATTCGTCCAGAAATGCAATAAAAATTTTCAAAATTTTTTTCATGAATACATAACTTCCTCACTTTGAGGGGTGAGGAAGTAAAAAAAATTGGTAAATAATGTGAACTCCTTATTTTGTTATTATCTATGTTTTATTAAATATAATTTCAGTCATTTCCTTTTTTTTTTCAGCAAAAATCGAAATGCTGCATAATAAGGACCCAGTGTGGGGTCCTCTGATTCAAGCAATAAAAGTATTAAACAGTGTCATATCTTAGCATTGGCACATAAGACCCAAGTGATTAAGTTATAACTATCAAAACTAAATAAAGAAGTTCTGCAAAGAAAATATTGCGATTTAAATTTACTAAAAAAAGTTACTCCTTAGATTATTAAAATATATCTGCAGATTTCTAATTTTACCAGAAAATATTTCTTTTTTATAGTTACACCAATTTAAAATTTCATTTTAAATTCATTTTTACTGCAAATTTCAAAAAAGTGTAACTATAAAAAAAGCAATATTTTTTTTTTGAATTTTGAAATCTGATTCTGAAAAAAAAAATTTTTGCAAATATTTTACAAATTATGTAGAAAATAATCTGGGGAGGCACTTCATCACAATTTTTTCTCTGCAAAACTTCATTTAGTTTTGGTAGTTATGCCTAAAGTATCACTAGGGTCCCGGGCTCCAATAAAGATATGAAAATCTAACTTTCACCAGCTGCCACTGGTATTAACGGTTCTATTTCATTAACATTAACAAAATTTTACCAAAATACCACAACTTATTGTAAAAATTACATCAGATATAAAATATTGGTCATAAGAATAATTAGATTAAATGATGCTGTTTGAATTTGATTCTTATTAATTTGTGAAAGAAATTAAAAAGTGTTATTTTAGGTTAAATATATCAGTAAATATGTTTTTGTAAGTTAATGGACTTATATCATTTAATATAAGGTTATCTGGTATCAAAATTCATGAATTTCCGTAAAGAAAAATTAAAAACCCAATGCACCCTTTACAAAAAATGGTTCAAACCCGGGTTTAAACCCATAAGAAATAAAAACCGGGTGTTTTCCCATCTCTACTAAATACTGCTATAAGCAGGGACATATAAACAAAGAAACCTCTCATTAATGTATTAAAGCTTGAAAATATCATCATACTTTTTTCTTTCAGGTTACATTTGGCATGGACGCAATTACCAGAATTTTCAGAATCCTTGGAATGCAGTTACAATAAAAATGTGCAGTGTAGTGATATTTTTTAATTTGTCTAGTTTAGATTTAAGAAAAAAAAATTTATTTTGTGATGTATATAGATAACATTTGATCGATTACATTATAACTGTAATTATTTATTTATTTTGTACAATTTTATTAGTTTGATCATAAATTTCATTTTATTTTTGTTTTTAATAAAAAGTACAATTTTGTACACGATTATTTTAAAAAAAGACACTGTCAACTATTAACATTTTTTAACCCCTTGACCAGTATTTGTTTATGTCTGGCTAAAAATGGGCCTCCACGACCTTGCCACTACTTGGGTAGTCGTTACTTATTGTTACTAGTTACTGACTTGCCAGTAACGGTAAAAGGCTAGGTGTGTCAAACTTATGAAACAAATTTCTTTCGATTTATCGAATATTTTAAATTCAAAACCATGTAAATTAAATAGAAAAAAGGCGATTGCACATTTATATTCAATTTTCAAGAAAAAATATAATTTGTAAAATAATAAAAAAATATGGAAGTTATCAAGAAAGAAGATTTCAAATAGTCGAGTCAATGAAGGTGTTTATTTCAAAACCCACAAGCACTGGACCGATTTTGATTACTTTTTTTAAATGTTTGTTATACTACATATTTGAAATCAAAAGCATTCCGGTTGTTAGGCTCAAGTATTTATATTGTTTAAACAATTAAAAACTTTATATGAACTATTTTTTTTTTTCAATATTTAATCAAAAGTAAATTTTTCTGAGAATATAAGAAATATTTGAGTAAATAAGCAACGAAATTTTCATTCAAAAATGTTAATTTTCAACTATTTAAATAACTTGTTTAGCAAATTAACGTCGACATTTAATCGCAAATGGATGGACTTTACTACGACACATTTGTACTCTGTTTTCATGTAGAGACTAATGGGTTGGAGATTTCTCTTCCTGTAATTTATATACCTACTTCGCACTGATGCAGGCAATAATCAGAAACTGGTCTACAAATGGTATGCACAACGGCCTGAAGAGGGATTTCCATTTATGTGGTAAAATTCCTTTACTAGTGGGCAATCACAATTAAAGCTTAATCACTTCTCTTAGTATGATACAAATTTATAAATCATTAAGTGTGTGTTGGCAAAAATTTATTATTTAATTTTCAATTAAATGAGAGGATTTCCACTTTGTTACCTATCTAGCAATGGCGGCAGCTGAAATTCAGGCTAAGTCATATCTCAGTATTGGAGCACAGAACTCAAACGATACTTTAAGGCATAACTATCAAGACTAAATGAAGAAGTTTTGCAGAAAAAAATTGTGATTAAAATTTGTGAAAAAAAGTTTTTAAAATGTGTTATTTTTTAAACAATTTGTAAAATATTTGCAAAACATATATTTTTTTCAAAATTGGTTGGAAAATATATCGACATCAAATTTCATTAAAAATACTGCTTTTTTTATAAAGTTACACCGTTTTGAAATTTTATCTTAATCATATTTCATTTTCATATTTGGCCATTCTTGATAAAATTGTTAATTATCTTCAAAAATACAACAGTTAGGTATAGAAAGTGTTACACAAAAAAGAAAGCAATTTGAAGGAGGAATCCAACCATGTAAAAAAAATACAGGGTGTTCCATTTAAAAAAACAGAGTTTTTCCCATTTGAAATTCGCATTAATTGACATGCCATCATGGACACCCTGTAAAATAGAATAATGTAAAAAAGGTACTAATACTTAGCGTGTAGTGGAACTAAGAATAGTATAATATTTGCTTACCCAGCTTGTTTTTATAGGTAAATAAAAATTATTAAATGGACCCTTATAAATCCTTAAATTTCCAGAAAATGTTAAATAACTTGGCAACGTTGCATGCAAATCCAAAAACCAAGATATCACTGTATAATACTCTTTTCATTTAATAAAATGGTGACGAAATATACAGGGTGTTCCATTAAAAAAAGTATTTTTGTGTGTAACAGCAAATTTAAGCACCCTGTAGATTTCACAATAATTTTAAATGATAGATCTTATCGACCCAAAAACTTTTGTATTTAATAAATTGTTGTATCACTAACGGTTCAAAGGTTATCGAAGGAGAACATACTATTGACACCCTGTATGTATATATCTCCAAATTAGACAAAATTAAAAAAAAATTCAAAATTTTCAAAATGAGTGTTCTAAAAATTTAATCCGACCGCCAGAATGTTTGATATCAAATAATGTAGTACAACAAATGTTTTAAAAAAAGTTTCATTGAAATTGGTTCAGTTCTACTAGGTTCTGAAGTTTTGACAAATTATTGGCTTCATTTATTCGACTAAAAATACAGTAGAATAAATTGTTTCAACTTCATCTTATTTTTAGAATTGTCAGTTTTAGATGCCTAGGAAAAGTATTTAAGATTATTCTGGCCAATATATCTGGAAAATGTCATAAACTAAAACAAATTTGTTAGACTATACTAAATAAAAAAATATATAACTGAAAACGTTTATTAAAATAAAATTAATATTTCTTAACTTCATCAACAAAGGAATCGTCCTCTTCAAATCTATCATCTATTTCCTCGAAAGGTTTTGGTTCTTCCGAGGGTTCTTCCTTTATCTCCACTGCTGTAAAATCTTCTTCCTCATTTTCAAACGTCATTTCTACTCTACATTTTTTTAGAGGTGGTTCATCGTGTTCATCATCAATAGGCTTTCCAATGTCCTCAGATAATGATTTAGGCGGATCAGTGACTTTTTCTTCTACAATACTCATATCACTGAGTATCTCTCTTTTAAAATACTCATCTCACTCGCAAAATCTTCACATTGGGAAGATCCCACTAAAAAAAAAAAAACATGGAAAATAATCAATAATCATACAAGATGCCTCAAAAAAATAGGGCTGATTTAAAAGTCAGTAAACTGCATGTAAAGAACAGAAAAATAAGTAACACTAGAAAATCCATTAAAAGTTCTTTAATTATCTCCTCTACATGTGGTGAAAATTAGGCACCATCTTCTAGAATCACCCTGTAATATTTTGTAACATGTTTGTGTATAGAGATAGGTAAATGGTCATTTCTGGGAAAAAATATAATACAAACAGGAAAATTTCCTTGTATTTACTTTGAAAGGTTTCTGGGTAATTTTCACATAATACCACTAGAGGTTAAATTATTTTCAGTCATGAATATTTTGAAATTTTTTAAAATAATTTTCTTAAAATATAAGATATACATTGACCGTAAAAAATGAGGTACATATATTTACCAAGGCTTTCAAAATTCAGATTTACTGTAAGATAATTAATACATTTTTATGGAGTATTCAGATCGATTTGAATACTCTTTCAAAATTGAAAACTGAATGAAAACACGTATTGAGTTAGATTTGAGATTTATTAGGCTTTTTCTGGGATCATATCGAGATTCAACTACATGAAAATGGGTATCGTATTGAATCTAGACATGCACACTGTTGACTGTGAAGTTTGTTTTATAACCAATAAATTCCAACCTTTTCAATCTTTCTATTTTGTGGCTGTTAAACTTAATTTATTTAAAATAAAAAATATGTAGTGATTATAAATTATAGTTTCTAACAAACCAAAAACTTCAGCTGATAAGTGACAACTGCCCAGAGATGCAAGTTAACAGCTGGCAAATGTCAAAATTTCAAAACGGGATTTCAAATCATACTGTTCATGAAAATGTTGAATTGTATTGGACTGAGTTCGATTTCAATACTCCATGAAAACGTAGTTAATTGCATATGGATTCTAATTTCATAAACTTTGATTAAAACCGATATTAATTTGTATCTGTTTCAATTGAAAATTATTTTAATAATTTATTAGGGATGTGATTTTTTCGGAAAAATTAAAAATGGTAAGTAAAATCACGATTTTACCGGTAAAATATCAGTAAAATTAAAAATTGATAAAAGTAGTGTCATCTGATTCGTAGTAAAAACTGCTTAATTTGATACCAAGAACATACTGTTAAATATTAAAGGCTCACTAATCCTCAGAAGAGCAACCACTACTAACTTTGCTTGATTATGATTATGATTGATACCAATGAAATTGTTGAAAATTAAATGAGATTTTATGGTATGGTCATTAAATGTCAAATATCATCAAAAATGTTTGTTAAACGCTCTTTTAAAGAATTACAATTATGATTTTACTATAGATTTCTTCATGGAAATCATTTGTGATAGTTTTCTGACTATAGAGATGCGATTATTACGAGAGCTCTGCAGTAACAAACGTTTTGATTGAACAAGCACATCTCTACAACAATGTGCGTATGCTTCTGATAGTTTCAAACGATTGAAAACTGCTCATAAAATACCACTTTACCGACTAAAATACCAATAAGGTGATTTTACCATTTTACAGAGTGGAAAAATACTGCTCACATCCTTATGATTTATTATTGTTAGTAGTACATACTTTATAAAAAAAAAAAAAACTGATTGTTTTTTTATGGTATAGTATATTATGGTTGTCCCTATGTCTCCGAATGTTGCACGTGTAATGCATTACTTCAGTATGTAAGGCAAGGCAACGTCACATTTTTAGATTTCATGAGATTTAGATCTCGTGGGATTTTTAAATCAGTGCTTTTAAGTATGTTACAATGATAAAATACATTTGAAAAGCCAAACGGACATACAGGGTGATGTATTAGATCTCATGAGAAAATTGCATTGGAGTTTTAGATCTCGCGAGAATTAGAAGTCGTGGGAATCAGATCTCATGGGACTTTTTTTTTATACCGGTCTATATAAAACTCCTTAAGAAACCCGAACAGATATACAGGGTGGCTTTTAGAATTAGATCTTATGGATATTAGATTTCACGGGAACTAGATATTATGGAACATCCCCAGTATTAGCTGTATTTGGTAGTCCATCCAGAACATTTTGAATAAGGTTCCAGAGATGGGAAAATAACATTTCATTTACTACTTAACTATCCTAGCTTAGCACTTGAACTTGAATGTGCAATGGTCTAAACCCCACCCTTTCAATATAAAGCACTTTGTTTGTCTCTTTGTTCTCTCTCTGTGCAGTCAAGTGCCAAGCTAGGATTGTTGAATAATAGTTTACTCACTAAAAAGTTAATTTGTACACCTGTACTACCCATAACGTTCCAGACTGGATTACCAAACAGCCTTTTTAAAATGGTATCAAAGAATATTTACGTTTAAAAACGATCAAGAAGCGAAACAGGTTCTCTTGACATGAATTTGCCAGAGTGCGCATGACTACCAGAAATGTCATCGCCTTATTGACGGTTGAATTGTCACTTTGGTTTTCTGTGGTTATGTTCTTGTATTGTTTTATAGCAAAGCTGTATATACTGTTCGTTTGATAGTGTTTATGTTAAAATATTCAATATATTTTTTTAAAATGCCGAAAAGCCAAACTATTTTCTCACTGTGCTGTTTCTAAGTGTGAAACAAAATATGATGGACGAATTAGTTTTTTTAGATTTCCAAAGGATAACTATGGAAGGTGAATAAAATAGATAATTCCTATTTCTACAGTGTATTAATTTTTGTGTTTTATAGATGCATTGAGTGGTTGAGGCTATGTGGAAGATTAGATTTAATTGACAAATACTGCAATTATTTATATAACAAATTAACGAGTGTGCGGAAAGCATTTCAAGGAAAATATGTTCCAAAACAATTTAAGGAACAGGCTACTACCAAATGCAAAACCAACATATTTTATTCCTAGGTAAATATTTACTCTGTAGATATCCAATATGAATACTTACTTATAATTATCATTATTACTTATTTTAGTGTAACGCTGGATTCTCATAATTTAAAAAAATCTGTGCATCAAGATTCATTGATGGATGTTCAGGACGACTCTACTAATGAACCTGTTACAAGTTGCAGTACTTCTCCATATCATTTGAAAGTTTCATCTAGGAGTTCTAGGTAGGTCATCTTACTTGCAAAACGATTAAGTAGGTATTACAATGAAACCTCCTTAGTCATATGAAAAAGTTTTTTTATTTTAACATTTATACATTTTCAATTTTAGTTTTTCTCAAACACCCGTGCAAATACCACAATATACATTGATGGATGTTCAGGTCGACCCTACTGTATGTGAACCTATGGCAAGTTGTAGCACTGCCCCACATAATTTGGAAATTTCTTCTAGGTAGGTTATTTTGTATTTACATGATCAATAATAGGACAGAGAAAAAATAATTATCATGTTACACGAGAAGAAACGGAGTGGAACACATGGGCATCTCGCTTATCTTAAGAGATATAGAGTAGATTTAAATTTGGAAAAGTTGTAAAATTTTATGTTTAGTAATACTCCGTAAGAAAATGTCAAACATTTTTTAGTGGTCTTGAATAATTTGAAAAAACAACATTGTGTTATTGGAAAAAAATTATCTTATTCTAGATTTATTATTTAAACACTACGTAAAACATTCCTGTTTAGTAAATAAAAACTTATAAATTTAACATTCATGTTAATTGTATTTATTGATGTGTCAGCAATAAAGTGCAAAATTTCCATTTAAGAATTAAATTTTCGGAATAGTTAAAAAAAACCTTAAATTTTGAATAAAATATAGAATAATATGTATGTACATAAACAGTAACAGAACAAATTTTTACAAAAAGTTTCAGGTATTCTTTTTTCATATATACCGATCTTCTGCAAGTGAAATGAACCTGTAATCGATGAGATTCCACATAGTTGAGTTTTTTTAATATATCACTATCATAGCATCAATATCAGGTTCAGAAAAATAAAATATAACAAAAAGCAAATAACAGACGTCATAATAGTTGTTCATCACCCTGTCTACATAATTAGTTACCTACCTGCTATCGATATATGTTAAATCAAATTTCATATATTTTCAGGTCAGAAAGAAAGTCTCCAATAAAATCACCCATGCAAACACAAACGCAGCAGAGTTTTAGCAACAGGACACCTCGTAAGAATGTATTACGAGGAAGAATAAAAAACTTACAAGAAGAAATTAGAAAATTGAAGAAAACTGCTAATCAACAGAGTGTAAACAAAACACAATTTAAAACGCTCTGATAAAAATTTCGTTGTTTTACCAATTTTGCTCCTCTGGCTTGGACTTCCTTTTTTGACAAAAAAACTTACCTACCTGCTGGTGTAGGGTTCCCTAGATTAAATATAAATCCTGTATAAAGTATTCTGCATGTAAGTGTTCTCTAGTATTTAAAATGTTTTGACATGTATATAATTATAATTATATTCTCTGTGCAAATAAAGATTTATACTTTTCTCTAATGTTCTATTAATCTGCCCGTTAGAATGTTTCTAATATGAAATATAATAAGCCAATACTTAAACTACATCCATTTCTCCAAATTATATTGTTTTGAAAATTATAGTAAGTACAGATACTTTCTATTAATCATATTTTACTTCAGTTCGGCTTTTTTAATTAAAATCAGCTGGTTTCAAATATATAGTATACGTTATTTTTAAAACAGTCTTTTAGAAAAAACCTTGAATTAATGGCATATTGATAACAATGACATTCAATGTTTTAAATCAAGTAGATAGCTGTGATTAGCATAACTCAACAGCTAGCTGCATTGCCCCTCACTTACAATCGAATTTCCTAGAATGAATAAAAGATCTTTTGTGAATTTAATTTCTCTGTATCCAGAAATACTATTCACATTAATTCTCTAATAAATTTATAACTTTCCGTCTATCTGTCAAGATGACAAGAGTGCAATAAAAGGTCATTTTTATACTGAAAGAATAAATACTACTTTTTTTGCAAAATTGTTAGGGAAAAATTGCAATGTGTGCGGAAACAACCTATTTTCTATATTTGGAACTATTTAATACTGACATATTTTCGACATTGGCAATGGAAAAGAATAATTACTGTCAAAATTATTAACATTCTCAATTTGCGTAAAATCAACGCCACCTCTGACTAACAATAGGGGGCTCAGATTTTTTAAAACTTAAATTATCTACGCCTTTCGCTGGTAGTCATGCGCACTTGCGCTTAAAATTACTTTGAAGGTCATGAAAGTTGGTTACATGGGAGGTATAGGAAGTGTCGCTTCTTGTTCGTTTTTAAACGTAAATATTCTTTGATGGTATATCAACCTTTCAATGTATGACTACACCAAAAATCTAGGGCCACAGGCATAAAAAGTATACATCTTACTACTTGTCACATTCTTTATATTTGTAGGTTAAGTTTTCTTATGTCATTTAGAGCCAGTTGTACAAACATGGTTCAGTCAAAGTTCACCCTGAATATGATTTGAAATCCAAGGATACCACCCTTTTGTAATAATAGAAACCCTGAATTTTAAACCCACTAGCGCTCGGTTGTTAAAAATTGAGATTTGTCCCCATACTAAATAAAATGGTCTTTACAGTTAACTTGTTGAAATCAGAAATTATTATGTTAGGTTACCTTCAGCTTCGATGCTGCATCCATCATCTCTTTTGATATTATCTTCAACTGTAGATTCAACATTAGTAATTTCGGCCACTTCTGATTGAAGAGAAGTTTTAATTACTTGAACATCTATAACTGTAATAGATTTTTTCAGCCAGCAAAGCCTCTGGCATAATATTAGATTCTTCTAGTGCATTAGTCTCATCTTGATTTGTGTCAACTGTACTTTCAATGTCTACTGCTTCTTCCTCATTCGTCTCTTTGCCTGTTTCAGCATTTTCATTTACGATATGTAAAATTTTTCAATGTCATCTCCAACCTCTTCAGTTTCACTTCTACATTCAGTTTGATTATTTAACTCGCCTAGAACTTGATCATCAAAAATTGTTTCTGGCTCTTGTACAACTTCTTTAGTCATAAAAATTTCTGACGAAACGAAGGGCAAACGGGCTGACACAATTTCTCTAAAATGCTTAAACCATGTTCACACGCTAAAGCGATATGCCTGTTCGTACTATTAGCGCTTTATTAAGAACATCTAGTGTTAGCTGAAGTGGCGGTAGGACTTTCAACGTATCTTGTTCATAAAAAGCTACAAAAACTTCATACAATTTTGCTTGGCAGTCACTGTTGGTATATGGATGGCTGAGTTTTTGAGGTTTGTATGTCTGTAATTGTGCTTATTACAGAAGTGTATAGATTCTAAAAGCAAAAATTTTATATAAATAAACGCTTTCATAACCAAAATTATTAGCTAGGTATATCGTCGCATGAGAATTACTTGGGTCTAAGTAACAATTTACGGTTTTTACAGGACAATATATCTAGAAAAGTTACTTTGGTTCCATTTTTATATGTGGAACGTATGGCCTGCATGTAAAATGGTTTATATTTACCCAAAATTGTAGAAATACTAGGAAAATTAACCTTTGCATTTGTACTTAGAACCATATGACTCTAAAGTATACTCTAGTATAAAAAATACAAATATAGTATAAATGTTAGTAACTTTTATTTATTAAACAGATAGTAGAAAACGTATAAAAATAGGTTTGTTCTAGCAGAAAATCACTAATGGTTTGACGAACTTTTTGAATGTGCATGTCTAAACATCAACTAGTCAGGAATTAGTTGACAATTTATACTGCTAGAACGAACATTTTTTGCTTCTCCTGATCTTTGGTACTTTCGCAGTTCGCCGCATGATTTTGATTGAAATATATAAATAACATCACCTATAGCTCTGTTTTTGCAATCATTTTGTATCATTTGTGTTTAAATTTCCCAAAACAATATTTTTAGAAGATGGAGTGAATTATTTCCATCTCCATGCAAACCAAAGAATGCTACCACAGAATGTAGGTTTAATCAAAAATACGTTTGTAATTCACATAGTTTTAAATGCCATTTTATATTTGAATTGCACATGACCCGCCTAAAATCCATGGAGAATCAGAAAATTCTTCAAACCATTTGAAATCAGTTAGAAACTAATCAGTTGACTTGCTGGAACATTGAACTAGTAGACAAAATCCCTGATTATTTTCTGCTGGAACAAACCTAATAAATAATCTTTAGTTTGTTACTTCAAAGAATAACGATCAACATAAATTGTAGCAAATAATTACATGATACTAATTAGGTTCATATGGAAATTAAGTTTATGATGTTATCTTACATTCAATAGTGAAATTTCCTAGCCAGAAAGATGCAGAAAGATATTTATAGTAGGTTGTAACAAAAATTTCAGTTTTGTGAAAAATATCACTTAGAACCTTATGGTTCTCATGTGAAAATGTTTATAGAACCTTGATCAGATTGCATAAAAGTGACTTAAAACTTCTTTAACACAATCTTGGTTTAAACTGAAACGTGTTTTTTAAAATTAGTTGTAGAATTGACTTTATTACTTACGAGAGCCAGGTTTACAAATTACGATTAGCCTGTTTGTTTTTTAAAGTAAATATCAAGTTTTCTAAAAAATAGGAAAATGAGCAAAATGGACTAACGCAGAAAATAAAAAATCTGCATTAGTAGGCACTGTTGAAAAATAAGTAGAAGAAAGCAAACTTGTAAGTGGCTAACGTATGGAAGAAATTCATTTATATTTATATCAAATCAATTTCCAACCATCATTTATTTTTGAGTAATGACATCATCGAAACTTTTTCATTATCATCTGCACCCGCACCAGCGAAATATGAGTCTGCAGCTGCTGCTTAAACAAACCAAATAAATCTTTAAGAGACAAAAGTACTTAATCAGTGCGTTCTCCATTAAAATACATTGTTTGGTATCAAAATAAATAAATATTTATGTACATTTCAAATATTTACAAAACTGAGAATATTTATAGTTTATAGTTTACAAAATAAAAACAAATGTAACACTAACCTGAAGAGTATTTACACTTATTCTGAGGGTTGTAGCAGATAATAAATGTTTTAAGGTATTTAATGCAGACAAACAGATCTTTTCTTTATAAAATTTCACTGAAATTCGCAATTTTCTGAAAAACAAAGAGACATTAGTGAATGTTTATAAAATATTTACTAAACTTACTCAGTGGAGGTAATCTCTTGCCCACTTATTATTATTCTTTCTTGAATAGCTTTACGTTTGGCTTTTTGTGGATTTATTTTTTAGATATATCAGTTTGTAACTAAAAGTAAACAATGTTGTACAATTAGTTATATTTAATAAAATATATTAATATTTTAGAGAGAGGTAAGTGGAATTATTACTAATTTCAGCAAGCAGCAATGCTCAGCTGGAGATTCACAATCCAAAAATAACAGAACAAGTTTCTATGAACATGAGTCCAGAAACACTTCAGTCAAATATCCTCGAACATGTAAAATAATTAAAAACAGTTTTTATGTAGATGACCTTCTTTTAAGCACAGACCCGACTGAAGAAGTATTAGAAATTAACAATGAATTAACAAATATTTTAGGCAGTGAGCCATTTCAATTAAGAAAACGAGGGCCAAAATGGAAAAGTTCAACCAACAAAAATGTGAAAGTGGTCACATTAGTCATTTTAAACGATGAGAATCTTTCCCCGTTCCATTGGCCCATGGCAGATTCGTTTCGTAGCACTTCATCGCAGAACAGATCAGGTGGTTCGTGTAGTGCATTTTGCTTCTAGACAATAATCTTGACAACCCGTGTTAAAATCTCAATGAATCTCGATGTCTAAAACATAAAATTTGTATTTTCACATGTGAACTATGAATTGTTCTATTTTAATTTCATTTTCATTATTCATTATTTTGAAAGTGAAGCTTGCAAGGTGACTGGCATATACAATTTTGGTTACTACTATAGGATATATTTTAAATGTGGCAACGCCGCATGCTAAAACGAGCGTTATTCACGACATCTAATGTAGATTGTTCATTTGATTAGCAGCGTAACAGTTCATTTGCAATAGAATTAAAGTGATAGAAAAAACATCAGCCTATCAAAGGATGGTCCTTGAAAAATTACAAAGTTTAATGTAAACAAACGACGACCTTGTATCTCAGTAAAGATGCGTTTCTAGACTCATGTTTATAGAAACTTTTTCTGCTATTTTTAGATTGTGAATATCCAGCTGAGCGATGCTGCATATTTTTTAAACACCCTGTATATGTAATCAATAGGTACCTATCCTAAAAGTTGTTGCCATTTTACACTTTTAACCTTAAATTATAAAGTTTGTCCAAGCCAATGTTGTCATATTTCCTGTATACATATAATGTTGTGATATATTATTTTGAAAAATATTTGTGATTTTTGACTATTTTGCTAATTTGTATGTATATTTATTTGGTATTGTACATACTTTTTCAAGACAATATCGTATACAGTATAAACTGTAAATACTCACGTATTTTGCAATTTAACCTATTGGGAACTAAATGTAATTCTCGTAGTGACAGTACTAACTTTTTCTGGTGTGTGTTACTGATTTATAAAAGTTGTAATTCAAAAATGCCTCATGATTTTTTAATGTAAAACGTTAAAATTTAGTAATGAAATAAATATGCTATAACTAGACACGCTAATGGGTAAATCTGACAACAACAGTACCATCTTTGGCTGCTTGTTTAGTATAAACCTAGTTGGATAATGTCATAGGACTAAAATTCGGAAAAAATTTAGATTTTAGATTTTCAAATATCATATAAGCAAATAAATAAAAAAAAAAAAAACTTGGGAAATGCCTACAATGTGGTAAATGTAAATATTTAAATAGTTTTAGTGTGTTTTCAGCTATTGATATCTAACTTGTTGACCTGTCTGAAGCAATGATATAATTATTTATTTGAATTAACAATGATTGTCACTGGTAGTGCCATTATCAAATACCGATTTGGTATTTTTGGGATTTAGAAATATTTCCACTAATTCATCGCTAATAAATGAAATCATAAAATAAAAAATTTATAAACACTTACGCTTAAAGTAACAGAATTTGTAACGGGAGTTATGTCTTTCAAAATACAAGTGACAAGTTGAGTTTGAAAATGAGCATGCACTGCATTTTTAGAGATTCTTAACCAACAACCCAGAACTTTATAAACCACTTCTTGAAAAAGGCTAAAAACAATGTATATATTTTTTATAACTAGAAATATTACTCAAAAAATAGTAAAACAGTAAATTCTAATACAATAAAACTACTTATTTCAGAAATTGTTATCCTAATTTTGAAAAAAACAAACAAGTTTATCACATAGGAGGTCTTGATTTGGATAGATAACCACACGATAGGTATTTTACTATATGTATTAAAAAAAATTTAATTCACCTACACGTAGAAAGTTACATTTTAATTATTTTATAATGCTGATCATGACGTTATATATAGGAGGTTTTGCCATTGATAGTGCAACCAGTAATGCTTATGCTTAATAAAAATCAACTTTTGTGCCATATAGGTGATAGGGTCCTGGCAATGACATTATGCAACACTTGTTTCATGATATTACAAAAAAAACACATTTTACTTTGATTCTTATCACTTCGTATTATTGCAGTTTCGACACTTAATGTGCCATTTTTGGATTATTCTGGAGAGAATGATTAAACAAAAACAATTGCAATATATTTACACTAAAACTATTCATGACTATTTACTATGTTAAAGATTTTTTTAAATTCTGATTTATGAATGTCAGTTAGGTAGACAAATCGGGGTGGTGTCAGTGATATTTTATTATTACAATATTGAGGGCTATTTATTATGCTGGAGAATTTTTTATAAAAACAGATGTATAGAAATAGGTAAGTTAATACAGAAATTTGGACAAAATGGTTACAACTTAAATATATCAAAAAGCGTAGTATTATATAAATCCCACTGGTCAATCAGTAAGGAATTTCTGGGACTATTGTTTGATTTGACCCACATTACAATGAGGGCATGTCAATGCCTCAGCAATTTTTTCTGAAATAGTGCCAAAGTATGTTAAAGATACGTATTTATTATTAGTATGGTCTTTAATGATTGGATAATTATAAAAAGTTAATTTGAATTGTTTTTTATTAAATATTCTATAGTAATTTCCTGAAATCCATTCTTTAAAGCTATTATTTTTGTGTTTAGTTTATTTTTAAATTATCTTCTGAAAGGGGTAGTGATAAAGCTCTATGTATCATAGATTAATATGCTGCCAGTTTATGAGATTTGGGTCAGAGTGAGTAATTTGAAAATGGCTTGTTATAGTATGTACACGAGACTAATATATATGTATCTTTAACATACGTAGGTAACCTTGTAACCTTTTATTCAAATTTCTATATTTATTAATTTACCTATCATCTCTATACATCTGTTTTTATAAAAATTCCCCAGTACAGTAAATATTATAATAATAAAATTCAGGGACACCACCGTTATTTGTCAACCTAATTGGCACTTATAAATTCTAATTTAAAATTTCCCATCTTTAAGGTAGTAAATAGTCATAAATAGTTTTAGTATAAATATATTGCAAGTGTTTTTGTTTATTTATTCTCTTCAGAATCATTCAAAAATGGCACATTAAGTACCGAAACTGCAGTAACGTGAAGTTACAATAAATTAGTGGTAAAAACAAAGCAACATGTTTTTTGTTATATCATCATGATTGATTATCACAAAAAAAAGGCTTACATAATTCAGTTTTTAAAAACTTGTTTAAATTTCATTCTATTAAATTTCAAAAATTTAAAATTTTTATTGTTTGCAGTTCTTGTTGCTATGGACATTAGTAACAAATGTCTTTTTTACACATTGAAGGATTTGGTGTTTCCAATATGTGCCACTAATTTAAAAGAAAAAACTGTACAAATCGTCACTAGAACTAGTGAGAATGCGTCCTTTATCTGCCACTATAGTCTATTAATCTTAAATAAACATATAAAAAATTCTAGTATAGGCGTGTGGTATTATATAAATACATTTTGTGCATTTATAATGCACCGCGCGCCTATGCTACAGAACTACGCAAGACTGAAGGTCGACAATGGGTTGCTCACCGAGCCCAGGTAAACAGTGCTCATATGAATGAACGGAGTATAGTTGAAAATTAAAAAGTTTAAATACACACAAAAATGACTTTCCAATCAATGTTAACACAGACCATGCGGAGATTTCAAATTGTAACTGAATATATCTATCACACTTCCGCAATAGCATAATAAATAAGCGGGTACCTGAAGTTGGGTCTCCGCACGTAAGTAACCTTCAGCAAAATGGGTCACCACGTGCCGCGCAGGTAACAATGCAATCAGATGTTTATGTTTATACTATATTTATATTGTAATATCATTTTGTTAACTGAATTTCTATGGAGAAATAATATAAATATAAAAGCCATCTGGGAGAATACCAAATCCTCCAATGTTATCTTTATGATCTGAAGAATAATTTAAGGTGTAGAAACTAGACAACTATATAAGAGATATTGGAGTGCTTATATTGGACCAGTGATGCATAACATTTTGGTTGTCTTAAAATTTATTTTCTGCAAAATTTTGGCATCCCCCCAAAAAAAAAACGTAAAAATTGTTTTTTCATGCACTTACCAAAAATACACCACGTCCACTGACCCAAAAGTATGGGTCGTCAAAAAAAGTTTATATCACCTGATTTATGGAGAAATATATTAGCTTTAATTTTACATATACCTACAGCCATTTTTGTTATATACCGAATATGAAATAAAATTTAAAATTTTGAGACACATTTGTATGATTTAAAAAAAATGAGATTGTACTTACCAATCAGTTTTAAAACATTGGCAATTTTGGCTTTTGTTAAGACAGTCTATTTGAATTTTGCTGATAATGAATGAAAACGGCAATAAATTAGCTTGTCCCCTAAAATTGTATATATGAGTTTCTATGACAAACAAGAAATATTTACCTCTTACCAAACAATAAATATTCTTAAAAGTTGCAGTAACTGTACTTGTATTTTATTTAAAAGTAATGAAAATTGGAAGTCCTCCAATGATTTTTCATTACCCATACTGAGACACTGATGAATTGCTGTTCCTCTATTAATAATATCTAGAAGATGAATTGGTATTATTTCTTTCGCCACAGGAAAGCTTTTTCTAAAATGAAATATAATACAATGAAATGTAATTATCATATACAATGTACGAGTATACTTCAAAAATAAGATTAGAAAACATTGGATACTGCCATGTTGGGTTACTGGCATTTCCCTCAGAAAATAACCATACAAGTGGTTCTGGCCACCATTATTTACTGTACACAATACTGACACTTTTTAACTTGAAATATTTTGTAAACAAAATTCATAAAATCTAACTGACAGATGTCAGATGCTGTTATCTAGAGTACTTAATTAGGTATCTTCCCTATTATTATCAACCAAAAGTAGCACAAGGGATCGGAAAAGACTTTTCCGATCCCTTATGTCACTTTACCAGGTTAGACCAGTAAAGATGTATTTTCCACTAAAAAAATTTACCAAAAACAGTTAACTTTCTAGTCAGTTGCAGACAAAATGTATACAGGTATATTTAATTTCTCATAATTCATTTGAAAAGATACTAGAAATACAATTTACATTTTTTTTTTCATTTGGCCACTATTATTTTATAAATTGTTTTACAGGTGTTGCCATGTTGCATTTGAGAAGCTGCCTTATTTTTATTTATATACTCTTATAAAATACCTTATCTACATATGAGCTATTAATTAGATCTTAATCAATATAAAACGTTACTTTATAATATACTTACAACAACATTGTCATGATAAATTTCAAACAATTTCTGATGCGCCTTGCTGTAATATGCAACATTTTTTGTGAATAATGTGGTAAATCAATAAATTCAAATCCCTCCTGGTTTGATCTATCACTGTGCTCGATTTCAGTTTGATTTTCTAAAAATTTATCGAATAACTTTTGTACAGTTGCACACAGTTTTTGAAAATTTGTAGAAAAATTGGTCTTATGATTTATTCCATCCACCCCTGCACCACCAATCTTAAACAAAAATGTGATAGGTACCTCATAATTGTTATCTGCGGCATTAACATTACACAAATGGCTAGCATCATTCATGATCATTGTAAGTTATTGCATATAAATTAAAAAAACCGCTGCCAACTACTTGGGGATCAGAACTTCCTCACCGTAGAAAAACTCGACGTGTGGTGGAGTTTATAATAAAAATAATGTTTGTAGTTACAAAAAAGTCACATTTTTTTAACGTTTTAAAAGTCACATTTTGACATTTCAAAAAAGTCACTTTGACGTTTCAAAAGTCACATTTTTAGACGTTTCAAAAAGTCACATTTTGACGTTTCAAAAGTCACATTGGTGGAATGTCACTAATATTTTTTAGACATTGGGACCGATTTTCCTCATCAACAAATGCAATCTCTTCCTTGACCTCTAGAATGTGTGTACCAAATTTGAAAGCTTTATCTCAAAAACTATAGCTGCTATCGCGAACCAGACAGACACACAGACAGACAATTTTTTTCTGTCTGAAATTTTGTGTATCATTACAATTTGTCGAGATTCGTCAAAATGCAAAAATTTTTTAAATTTTTTGATGAATACAACTTCCTCACTATGAGTGGTGAGGAAGTAATACATATAGTAGTAAAGCTACATATAGTCGATGCAATTCATGCAATTATTTCATAAAAAAATATTAATGCTACAGGTACCACAACTAGCAGTCCCAGATTAGATATGTATGTATATGAAATTAAATAATAATCACAGATTTTTTTGAAAGCTCTGCATCTCATTTATTTGCAAATATAGAAAAAATATACTTTTTTTAGTACTATTCACAATGCAATAAAATGGTACATATATTCATATTTGCAAACAGACTTTTGTAAATTCAAAACATCTAATTTTGTATATCTTAAAACGGAAAGAGGTATTGAACTATGTAAATTTGACGTCATTTATTTTTTGTCAATGACCGGTCACTGACCCTAACATTTACAGAAATTTTCGTATTTTTGTTTTTTCTGCTTGATTTCACGTTTTAGATATAATAACTAGAAATTAAACAGACATCGAAAATGCACAAAAATGAGTAGAAATTTGATTTGATTTGACAAGACTGAAATTTATAATTTTTATAATTTTCATGGTCATAATTTTGATGGTCATGACACTTCCTGGTCTTCTTAGATCTAATATATTCGGTATAACCATTTTTCTATATTTACTATATTAGGTTTTGATAACAGATATAGTGATTTTCCAAAATATAACTTTTAACATAAAACAATAAATAGTCTAGCAGTTTCTTTGATAACATTCTTTAAATATTCTCTGTGGAATAATGAAATAATGCCTAAATAAAGTGCAAAACAATATAAAACATCACAAAGAAATGATTACAATTTCAGATTTGGTAAAAAAAATAATAATAATTAACTAACATAAAAACACATTAGGTACCTAGGTTTATTAATTACTAAAAAAATAAAGTGTCATTGAGAGTTTTCTGTATTACCTGTTGTAAATAATGAAAAGCTGCAGCAGCTTTTTCAACAAGTTTTTCGGATGAGTTTTCTAAGAAAGTAAGGAGGTAAGATTCTATTTTCGTCTTATGAGTAGAAAACCAACTTCCATAGTGTTTCATACATATAGATAAAGTCTCTAAAGCTGCCTCACTCTCATGGGAATTTATATGAGCTGACAAGCAATTCTCAAGAACTTTTGAAATATAATCAGAGATAAACCTTTTAGTAAATTCTTGTTCATTATAAACATTTTCTACAATTTTCCCTAAAATTTAATTCATATAAATATAATTTTAAATCACACTCACACATTCTTACCAATTGTAACTAATTTTATTTCTTTTAAATTGTCACCTGAATATTTAACCAAACAATGAGATATCCATGTAAAGGCATTTTCAGAAATAACTCTTGAGGAACAATTATTTATAATTAAATTCAAAAAATCTAAACCTTGTAAGCGATTCCTCGAGGTTGACAATAATTTATTAATTGTGCTTATAATAACCATTTGATTGGAATCATTTTCTAAATTTAAATTTAATATGTTAGACAACAACATTCTAATGTCTTCATCTGTGGTGGTGAATGCATCCTCAATTTGCGTACTATTCAAAGACATTTTATTTGCAAAACAGAACACACTATTCAGAAAAAGCAAATTGAATTAGCAAAGAACGCGATGTGTAATTTATATGAATAAATACTAAATACTCATCAGAGAGTGGTTGTCTCTGTACTCATTTGTTGGATTTGATTTTGAATTGATTAGATTACACCAGGTTAAAACATATTCGTATCTGAGAGGGAGAGGTTAGTTCCAGTTCGAACTCGTCTTCCTCTTCCGTTAATATTTTTGCATTTAATAGGTGCCTTCTTTTCAACTGAGTTCTCAAGAGATTTCAGTAGATCTCAGTTTCGGCAGAAATGTTGCTGTTTCTCTTCGACCATAAAACTTTTAAAAGTTTTATGGTCGAAGTATTGCCTTCTTTTCAACTGAGTTCTCAAGAGATTTCAGTAGATCTCAGTTTCGGCAGAATGTTGCTGTTTCTCTTCGACCATAAAACTTTTAAAAGTTTTATGGTCGAAGTATTTTCTTTAGTTATATCATTTTGATATTAACTGAGAATTTTCAGTACTCCCTTACTGATCTGCACAACCAATTTTTTACTTCTCATCCCACTTCATATGAATGGAAGAGGAACATTTTACATTTGGTCAGTCAGTAAACGAATCTAAGGTTAAATTAAATAATTCCATGTATATTTCTGAAATTAAAACTTTTCTTGTGAAGAAATTCGTGCTGATTCAACTCTAATTTGGTGTTTTAATGTTTAATGTTGGGCATGTGTTATTTTTTTATTGTCAACAACAGAACGCAAATAGATAAATAGGAAGGGGGATACCTCAACTTGTAGTTTGATGTTTTTTTTAAGCTGAAATATTAGTTAATCTCATCTCAGTTAATCTCATATTGATATGAGATGTTAAGCGGACAGAACGCACTAATAGGTAGGTGTAGGTGGGTTCTTTCTAACTGAAATCTCAGTTACTCTAAGTAGATTTACGGTTACGGAGGATACATCAAATGAAATTATGCTTTTATTTATGTAGTGTACTGTAAAACAACTTAGATTAACTGAAATCTCAAAAAGAACGCTCCAAATATTTATAGGTTTTTGGTTTATACCACAGATCTTAAATAAATTAATTTTCCGATAAACGTTAACGTTTAGTGTATGACATTATGACAGTAATGATAATGAAACAAATAGATGCTAGGGACACGCTAACAGGTAAATGTGGTAACAAGATAGTACCAGGGTTGTCTCTGATAGTACTTACCTTCTTCGATCTCACTGGCTGGTTGTGTTTTGAGAGAGACCTCTTTTATTTATTATTTTTTTTGCCCTTTTTTATATATTGGGCTCAACGAAATTTAAAAAAAAAATTGGTGAGCTTAGATTTTCGGAAATACTATCGATAAACTAATTAAAAAAATTGTGGATAATGCCTATTAGTCGAATTGAGTGACAAAAAATTAATCAAAGAATATTTACATTGGATTATTAATTTATGTATTATTTATAAATGGTATAAGTTCCCACGTATTACAAGAATGCAACTTAGGTATTCCGTTTGAGGTAACATATTAGTACTCTCAGCATCAGCTGAGTTAACCGTTATTTTGCTGAAAGCAAATGGTATTCGTGCAATCATTGTTTAAATTTATGTTAAGAGTGGGTTCCATGAATAACTCTTGAACGATGGATTTAAGCCATGTTTGCCTGTTTTTTCGAAAGTGCCATTACTCATTATTAAATAAGTTTTAATTATTATCAAATGACTTCATATTATGCATATTAGGCTAGCATCAATGTCTCCGAAATACAACAAATATTAGTTCCTGTCTTTTGATACAGTTCCGTAATCGTAAAACACCTTAGCTAAGAGTAACTCCCCCATCCGAAGTCCTTTCCTATGGAGTGTAGAGAAGGAGGAACGTCTCTTATGGACGGTACGTTCAAAATTTGGTCTGAATTCTGTAAGGTATGAGATGTGGCACTGATCGTATTATGGGATTGAGTCTGAAGTTAAACACTTACTATATCTCTGAAACTTGCTTCAGATTCTATAAACTAACGAAAACATGTGTTGAAAAGAATTATACAGCGTAAAAAAATAATAAAAATAGTAAAGACAAAATCATGTAGAATACCTCTCTAAATCAGCGCCACCTATTTTCTTCCATCGAAAATCCGATCACATTTTTTTTAACACGGAGACGTTTCTCCTTCTCTACACTCCATATCCTTTCCATACGTCGAGTGCCCATGACTTAGAATAAGGACAGAATCTAGACAGAACTGTCAATAACAAGCATTTTAATTGCTTAAACTGAATCCGTGATGCCGAAAACAATTCACATCACCTAATATCGACCCTATACTGTGGTTCCGTTCTGGATTTCGGGACCATGATTACTCTTATTAAGACTGATTTGTGGTAAAAGGAAAGTATCTATTTTAAAACTTTTTTAAGTTTTGAAAATTAGGATAAATAAATTCTATTTCCTTATTTTTTATTTGTTTTTATTGTCAAAAGTGTCAAAACAGAATGACAATAAAATGTCAAAGGTGTTATCGTTTGATAAATCATCTGGTTTCAATTTTTTTCCAATTATTATCAATAAAAATTCAATGTGTAATGTTAATCTTGTATGTTCAGTGTTAATGTGGACACAATAAATCCAGACGTGACTCAAAAAATTTAAAAACGCAAGAAATTGCCAACTAGGCAAGAGGGAATAGACATGAGATAGAGGTAAAGGTGCTTGCATTTTATTTTTTTGTCATTAATTTAATTAATGTCCCAAAGGTGGAGGTGCGGGAGGATGAAGAACAGTCAGTTAAACTTCAGGAAATCATTGACCCCTCAGCAAGCAGCTGGATGTTTTAGAGCCCGTGATTAAAGGGCTTCCAACATTCGATAAGTGATGGGTGGAGATGACATGTTGTATAGAATCATGTAATGTAGATGTAGATGTAGGTGTACTGTTCCAGGAGAATCCAAGCCATTGGCCAAAAAATGTGAAGTTCTAGTTTACTAGTGATCATTTACTGAAATTTTGTAACGTTCTAGTTGATCTAATGATTATTCATATCCTTTTTCAATGATCTTACGGAGAAAATTGTAGCTGTTTTGCCAAAAGTAAGTGCTCTTGTATATGAACCACATCAAATACAGGGTTTAAGATTTTATTCATATATTTCCTGTTATACAAGTAAGTATGAATGTCAGGCATATAAAGGATAGTTACTATTTTCATAATATAAGTAGAAAGTATCAGTGTAATATTACAAAGGCATAAGCAGTACATGAGTACGTAGCAAGGGTTCCACATGGGGTTTAAGTGATTCAGCCTATAATGTGTTTATCCTACGAGGGAATTTCACTATAGCTTCAGAAAATTTTAATTTTTAAATTTATAAAAGCGATCAGTTTTAAGTTTGATGAAAATATGTTATAACAAATATATACATCTTTCAATCTATTAATTCTACATTATGAGTTATTACCTATAAATATTAATTATTAATTATGTTATAAATTGATAGCAGGATCTATTTATTATGAGGGAATTATTATATGTTATTAATTATCTCTGCCCTATCTTCAAGCAGCTTAATTTTGTGTTTGTTCAGTAATTTTTTACATAATGGTCCATTACCAATTTAGTAGTGTCCCTAAATGGAAAATTTGCTGCCTTCTATATTTTGCACTTTGTTTTTAGCAAATATTGCAATAGGCTTATGTATTTGTCCTGCTTATAATAGTTTAGATCATATCTAATCTCACTTGTAACGTGCATAGAGTATCTGCATATGTCGCGTATCTTTTAGTTTGAAGTGTAAACAATAAATATAACCTATTTGCATGCAATTGTCACACTCGCGGCAAGTTTTAAATAGGGTTGCCACCTGGCCGGTTTTTCCATTAACTAGCGAGTGCCGGTTAGCACTCAAAAAAGACTGGTTTAATTACCATCTCAACAGATCGTGATGCGACTGATACGAATGGTGTAACAAACTCCGCCCAAAAATGATTTGAGTTTGAGGCAATAAATTTGGAAAAACGTTTTGCGCTTCTTAAAAACTATTATTGATGATGACATTTATGAACATAGGTGCAAATCAGTTTTTGGGCTCTCCTGTAAAATTAGTGTCAAAGGAGTTAAGCACTTAGCGAAGTACACTGAAGATATCTCGCAAATCTTTGCAATTTTCTAATTATAAATAAATTATAATAATTGTCCATTATTCATTGCCTGTAAATATTAATTATTTAGGTTACATACAAAGTGTCTAGTTTAAACCAACACTAGAAAGAATTGAATAATCAGGGTTACAAATAAAGGTGATAAATTATAAATGTGCTATTTTTTACATAAAGTTTAAATGAAACAAAGTAAATTGTATAAGATTTTTATTATGTCTTTTCAACATTATATCCGTTTTTTATATTTATAAAATTTATTACAATGTAACCAACTCGTTTTTAAAAATGAAAAAAAGAACATATTTTTGTTTTTTTCCTGAACTTTCAAATACAAATAATAACACAAATTTAAATAGCAGTATGTATGACATCATTATGTTTTGGTGTTCAAGATGAAGATTTGATTATTTTTAATAGATATTCATAATTTGAAATGAAACTTATTTTAGTGGCTTGTGAAGCGTTCAATGGAATTTCGACAAGAAATGTCAGCATTTGTACGATCTTATGCAGTCAACCAATTTAACAAGCAATTTGATATTAAAGACAAAAGTGCAGGAATACAAAAAAATATATTAGAAATTTTAAATGCAGTGAGTGAATTATACAGACCTCATCGATATTATAAAAGAAAAAATGCTTCACCTCCTGACATTCAGTCAAGGGTACAAGTAACCTTGTTAGAATATGATCATAGAGGAGGGGAAATCCATGGAAGCAGTTCTACTGGCAGCACTAGTGAGGAAAGTGTCTTAGAAAAACAACAAACTGAAGAGGTACGTATATATAGTCTCTACTGATACAATCACTAACGATTATTTAGTATTCTAGTAATATCTTGGATTACAGTTCTACTTGGTATAAAATTAATTTTTTACTATGACTCTCACTGGTTCCCATATAGAGGGCGCGAGTAGCTGATCCGATTTAGAATAGTTTAAAATCATGTCCAGGTAAAATGTTTCTTCCATTTACAGTAAGAAAATGTTTTATTAGGAAAAAGTAGTTCATAATGGTGACATCATATCAACTTTCATAGTACATCTAAAAAGTATTATACAAATTTCAGATTTTTTCCCATATTTTTAATAAACTTAAAAATGAGAAAAAGAGATTTTCAAACTTTACTGTTATCATATGGTGTAAATAATCTTTGCTTATATTTAAAGTTAATTTTTAGTTTTTAGACTGAAGAAATAAAACTAGCACATCTGTGACCAGTTTTTCACCTTGTCAAATATATTAGAATTTATTATACAACCCCCACTTCCCATAATGAAAATCATAGGTGTGCCTCACGGCACACTACATATAAAACAAGGTTAACTGTGTTAAAAATTAGTTTTAGACCAAGTAGGACCTAGATACACATATTATTTTAATATATAAAAATATTTACTTATTATTATTGAACAACATTCTTGAACACAATATATGTTTTTTTTTTTAATTATTTTATTTTGGCTTTAACTCTTTGTTTTTAATACAAATACAGGTTAACTATTTCATGTTTAGTTCTGTATTATTCATGGAAATTTTTTTTGTAACGATTATTATGAAATGATTTATGCATTTGCATTGAAAACTTATTTTTTTCATTGTGTTGAAATAACATGAGTACCTTTTTCTAGAAAAAAATAAATTAATTTATTTGGGTATTATGTAAGCATCCTTTCAAACTTAATATGATGTGTTGTGTACCAAATAAATTTAATAGGAGATGGGTAGATCGGTCCTAAGGTTATTTTATTATTTATAAAATATTTTTCATACAAAATTTATTGTCATTTGTGTGAAACTTATAAACTACATACATATTGTGCAAACTATATTTTTTCCTGCTTTTTGTGTATTGTAACTGTTTTTAAATTTTTTTTGTGCATGTATTTTTAGAGGCAAATTCAGCAGCTTTTGAATAACTTGACTGCTGCAAAAGAGGTAAATATTTGTTGCTTTTTTTTTGCTTAAATTTTGTGTCATATAATTTAATTTTATTATTAAAATTAAATTTATTATTAAACGTGTATTGTGTGTAATAAAAATTCTTTGGTTTTGTTTTAGGAAATAGTAGACTATGATGATTTAAATGAGGAAGAGAAGAAAAATCTCATTAAACATTATGCTTCTCTACAATCTGAATTAAAGGTAAGATAATAATATTTTGTATGTTAAGAATTAATATTTTTCCTTATTTTTTTCTGTTCTAAACGTGAAATTAAATAGGACTGATATGCCATGGAGAAAATATTATTATCATTGATGTTAATAGTGCAATAAAATAGTATGTCATTTTTGACATCTAATATACAGGATATTTCAAAAAACATATGCCATCACTTAAGCAGATATTCTTCACCCAAAAATAAGACAAATAAGCCCCTATCAACATGGGTCCGGAAACGCTTTGTTACTGAAATACAGGGTGTTAAATGTTTTCTTATTTTTTCAGTTATTTCAAAATATCTCCAAAACGACTTTAGCAATTTGAATGTTATTTAAATTGTGAAAAGTACTTAAAATCAAGGTTGCTTTTTGAAAAGAATCAAATAAACCAGACTTTTTTTTATTTAAAATCGGATTATTTTGATTTAAATCTGAATTCTTTTTATTTAATAAGTATATTTTAACATTTAACATCAGTAATAAAATAAACTGACATTCAAAAACAAGCAAAAAATCAGAGTTAAAATGAAAATGCAAAAATAATATAAATTCTACCCACACACCAAATCGGAATATGTAGGTAATAATGGTACGGTCGACATTTGATATTCATTTGCTTAATTTATTATTTTTTTAAAGCCTTTTTAGCAAACAGTTTTACCGATTTTTTGGTATTGCTTTTATTGAATTGATTTAAAAAGTGATTACTGCGTTGATTTCCTCATGGTTGAGAGACACTTAAGAGGAAAATGATTTAAATCGTTGATTTTTAAAATTAAATTGTGATTTAAATCGCGATATAAATCATGTAATCTAAATCAAAGTAACTCTGTTTAAAAATACTACACATTTTAGTATTAAAATGGTATGCATAGCTTCATCAAGGGTATGCATACGGCTTGAAATTTAACCCTTAATTTGACAAGAGTTGATTTAGCTAACTCACCCGTACAAAAATAGGTATATTTGATTGGATTATGTCTATTAGGACCCATGTATGCCAAAAAAATTGGAAAAATTGAAGATGCCAAAAAATTACGAGTTGTATCTTATAGGACACACTGCTAAATAATAGAAGATCTATTGCTAATATATTTTGTATCTTATAGGATACAATACCAAAAATTAGTAAAGAAAACTCATTATATTTTAAATGTTTATATTTATAATGAATAAGAAAAATACATTCAAAATGGGGTACAAAACATATAGTCAAAAAAACGTTGCCTAATTATTGTTATGAAAGGTGTAAAAAGTAGTTACGGGTTTTTACCAATCACAGTCTTGCATCGCATTTGGTACAGATGCAGTGAGTTTCTCTAGACTTACACAACGGCATTTACCTTTATATCAAGAATAGGCCTTATTTTTGAAATAAGGATCGCCGTTCTGATTTCTGTTATTGACAAAATGAATATACCGTCTCATTTGTTGATACCGTTTCAAAAGGCATTACATCAATATCATTTTATCTAAATTATTTGATCCAATACTCTAAATATGATGGCATATCCACTATACCCATCAAAATATGTATGGCTACGAAATCGTGAACCTCATTTTCAACAATATAGATTTTCCTGTTTCTTGACAAGAATATAAATTAATATTCTCCGTAATAAGCTAAATAGAAAAAAATGTCTTGACATATTGCAGAGGTGATTGTTCTTCGTTTGGTATTGAAAAGTCGTTATCAGGTATATCTACTGGATACTCAAATTCTTTGTTGGACTATGTATTTGTTATATTGGGATTTTTCTCACGCCTCTTATTGGTCTTTTTGGTGTTATATATTTTAGAATGTTCCTTCTTTTTTTGACTTTGTTCCGCTTCCTTACTTTCCTGGCCTTTTCTCTTTGAATGATATCTTGTTTTCAATGGGGTCAAAACATATGATTGTGTTCGGGTTGTATTGTCGTCTGAAATGTTTTTGATAGGTGTTTTTAGTCCTTGTAGTTCAATATTCGGTTCTTCGCCCTGTTCTGAAGCGATGTCGGTATCTGAACTGCTCAAAATAATCTCATCAAGTTGTTTCTGCAATTGAGCTAGAAAGTGAAGATGCCTCAGATGAGTAGGAATATCTATCCTGATCATTTATATCAAGTATTTTTTCTTCATCATAGTCACTTGACTTGTCAGTATTTGATGTAGAAGAGGGAAGAAGGGGCACAATTTTATCTCTACGAGTTGGAAACATTTTGTTTATTTTTTTTTTCTGAAATAAAAAATAAATGTTTGTTGTTTTTATCGTAGATTTTAGTTTTTTTACAATTAAAAATAATGTATTTTTTTTAATTCGGATATCAATATAATGTAGCCAAAAGAATATACAAAACAAACTTGATACACCATCCTGAAAACTTGGTAATGTCGACAATAGGATACATAACACACGTGACCCATCTTCCTATAAGATACACTATAAAATTAAGGGTTAATAATTTTGTTAAAAAAAATTATTTATTTCTTGATTGTACAGTTATGTAAACAGGTAAATGCCTAAAAACAGTTACCTCTTGATCTTTTTTTCGCTTTTCGGCTTTGTTTAGGAGATAATTGCAATTTTATTATGTAGGGTACTTAATATCATACTAAACAAAGTCAAAATCGAAAAAAATATCAAGAGGTAACTTTTTCAGGCATATCTGTCTACATAACTGCAATCAGAAAAGTAAAAAGTCAGTGGCGTACATATTTATTTAACAAAATTGCAAGCCCATACTCATGCCCCTGATTAAGCAATTCACACTATTTTAATACTGAAATATGTAGTATTTTAAGTACACTCTAAATATCATTCCAATTCCTATTTTGTATACATTCAGTATATCTGGTATAAACAGAAATGTTATTAATACAATTCCTTATCATTATTCACTTATAGGATGGAGGGTTGCAATCTCAAGAAGAAAACCAAATAGCTGCTTTAGAAGAGCAAAAACATATCTTTACAGAAAGATGTAGTAAATTGGAAGATATGAAATTATCTACAGAAGAAGAATTGAAGGAAAATACATCATTACTTCAAGAAATAAGACTGAAACAACAAGAAGCCGATAAGGCTTTAAAAGAATTAGAACAAACTGAGGCAAAGGATCCAGAGTATGTTTGTCGATTTTTAGATAGAAATAGGTATTCAAATAAAACTTGTTTTCAGAAGTGTCAAAGAAGTGGAGGAACTAGTCATATTAAAACGATAATTTAAAAATACAAGAAATACAGTTTAGAGAGCATTGCAAACAGGAGTTAACTAGACTGCAAAATCTGATAGAGTAAGTAACATTAAATATTTATTCAAGTCTTGTAAAAAAGATCGCTCCCTAGGTGTAGGGACATGGAACCTTTGATAATTATAATTTGCAAATTTCGTGATTGTTTATATGCATATTAGAACACCACACATCTCTTTGTTTTAAATGCCATACAATGTTTTAAACATTTTATTTATAACATCAGGTCAGTTCTATACAGTTTGTTCCATTATAAGCAGACACACCCCTGTATTTTGGTTGTATTTGGGCAAATTGAAAACTTCTTTTTTTTTTAAATAAACTAATACTCGACGAGATCTACCTTCCTGAATGTTTTTTTTTATTATATACCCATGGCCTATTATAATTTAAATAAAATGCTAAAAAAACATGCTATTAGAGATTTTTAACTTTTTATTTTTAATGAAACAGTTTTTAGGAAATATGAATCAGGCAGACTTAGAAAGCAATCACCGAATTTAATATTGATAGCTCTTAATCTTAATCACTAACTCGTAAATTTTTTTGAAAAAAATATAATAAAAAAAAAGAAATGGAATGTTTTTCTTCAGTTTAAACGTGGAGGGGTTCATTTCGTCTAATAAATACTCAATAATACTATGGTTTATGTAAGGTGATCAGAAAGTACTGGAATGAAAATTGCATGGAGTACACAGCGTATGTGAATCTGTTGTTTTAAAAAACATGACCTTTTATTTCTTCATATTTATGCATTTCTAGAAAAAAATAATAAAATAATTATTTTGTATTACATAAGCATCCTTTCAAACCTAACATGATAACAATTAGAAATATCTATAGTTTTTTTATATTTCATACTGTTATTTTTATATGAATGCGCTCGTATAAAAGTTTTAGGTAGATAATAAATCAAACATTTCCAATACATGTTGGGTAAGGATGCTTATGTAATACCCAATAATTATTTTATAATTTTTTCTAGAAATCTCTGTTGTCATCCTAGTTTTCAATTACTTTTTATAGTTTATGTACAAACAGTAATGACGGCGCCATTGTAAGAGCGTTTTATGCGCATATAATTGAATTGTTTATTTTTGAAAGGGCCTAAGTGATATTTACCTTTTCCGAGAAAAACACAAAGAACATTCTACTATGGTTAAAACTTTTCAATTTTTAGTATTTAGTTAGGTAAATTTTAAAGGAATATTCACAATAATTATATCGTCTTACTTAGTTTTTTGACTAAAATTTAAAAAAAAACAAAAAATTGTAACTTGGATCCTTTCAGAAATAGACAAAATTTTTTAAATTTAGAATTTATTTCTTTAATAATGAGATGTATGTGTTTTTTTGGAATACTTTATTCACAGTAAACAAGAAATAAGCATAAAAATATTAAAAAAATAATAAATAATAACATGAAATGGTACCAAGAGAAAAAAAAAACAAAAACATTTTATTATTCATTCGGATCTATTCAATTTTAATTTTTAGGTCTTCCAAGTGTTGATAATCTCATAATAAAAATCTCTGTGCGGTTAGGGTATTCACTATACTAAACATTTTAGATAATTTATCTTCGACTCCAGAATGGCGCCAATGCAGATTTATTGGCCATTCCAAGTAATAGAGTTTTTTTTGTTTGGACAAAGAAAACATAAAGCTGGACTCCTGAAACTGTATACAAAGTGGTCGTGCTTTTCTTAGATGTATTTCATCTAGAACACTTGGTATATTATTATCATTCCTTCCATTACATTCAGCCAAACTAGACATTTTTGTCAGTATAATCGTACAAAATTGGTATCATACACCCTTTCATGCGCGTTTTAAAAACCACTAAACACATAAATAAAATCAAAACACCTATCAAGGTCATTATTGAAAGGGAGCTAAAAACATATGCCTGATTTCGTTAAATCGTTAATTTCTGAAAAGACCTAATTTGGTAAACTTGGGTCTTTTCTGCACTAAACGATTATTTAATATCCTTATATTTCACTAAATAAGAATGTAGTATAGGTTCTTTTTGCATGAAATCATAGGTTTTGCTTTGAAATATACATTTTTCTGTCAAATCCAAAATCACCAAAAATGCACTTAGACCCTTTCAGAAATAAACGAATCAATAATTGTACACGGGAAAATCCTGGATATCCGCATAGTACCGTAACTCTGCCATGATTCTGGTTTCATTGGTTGCATATGTTACAGGTGTATAAATAAACACACCAGATGAATTTATATATGGCGAGTTTGTTAATATTTACATTTGTTTTATAAATACAGGCTCTGAAAAACAGATGAGAAATGGGTTTATTTTTCATATGACCATTTTACTGTTTGCTGTTACCGTCTATGACAATGTCGTAGATTATACTCGTATTATGAAAATTGTGTGATACTTTTAATTTTTATTGTGATTATTTGTTGAATGTATTTTAGAAAATATAAGTGTAGATCATGAGCTGACTGATCAGGATCATTATAATCAAGAACTGTTATAATAAATAGAGATGTGGGCTGAGACAATTTCATTGAAAGGTCCATCAGACATCTGGAAAAGTGTATTTTAACGTGGAAAAGTAAGATGCGTATGCGCAGTAAATCTCGTAAATAGCGGCTGTAAAGTTTGAGCAGAGTTGCTAAAATGTGCAATTTATAACCACATTTAAGGAAATATATACTTTTTGACGATAAAACAAACAATTATTATTGCATAAATACATATATGATAGTTGTTACCATATTTGTAATTAATAAGTTAAAGATATAGGTTATTTATTATGAAAAGCCATTAACAATACAAATAAAATCCTGAAAGAGGTTAGCCACTTATGACAAGCTGAAACACTTAACACAGAGCAGCAACATATTTTTTGAATATTTTTTTGAAACGTCAGAAATCAGCAGCGGGATTCCGTTTTACGTTAAACGAGTCGATGTCGAGGCGAGGATAAAATCGATTGAATGGCTTTTAGGAATTATATTTCTCGATCGAATAAAATCGGAAATCGTCAGCTTTTTGAATAAATGAAAACATTTTTTGATGTAATGGGAACGAAATATAATACAATTTGTTAGAATCTCATTTGAAATAATAGACGTTCTGCCGCTCTTTCTCCAGCACCAACAGCGTTTAATTGCATCGTTAAATCGCTCCATAATTTTTTTTGCCTTTCATCTACCAAAGGTAATTTCTGGATGCACTTCAAAAAAATGTCAATATTATTTCCCAGTGGTCATCTTTTATTTTAAAGGCCGTTATAAATAAAAAACACAACTTTATATCTTTAAACAAAACATTTAGGTTATCCACAGGCACAGGGATTGACAGAGATGATCCAAATATACCAAAGAACAAAGACGGGTACATAGATGACCAAGACACAAGTATAATTAGTCCTTAGATGCAATCGAGGACTTTCATCGAATTTCCTAGTCGTATTTGACAAACGGAATTCAAATTATCGACTTAAGATGGTCGACTCAATTCTAATCGTGAAACGAAATCCCCCTACAGGACAAGAAAATCGGCAGTACGGAAATATTTTTGCCGGGAAAAAATAAGACATTAGAAATTAAAGTTTATCACAACTTTTTTCATTTCACTTTTAAGTTTATTTAAGTTTAAATTTTTCAAAACTATCTAATTGCTGTTTCCAATATATTTTTGTTTTTGAGATTAGGTCTAATTTTACCTACTAGTCCGGACATGTCATTGGAAACGTGCCACAATTTTATTTTTGTACAAAATCTACAGTAAACATGTAGATTTTATCATATAAATTGTACTATTTGTTTAACATATAAAATAAAAAAACGTATATTGTAGTGTAATAAAAAAGGCAAAAGCAAGAACTCCGACAGAAGCCAACCATGAAATAAGTAAAGAAATAGAGGAGGAATCCGAAAAAGTTAGAGTTTTAAGGCTTTAGTTAGCTAAAAAAAATAACTTGTGGCTGGATTACAGAGACAATTGGATGATATTCCAAATAGAGCTGAGCTAGCACAATATCAAAAGAGGTTTCTGGAACTTTATAATCAAGGTAAATGTTTTATGTTAAAATATGTCTAGGTAAGATTTGTTGATGTTTTAAGTAGCTTAATTTTAATTTGCCACCTTCAGTTAACAGCTAATAGTATTAATACAACTCCATTTTATAGTTGCTGCGAAAACACAAAGAGACTAAGCAATATTATACACTTTACAATACACTAGAAGACACCAGAATGTATATGCAAAAGGAACTGTCATTGTTAAATTCAATATCCGACAGTTATCCAGAAGCTATGCAGTCAAGTAGCAGTAAAGAAGAATTCCTTGAGCAATTCCAAAATATTTTAGATAGCGTTAGGCAGTCGAGGCATAAGTTGAACGGAAGCTGCTTGAAGAAAAGCAAAAAAGGGATCAGCTAAGTCATACATTGCAAGGTTTAGTTGAACAGCAAAGGAAATATGTGGCTGCCGTTAGCCAGTTGAGTATGGAATGTAAGAAACATGAGACATTGTTAGCTCAAAGCCAAAGTAAGTCTTGAAATTATTTGTTCTGCGGAATATGTTATAAAATATAGAATTTTAGTTCTCAAATTGTAAGAGCTTTCCAGAACAGTACACATACTTACAAATGGTACTTTGATAGTCCATGAATATATAACAGTTCCGGAAACTCAAAGAATATGGTTCAGTCAATGCCTCATAAGCAAAAATTTTGGATACAAATTAATAAATCGTAGATCGGCGGTTCTTTAATTTCGTACAAAGAAAAACGGTCCAAAAGAAATCGGGGATCGCCTTCCGTGTATTAATATATCGGTAATAATAAGATTGATTTTTATATTTTTCTATTCTACTTCAGACGTCAATGCATTTGGTTTCCTAGTGTGACGGCCGCAGCGGCAGTGCATCTGCTGTATTTCAGAAATAATCACTATAATATACCATGATGCGTCCAAATATTCCTTATTTTGAGCGGAAAATCCGTTTGTACACTTATTTCTGTGTATGTAAATTTAATGATAGTTGTGTAATAGGAACGGACTTTTGAAAGTAATAGTTTTGATAATAGCAGTATGCATATATTTTTTTTTAATTCAGTAGTATAAATAGTTATAATTTGAAATTTGTTTCCTTGAAAAATTTTTTACAGATTAAAATTGTCGGAAAATAGTTTAAAATACAAACACTGTCTTACCTACGTTTCATTTAATATACTTAAACATCTTCAGGGCTCAATAGCCAATTAATGATGTTAACATAACATTTTCCAAACAGGAAATTTGTCTAGCAAATCTATGATAAAACCTTGAAAAAATACACATATAGATAAATTGAAAATTATTTAAAAATTATTAAATATAAATTTACAAAATGCACAACTTTAAATTGAAAATAATGGAAACAAAGTTAATTAAGTATGTAACAATTTTTATGAAAATAATTCAATCACAGAGCATTTTTTTTAACTTAATGTTGATAAAACATCGCTTTCATGCCTTTAAGGACATTACTTAACCTAAAAATGATTGCCAACTTAACGCGTAAATCTACCTTTAGTTAGATCTACAGAACTGAATGGACTTTGAGCAAGCTGGTTGCAGTAGTTTTATATATGTATTTAGTAACTTATTTAAAAACATTCAGATACTGACTTCTGGCAGAAATCTTACAATTCCTGTATTTTATACTACCCGTTAATGTGGATGTGCCCTTTAGAAATTTGAGGAGAGAGTTGTTCGTCAAAAATATGATTCAAGTTGAGCAGTTACATTTTAGTCATAAATAATGTTGTATTTGGTTAATAGACAGTATTCTCATTTGCTTTTGAGGTATTTAACATGAACGTATTGGAATCCTGGAAGTAATTAGATCCAAATTATATCAAGATTAGGTGCCATTAATAGCGAAACTCTGTTCAACTGTAATGAATTTTTGAAAATTTCAAAATTAGTAGTACCTATATTTAATTTGAATTAGTGGTTCATTCCTTGAGAAGCATCGCAATACTCTAAATAAACTAATAATATTTTGAACATCAAATTTCAATTTTCACTCTGTGTATATGCCGACTTGTTTTTAACTTTCAGTTTTAATTACCTACAGTTATATACATAAGGTTTTTGGTTATACACAATTTACATAACACTTTTTATGTTTCTTTAGCTCTGATTTAATGTTTTGTTCAGTCTGACCCACGTAACTGGCTACAAATTACACCTTATATCAATGGATATGGAACATGTAGATTGAAAATAAAATTAGTGACACATTCAAATTAAAATGAATATTACATTATTTGGTTTATTGCCATTAGTCTATATAATAATTAATAGTAGTTAATAATACCATGATTTGAGGACTAAATTGAAAAAAATGATATAAAATACATTAAAAGGGACTCCAATTGATGTGATAATATGCCTAAAAGTTGAGCCTTGTAATTATTTGTATACTAATGTTGATTTTATTTGTTTTTATTGTATTGTGCGTGGTCAAATAATTTTGTTTAAACATTTCTTATTAGTTTTAAAAAGTATTACGTTTAAATTGTGACTCTACATCACACTAATATTTGTCTTATTTTTGATTTTAAATATTTGTGAAATCAATATCAATGGTTCAATTTATCATAAAAAAAACATTGGCAATTAGTAGAAGATAATTAATCTCTTGATAATGATAATAATAGGATGATCATTTTAAGTGCCACACTCATTTCATTGCTTGATTTTTTACCTAGGAAAGAAATTCCCAAACTGCACATACATTTTTCTCTGAAGAATCTGAATTTAAAAAGAAAAAACAATTGAATGTCAAATAAAAATGCTAAAATTGAGATAAATATACACTGCATATCACTTAAAATAAAAAAGTTGAAGTAATTTCTGGTTAAACTGGAAATGAGACATATTTATGTGATACACATTTTATAATCAATGGAGTGCCACATGTCCATTTCCGCATTAATATATAGTGTGTTAATTTTTGCATTAGTTCAGTTTTTCATCCGTAACTTTTTTTATTTGTAGTTCAATTTTTTTTTTTTTTTTCGAATTCGGATTCCTCAGAAAGAAGTACTTATATAAGTATAGTTTTGGAATTTTTCTCCTAGGTGAAACATCAAGCAATGAATTCGAGTGAGGAACTTAAAATGATCACCCTGTACATTAATTTTATGCTAATGTGGTAAATAATTTTTAAGAAGTGTAATGGATACTGTGCCACATTAATACCAATATTCCAAAATTAACAATAGAAATTCTAAATTATTGATTTATTTTTGACAGAGTGGTCATGCCTTTTATATAAGTTTTGTAATTTTGACATTGTAATGTGCAGATATTACTTCTTCATTTTCCAAGATATTTCTTAAGAATATTTTGTAAAAATTAGAAAAATAAAACATAATGCCAGTGTATATTAAATGGGCATTTGTTTTAAAGAAAACTGTCTATACACGATAGTAAAAATAATATACATCATAACCAAGTAATTTTTTAAGAAGAAATAAATTTTTCAGTATACCCGTTTGCTTAAGATTGGAGAAATAGTGTGCATTAGTTGTCAAATATTTAAATTTCAAAAAAAAAAACGAAAATTTACAGTACCGGTAAAGAAACAAATGTACCATATAAAATACTATATATTTCACTTCAAAATCTTTTAAGAACAAGTTTTCAGAAAATACTGACCTGTACTATTTCTCTAAAAATATTTTTGCTACAAAGTGACTGCTTTTTCTCTTTTTTTTTGTACAAGTATTGATATTTTTTTTAAATCTCGTAGTTGAAATTATATAATTAGCTTAAATAAATATTTGACGCACTTCATCACTGACAAAAAAAGCATTGCCAGTCTGACCACAGTAAAATATGAGTGTGGCTCTTTGCCCATTATTTTTATCTTGAAAATTAGGGTTTGCGGTACTATATTTTCATATTGTTGTAGATTTTGTATTATTTTCCTATATTTGCGGCAATAATTTTTTTTTATCAGTGTAAATTGAACCATTTATTTATTAGTATTTATGAATATATAAACTTCTTCCTCTATAAATTCACCTAAATAATACAATGTAAGGTAATTGTAGAGTGGACTCAACAATAATAAAATTTCATTACAGGTAGAATGTTGTGGTTAAATCATAATAATTCTAGAAGCAAGTTGTTTTTGTTGATTAGTAATACATAACCTCTATGATTTTGTAATCTGGTCAATCGTGTGAGAAAATTAGAAACACATTATTCGAAGAAGAACTAGACAATTTTTATTACAAAAAAATATATAGGATTGATTAAAAGATACAAATACTAGAAATCGATAATAAACTGTATTTAACCCACATAGTTATATTTGGTTCAATATTTTAAAGAATATAATCATTTATTAGTTACCTTACTTATGTATTTTCTTTAATTGAAGATAAAATTAGTAGAGATTGAAAATGTATTACAAACAAAATATAAATATTAGATAGCAATCCTATAATTTAAAAAGAAATTTAATGGCTATCGTATCCCTTTAAAATGTTATTAATACGGGGTGAGCGATAACTAGGGAAATCACCAAAAATTTGTTGGAACACTGGCAAGATGATACTTCTATTATTCTGTTGTGATTCCTGTTTTAACATTTTTGTTTGTTTGTTTTAAAAATGTAGAAGGTAGATCAGATAATGTCTGCTATATTTTTACAATAATAAACAAACTAAAAATGAGGTTACTGTCAAATGTCAAATTTGGTACAACAATATACAACTACAGATTATGAAATACCAAAATAACTACATTTGTCGTTCTATTTGAATTTTCACTTATGTGATGTCACTATAGTTTGACTTAATTTTTTTTTTTAGTGTAAATGAAAAATGTATCTTATTTTTATCATTGTCGATTTTTAAATATAAAAAAAATGGGAAAATACCCCACACTTGATGAATTTCTATACTTTGTGACATATTGATAATGAATGGGACATTAGTTATTATTCATATTCCAAATATAGTCTTATTTGGGTAAACAGCTACAATTTTTTTACTTGATCTCGGAAAAACTGCACTCTATTTTCAGATTAGACATACTCTAAACTTAAACACTGTCTCTATGACTTCGCTTTGGTAGTGCACATGAGGGAAATTTTTGTGTACAGACAGACAATTGTTATTTTTCAGGACGTGTAATAATTATATACTTTATATATTATATATTCTAATGTATAATAATTATTATATGCAGTAGTGCATATGTTGCAAGATCTGTTTAGTTTAATATACGGAGTGGCCAACTATATTTTGACTCATTATGATCTTGAATAATTCTGGAACAAAAAAAATTATCGAGGTGGTTTTTATTATATTTTCATTTTGTGTCGACCGGATATGCCGGAACAAAATGGCCGATTTTCAGGTATAAGACGGCTTTGTATTTCAAATGGAACATCCTGTACATTTTTCCAGATTCATAAAGTTTACTTTTTCTTTTCGAAAATGTACTACGTGTTAGTTATTTTTGAAAATAGTGTATTTATGAACCTCCGAATAAGTTAATGCATGTCAATAAAAACTTGACTGAATAAATTTAAATAACTTAATTCCAGCCAACATTTAACCTCAAGCTTTTTTTACTGCTAAAGTAAAAATAGACAAACTCAGACGAAAGTTTTTCAACAATTTATTTCCATGTGGGTAACAATAAAAATAAACAAATTTTTATATAGGAAATTCATAAATCCGCTATTTTAAAAAATAACTCATGTACAACTACAATATGATGTCATAGCGAGAACGTTTATGTTTAGAGTGTACGTAATTACAAAAATTCTGTGCACCTAGTTCTAATTCCATACTAGCCATTTCTCTTTTAAGATTTTGTAAAAAATATTTTCAAGTCCCTAAATCTTCTAGGAGTATTGTGGTATTGCAACATTATTAGTGACTTGTTAAACTGAAAAGTTTCATCTACAGTTACTAAACTTACCTTATGTATTTTTTTCTCTGTTGGAATTTTTTGATCACATATCTTCTAGAAAAAAACCCAGGAATCAAAAAATAGGGTTACCTATTATATTACTGGGAAATAAGCCGTTATTTTTCGGCAAACTGCCGTCTTTATCAAACAATTATTCTACATTAGTAGGGTGCAATACATATAAAAAAAAGTAAAATATTTCCCTAAGAATCACATTTGTTTATCTTATCATAGACAAGGACAGTTCTAGACTCAAAAAGGTGGAATAGTCCAAAAAAATAAAACCAATTTATTTTTTAAGTTTGTTAGTAACCTTACTTGTAGAGTTAAGGTTTTCAATAATTATTTTTATTTATTTTTTTTTCATAATACAGTTCGAACTTCTCTAATCGAACCTCCTAAATCCCCTCCGAAAATGTTCGAGTTAGAAAACATTTGAGTTAAAAGGAAATACTTAATACTAAAATGAAGTATACAGGGTGGGGCAATAGTGCGTCCGATTTCTATGATAGTAGAAAAAAAAATAGAACTATTCATTTTCTGAAGTTTAAAAATATATAATATATATATTTTTAATATTCTTAAAAATATATATTATATATTTTTTTAAACTTCAGAAAATGAATAGATCAATTTTTTATTTGTATGTGGGAGGTCATTGATCAAATGACCCTATAGAAGAACCGCCCTTGTTTTTACAAGATATGTGGTAGACAATTCCAATAAGGGTAATAAAAATTTAAGAGAACTCTCGAATTTCATTTGAACAATACTGATATTTTTCCATTAATGGGCTTTCTGACAAAAATGAATTTTCACAACAAATTTAAAATATGGGGTGGAACAAACCGTGGACTGTTGAGATTTGAGGGTTTTTCGGTTATAAGATAACATTATCAAGCTCTTACTCTTTCAAAACAAATTCATTGGCCAATCAGATTTTAGCTACCATTTTTTGTTTTCATGTTATTAATCAATTTTTTTTTATATAGCGATTTTTAAATTTCCTTGTATTTTGTCAAGAATGAAACATCTCCAATATATTTTTTTTTAGTGTATGCAGTTTTTTATGATAATTTCAGTGGGTCTTCTTTTGTTTTCAAGATATTTTTTTATGATGTTAATGAATGAATGCTATTTGTTATTATCAATATTTAAATTTCTAAAGTTCATACTTTGTGCATTGTTTTAATTTTGTATTTTTGTCTACACCACATGTACATTTTGTATTTGTATTTTCTTTTTGGACAATAAAGATTATTATTATTATTTTATTATTATAATTATTATAACCTTGCACTTTGTTTAAACAAAATGCCTAGATAATTTTTGTATAATCGTATTCGTATCAACAAGCTTACTGAAATTTTTGTGAAAAACTGCATTGGATAAAAAAAAATATTTTGAAAATATTTTATCCCAAGATAGAAGATTTAAAAATCGTTACCTAATAAAAAAAAAAATTTAATAATGTAAAAACAAAAAAGATAGTTGAAAATTTAATTTGCCATTGAATTTGTCTTGAAAACTAATATGCTATCGGTTTGTCGTAGGATAAGAGAAAACATACTGAATTATAATTGTGATTTTTTTGACAGAAAGCCTTTTGATTTGCATTCTGTTTTGTTATATTTCCTCGTCTTTATACCAAGGATTTGTGAAAAACATATTGAGAACTTTTATAAATCCTTTTTTGTGTGCAATACATAATATATATATGTAAATTTCAGCTTTGTATAAACTGACATTTTTATTGTTTTTTATAAATAAAACTCCTTATGTTTACAATAAATTTATTATAATTTAAGTTGAACTATTATACATACTGTTTACAGTTATTGGGAGAGGTTTTTTGATTCTTTTTCAGACAGTGATTGCTTTTTTTGGTACATCGACTTAGAAGGAAAGTTTATTACCTATTTAGTCAATAAGTCAGTCAAAATTATATTACAAAATGGTTCCAAAAAATTTCTTCATAAACATATTACAAACTTAACTTTTAATTTTTGTATAAAATTTAACGTTAATTTTGATTCTTTAAACAACATAATGGAGTTGTAGGTGTATGCTGTTGTTGGCCGCAAATCTTCCAACACTTTTTTGTTTTTCATTTTGATTATCCGTTAGTTATTTTATTTAACACTTAACTCTATTTTCAGTAAAATAATGTAAACTTTATTTGATTCATTTCTACAATAAATTGAAGATTTAGCCTTTACATTATACACCAAAACTCCTGCTTTCACACCCATTCACACTGCAATGGAGTAATCCGATGGCTGCCCAGAAGCACTTGGCCTCGACCATAGACTGGACCTCAAACCTAATTTTAGTTTTTTGAGAGTGTCGATGTCACATTCCGCTTCACTTAGTTCTGGTCGATCAGGTGTGTTTTGTTCTGGCGGAGGTCTTTCCGTAAATGCCGTTTCAGCTACTGACAGGTGAGACAGCATCTGCCTTTGAGATGCACTCCGGCCCCCTTGGGCCAGCCACCTACGAGTAAGGTTGTCTTTGGTGAGTATTGAATGTGCATGCAACTCTTTTTGCATTCATGTACCTATTTCGATTCCTCCGAGGCAAAGATTTCTGTTCTGACATGGGGGATATGTCCGAGGAGGTGCTGGATTGAGCTCCGTGGTACAAGAAATCTAGAAAAATTCATTACTAGATTTTATGTAATACCTGCTTTTCTCACCATGAAAGCTGTATAGCTGATAGATAATTATTTTTTTGTGATTTAACTTGATTACATTCAGGAAATATATAATAATTCACTAATTATGCTCTCTAGAAAAAGGTTCACTTAAATATAGAACCTTGTTTTTTAAGAATCACTTATCCATAGATGCGTGTGGCGCATAGCGCAGTATTGTGAAGTCACAGCAATTGAACAAATGAAAATTAGTGACATGTTTACGTTTTATGCTGTTGTGACATCCATCTTGTGAACGTCAACAGTGAATCACGCATGCCATCTTCACTAACTACCCCAATGTTTTCACACTATTACACTATGCGTATCAGCACCCGAAAATTTGCCAATATTTACTTTAAAAAGCAAGGGGTAGGTATTATTGCTAATTACTAGTTTTATATTTCAGCTGAAAAATAAACTAAACATGCGCCTGTCATTTAAACCTAGTCACAATAAAAATTGGTATTAAATGCTGAAAATA
>JANEYF010003295.1:0-60906 GCA_029963845.1 Rhamnusium bicolor | reverse complement strand
TTATTATTTATCTCCAAAAAAAGACGTTTTAATTCAATTTTTGACAAACTTTTACGTTTTAATAGTTCGGATTTTCACAATATTTGTGTTTTTGTTTCACTGTCTATGGACACAATTATGTCAAATATATTTTGTTGTATGATTTACAGATAATTAAAGAAAAGGAATTATGTTTGCATGAGGCTCCTTTTTAATTATATGTATATGTAATGAACGAAAATCCTTTACCTGGAAATCCATTTATTAATTTATTTGTGGTAACCTTTATGTCTGAAACTTTTTAATTTCATCTGAAGTTTTATTTAGACAACAAATTTGGTATGATAACCTTAATTGTATTTATAGTGAATTATACAAGGTGGTCAGAAATTTACCTTTTAAACTATGAAAATTGATAAAATCTGTGGCAATAACAGGAGTTTGCTAGACAGTGTGAAAACTTATAAAATAAATACTGTATCTCGATGACAAACATTTTTTTGGATAAATTTTCAGATAGATCCATTTTTGTATTTAAAACACTATTTTTTGCTGTAAAAATTCCACACTGTCTGGCGACCCCCTCCTCTACAGATAAACCCTTTCGAAAATTTTAAATATCGCAAGATATTGAGTTATATTTGGTATTTTAATTCTCTACTCATATAAAATTTTCTGAATTGGTTAATCTTTGTCCTAGATAGAGAGTTTTAAAGATATAAAACAAATATGATCCGTAAATTCAATTTCTTTGAAATTGCAAATACCCGACTTATAATTTTTTTTAAATAAAATACAAGTACCTAAGTATTTAACGTACCAAAACGTAGTTTTACTTAAACTCTGTGAACTTGGTCTATAACTAGATACTGTTTAGCAAGGGAATGGGTTGATCTTTAAGAGAATGGGTTGAAAAAGGATATGAAATTTTTGTTGCAAAAATTGGTAGTGTTAAAAATTAGGTTTTTTTTGTTTTCCAAATATTCCCGGAAGAAACAAGATATGTTAATGAAACTTGGCAAATAAATGTATCTCGTAACTTCTTTGTTTTTGGTAATTTTCATATTTTTAATTAAATCAGTGACGTAGTGGTGGAGTATTAATTATTTTTAAGAAAATATAAAATGGTACCCCACTGAATATTAGAAACTTTTTACGTTTCTAAAATTCATTAATATTTTGTAAGAAAATAGTGTTCTTGCATTTCTTCATAAAATGAGGCCGCTGTTTTGTTAAATAGTTTTCAGAATCGTACACTACAACTTCAACCTTATGAAAAAAAGAATGTTAATTATTATTGTTGTAGAATGTTGTGCTTTAAAATAATTTTATTTGGTTATATATTAAACGAAAAATATTAATGATATTTTAATGATACTTAATGTTCATTATTACGATGAAAAAATACATTCTGAAGCGGTAATATATACAAGGCGTTCTCAAATGATTGCAAAATATTTTAAGGGGCGATTCGTTGAATTATTCTAAGACAGAAAGTTCACATAATCATATGTCTTAAACAGCATATTTTTCAAGTATTAAATTTCCAAAAAAATAAGATTCTTTCCAAACATTTCAAAAGCACTTCAGGACATATTTCTCAAATTTGGTATGGATTTTCATAATGTTCATAATTCAATTTTTTGTTAAAAAAAAAAACATTAAATGCCTCAGATTTATTAAATTTTTTTTAGAATACTCAGTGTAATCAACATAAAAATTATCTCTTGCTTTTTTTGTTGTCGTTTTTAATAAAAATGCGAGAGAAATAAAATATTCGAAATTAAAGTTTCATTTCTTAACGTTTGAATAATTTCTCAATGAGAGGAAAATAGAATAATTGTTTTATAGACCTAAAAAGAATCAAGGTAATTATCAAAAATGACAACCCCCAGCCATGATACATACGTCCATTCTCATTCTAATTAGTTGCCGCGCGTCGTTCTTATTGATTGTTCTCATTGATTGCCGGATTGTTTCGCATGCTGCAAAATGTGATTCCTCAAATCTTCAATATTTTCAATCGAGCTGTTTTAAGCCGATGTCTTAAGGTAGCCCCACAATAAATAATCCATGGAAATTATTTCTGGATACCATCAGGGCTGAGGTCATGGCCCTACTTTACCTATCCAAGGATTGGGATACACAACATCCAAATGTTGGGCAATTAGACTAAAATATGTCGAAGCCCCGTTGTGCATTAACCTCAATCGGTTTCTAACTTGCTCTGGCACATTTTCTAGCAGCAGATTTTTAATAAAACGGTGATACGTCTCACTATTAAGCCGTAAAGGAAGAAAATAGAATCCAATCAAAATATTGTCAATAATTTCGACCCACACATTAACGGAAAATTGATACTAATGGCAGGTCTCAGTTATTGTTGGTTTTCCTCGGCCCATAAGTGGTTGCTGTGAAAGTCATTATGTCTTCCCTAGATGAGATAGCTTCACCAGTGAGGACTAGGGCAAAAAATTGAGGATTTTCTCCCACCTTTTGAGTAAGCCATTGGCAGATATCAACTTTATGGAAAAACACGCAGTAAGAGTGCATGGACTTGCTGAATGAGGTATGAGTAGAACTGTTGTTCCTTTAGTGTTTTCCAAACAGTTTGGTGGCTTACATTGAGGTTAGTAGCAAATTTTATCGTACTTGTTTCCAGATTTTCTACAATTTAATGATGAAGTGTTACCTCTATCTGCGACGTTCGAACTTATCCAGGTCTTCCGCCACTGGTTTCTTTTTTGAAACACCCTGTTTCCTGTAAACGCTAATGAAGGCGCGCAAATAATAAATGATATGGCTTTAGGCGTTAGGGGTACGTTCCTACGTAAAGACGCATAACTTTTAACAAATTTCTATTCGTATGACCATAAACAAAATGCATGTCTGCTAGCTCTGCATTGGAGCTAGCAGACTTTACTTTGAACAGTATGACAATAAGAAATACTTATAAAAAATTTTATTACGACTTATCTGACTATCAGTTTGGAAACAAAGTTAGTAACAAAGAAACAAAATTAATTAAAAAAAAATATATGTTTTGCTATTTATCGGCAGCAAAAGAAATTTAAAGATAACCAAAAGATGTGTCTTAAAACATTACAAACATTTAGGTACTCACCAAATTTCAGGAAAATATCTTGAAGCGCTTTCGAGATTTTTGAAAGGAACTTTTTTTCGAAATTCAGCACTCTTCCTCTTAAAAAAGCCATTTAGGACATTTATATGAACTCTTTGTTTGGTGATTAAGCTAAGGAATCGCCCCTTACAATTTTTTGTAATCGTTTGGGAACACCCTGTATAAATTAACAAAAGATAAAATATTAAGGAGCATCATTACGTTTTCGACACCTTCAAATCATGAATTAATAGCAGCTGATAGTTCATATTGATTTTCCCTCAATTCGTTGGATGCTTGTTCAATTCTGACTAAAATCATTTTACAGGAGAACATAAGGTTTTGCGAAAAACAAAATAATAGCGTATTTTAAAGGCTTTAAAATATTTGAATTTAGTATGTGGCGTGCCATTTTTTTCTAAGAATTATAAATACCGTCACTGCTACGCCTGTGGTTAAAGTTTGGGAGAAAAATTACCAAGGACATTGGGAAACATTTATCAAGTTTCATTAAAATATCTGTTAGTTTCAGATACAATTCAGAAAAATATGATACAACTTTATCTCGGAAACAATTGTAAATCAGTAAATTAAACACCTACATTTTCTAATTTAAATTCAAAAAATTATATGATTTTTACGTATATTACTATTTAGATTTGCAAGTGTACCTGTTAGATGATGAAAATAAGGTAGCGCTCCCTTACAATAGATGTGTGTACTCAATTATAACCAGAAACTTTTTTCTCATTAGTTTGAAAACTAAAGTATTTCATCTCGTTAAAATCTCAAAATGCTATGCATATTTACTAAATAAATAAAAAGTAAACGTTAAATAAATTTGTGCACGTGTACGTAGACATCCGGTCCACCTCTGCGTATTATATGGACGCTTTTACTTTTTAACTTTGCAAATGTTCATGTCCATGTTTAGAATGTTGTTGACTTTTTAAACTTTTCCTTTCCTTGTCTTAGTTTATACCGTACTTTTATGTATATGTATTACACTTTTCTGATACTCTATTAGAGTCAAGTCTTCAATTTCCACATACAATGTAATTAAATATTCTTTGGTATATTGAATTATTTTGAGATATATTTACAAGTACATTTTTTCGTATTTGTGCAACAAATATATTGTTTTATCAACAGTATTGCTTATATTTAAAATTATCTATATAGTGGTGTCAGAGACAGTGGTGTGCCCTTCTGTTAAGATCTCCCGGATTCAAATCCGGGCCGGATGAAGCCGATGAATTATAGTGGATCAGCGGGCATACTCGAGTCACATTCTATTAAAAGGGATGTAATACTTACTCTGAGTTAGGTGTATTTGCTATGCGAACACGTTAAAGGTCTCTGATGAGACAGTGGGGTTCGATAAAATTTCCAAGTTAGGAATTTCAGTCGTGACACAAGCACTAATGAGATTATATCCTATTGTTGGTGAGTGGTAGCGGCAATAGTGCCGACGTTAAATAAGTGATAAAAAAATCTTTAAAATACCTAATTGATGAAAATTTTTAACTTAAATCGATAAAATTGTATGCTACAACCTTTTGCCAGATTACAAAGATTACAAAATACATACATACGATATATCCATTAGTAAAATCATATATTAACGAAATGGAAATTAGTAACTGAGTAAAATATTTGTTTTTACTATTTTTTATAAAAACTCTAGAATTGTCAAATATTTGCTGAACCTACTAGATTCATTTATAATTTTTCAGTGTATTTGTATTTATCGGTTCTATAGCTAATAACGTTTTATAAAGGTAAAATATTTTAGATCTCTGTCAGTCTATTGGAATATGGTAACAAAATAAAATATTAAATATAAATATTAGGTATACACATAATATATTTCAAACATTTATAAGACACAATGAAGTCCTTTGAACCCTCAAGTTCAAACAGAAAATTACAGCGCGTACGGAATACTAAACAAAACCTATGCCTTGAATGTTAACCGGATAAGAACAAATTGCATACTAAAACTTTTGTGGAAATAAAAAACCTAATGAGCCCACAACTTTATGTTTCAGTTTTCAGTGGGTAACTCTGATATATTTAAATTATAGTTATTTTTACAAACAACAAAACAATTGGTACTACATACACTTGAAGCGCGCTTTGTCAACATCTAACGATACCAACTTGGCATCTTTAGTGTTAATACATGTTTGTTATTATAGATATTTGTCATTATTTACCTTAATTTGAGTAAAATTGTATCATCGTATTATAAAATATATTCAAAATAATAAAATTTAAAATAAACGGCTCATTCTTTACCAGGAGTTTAAACTGGATATACTTTGGAAGAATATATTTTTTTATTTTATTTGCCTTAGCGCCTAAGACAATTTAACTGTGTACACTTCTGAGACACTTGAAAAGATACACAATTCTGGAATATTTTGTTGCTTTCAGGTCTACAATTATCACAGATTTAAAATATATCGTTTTAATTTAAATGAAAAATAATTTTGTAAAATGATGACAGTGCTGTTTCGGATAAATAAGAAATAAACTGCAGAATGTTTTCTAAATTGACACTATGAGATAAAAATAAATTGAACGAAATTATAATAATTGCCTTATGAAAAAATAAGGTCTTATATTTTCTGCTCCACAGCTGAGAAAGATCAATCCAAATATTGTATTATTTATAATCAGATCTGTTAGTTTGATATCATTTATATTTCAATTAAATGGTGTTTCAATAAGAACGCAGTATTTCAAGATTCAATAGAAAATGGTTTTCTATAGCAAAATATCGAAATATTTATTTAGTTATAATGTAGACATTTGAGAGTTATCTATGGAATAATACGTCTGGTAAATGACTGCCACGGCTTTGCTGGCACATTCGTACTCTTTTGGCGAAATTTTGAATAACGGTGTTGCATACATGTGGCGGTATTTTGTTGATATAGCGTCTAATATTGGTCCTCAATTCTTCGGTGGTCGCGAGCTTATTGGCATAAACCTGTGACTTCAGTTAACCCCGCAGTCAAAAGTCAAAAGGTGTTAAATCGTAAGAGCGTGGCGGTCAATTCTGGTCATCAAACTGAGAGATGACACGACCAGGAAAAGACTCGTGCAAGACCGTCAATGTTTCACGGGCCGTATGGCAAGTAGCACCGTCCTGATGAAACCACATGTCGTCGAGAGCAATATCTTCCAATTGAGGCACAAAACACTGGGTTATCATAGCACAATAACGTTTTCCATTCACCGTTACTGCATTACTTGCCTCGTCTTCGAAGAAAAACGGCCCAATGATGCCTCCAGACCACAATGCACACCAAACGGTGACACGTTGGATGCATTGCTTTCTCATGAATCATTCGTGGATTTTCTGAGCTCAAAATGCGGCAGTTTTGCCTATTAAAGAAGCCCTCATGAAAATGGGCCTCATCACTGAAAATGATTTTATCCGCAAAATCGGTATTCACTTCTTGTTGTTCAAGGATCCAATTTGTGAACTTTTCGCTGTGCATGGTCTGTTGGCAGAAGTTGTTGAGTCAATTGGACTTTGTAAGCATGGAGATGCAAAATTTTTAGTGAAAATACGCTGAGGTGTGGATGTTGTAACGTCCAATTCTTATGCACGATGTCGAATCGACGTCCCTGGACTCTCGGCAACGCTCTCACGAACTGCCGTGCTGTTTTGTTTTGAACGACCTCTACGAGTTCGTGTCGTGTGTTTCACATCACCAACCGAACCAGTACTTTCGAATTTTTCTATTATTATTTTCACCGTAGATGAATGAGGAACATTATTTCGGTCGGAAATTGGACGCACTTTACGAATCGTGGCAATCATACTTTCACCATTTTGATAATAATGTTTAACAATCAGAACGCGTTGTTCTATCGTATAGTGCCTCATGATTACTAACTCCCATCAGTGTCTTATCGACCAGGCATGACATAATCTTGTGACATCATGAGAGCCAAAGTGGCGCGTAATTCAAATCTTGCGCTCTTATTGAACCACCTTTTATATGATTGTCCAGTTGAATTCTCGATATTTTCTTAGCTATAAACAGACGAACACTTTTAAAAAATACTATTAATAGATTGCAAAATACAATAAAGGAACTCACTATGCACAATGATTTGAATAAAAGATAAAATTTAGACATTCTACAACAAGAAAAGTGCTGCCAGGGTAAGAAACATCAAGAATTTTGTATAATTTTCTAGATCCAAAATTTTCTGTGACTCCTGTAGTGGTCAGCATAAAAATTTCACATTTATTGCTTTCTGCATAATGTCTACAATCGACATAGACTTGATTATGTCAGAGTTATTTTCCCTATACGAGGACATTCCTATATGGAGCCAGATAGAGCTATGGGTTTCATTAACACAAAACAAATGGCTTAGATTTCCTCAGACTGGATTGAGAAATTGAAAGATGCACGCACAAAGCTATCGCCTTTGACGTTGTGGAGAATAAACAAATATATTTTCGAGCATGGATCAAGTTATTTAAAACGTATTTAGACTATGCGAAGAAGTGCCCTATTGCTTTCCGCCTATTTCGGGACTTGCAAATTCGACATCAGAATATCAGGCTACTTTATTATTGAACTAGCTATAATGGAACATGTCTCAGCTGTAATAAAAGAAAAAAAGAAGCTTGTAAGGGACTTGTTTTGCTCCAAAATGAATCCGCAATTTTCTAATTCAGGTAAACAATTAATATTTCAATCCAGAAATGTATAATTAAAAAAAGTACTTTTACTTCCTCACCCCTGAAAGTGAGGAAGTTATGTATTCGTGAAAAAAATTTCGAAAATTTTTATTGCATTTCTGGACGAATCTCGACGAATTATAACGATACACAAAATTTCAGACAGAAATTTTTTTTCTGTCTGTGTGTTTGTCTGTCTGTCTATGTATGATTCGCGATAGCAGCTACAGTTTTTGAGATAAAGCTTTCAAATTTGGTACACACATTTTAAAAGTCAAGGAAGAGATTCAGTTCATTGATGAGCAAAATCGGTTCTTAAAATTTGAAATGTCAAAAAAATACATTAGTGACATTTTTGAAACGTCAATTTGAAACGGCAAAATTTTTTGTTTGACATTTCAAATTTTAAGTGACATTCCACCAATGTGACTTTTTTTGAAACGTCAATTTGAAATGTCAAAAAAAATATTAGTGACATTCCACACATGTGACTTTTTTGAAACGTCAAAAATTACTTTTATTACAAACTCCACCACACATCGAGTTTTACTACGGTAAAGAAGTTCTGATCCCCAAATAATTGACAGCGGTTTTAAGACTTAATGTTAATCAACTCCCATAAATTTAAACATCTGCAAAAATTAAAAAGAATTTGGTGGGTGAATCAGATGCTCAACATTCTTTAGATAATTCACAGGTCAACAGAAAAAATTTTTTGTGGAAAACTGTTTTGAGATATTTTTAATGTGCTGATTCGAAAAGTATATTGCCGTTTTTTTCGTAGGAGCTCTAGTTTTTGAGATACAATATAACAAATTTTTGTCTGATAAAATGCAAAATTAATGAAATAATGGTGTATTCAGAGACCAAAATAGTATTTTCTTACCTAAAGTTAGGGTCTAAATAGCCCTACTGGGTATTATCCATTACCATAAAACCAAACCTCAACCACGTGATGCCCTTCACTAAATAATTCATACTGGCCGATAGTCGCCGGTGTCTACGCCTACATTCTACAGTTCTATATTATGTTGTAAAAAAACTATGGCTTGCACAAGCAGACGTAGCTGTGTGAATCATCCGGACGTTTCTTGTTACACATGATGAGTACACTTTGAAAGAAAGCAAAAAACCAATTTCTGACTTTGCAAAAAGGCATATCTAGCTTATTTTGGCGACCAGGATAAATGTTGGACTCCACATTTGGCATGTAAAGCATGCGTTGAACATTTGCGACAGTGGATAAATGGAAAAAGGAAGCGCCTAATGTTTGGAATACCAATGGTTTAGCGGAACCAAAAAAACCATCTTGATGACTGCTATTTTTGTCTCGTAAACATCAAGGGCACTAATCGCAATAATCGGCACAAATGAAAGGATATTCAGCGAGGAGACTTCTACCGCATTTTGAAGAATTATCCGTTCTATCGTTTAGCAACCTGCCTATGCTCTCTGATATTGATACATCAACGTCTGAGACAGATCTGGAGAAAGCGACAGTGATTTTGAAGGAGCTTAAGCAAATCTCCTATGTTTCACTCAACAAGAGCTGTATGATCTCATAGAGACCCCAGTGCAGTCTTCCAAATTACTTGTCTCCATATTAAATGAAAATAACCAACTATATTCAGGTACTAATATTACATTTTATCGTAAGAGTGAAAAGGATCTACTGCCCTTTTTCTCTCAGGAAAATAACCTGATATTCTGTAATGATATAAATGGCCTCTTAGAGAAAATGGGTTTGTCAGAATACACACCAGGTGAATGGCGTCTTTTTATTAAAGGTTCAAATCGAAGTTTGAAATGTACCCTTTTACACAATGGTAACAAATATGGCTCAATACCTATTGGACATTCTACCAGCAGTATGAGACAATAATGTTAGTTCTAAAAAAAAATTAGATACGAAAAACATCAGTGGGTGATTTGTGTTGATCTAAAGATAGTAAACTTCCTCCTTGGGCAGCATGGTGGTTACATGAAATATCCCTGTATTTTATGTCTTTGGGATATCAGAGCTAAGATTGAGCACTGCATTAAGAGAATATAGCCTGCAAGGAAAGTTATGGTTGAAGGAACTTACAACGTTATCAACGAACTTATTTTGGCTACTTGTTACATAAAATTTTTGAGATTAGCACAGAAAAACTGAAGGCAGGAATTTTTGAAGGTCCTCAGATAAGGCAGCTTATAAAAGATCCACATTTCATAGAATTAATGAACGAGGTTGTGTCTAATGTCTGGTGTTCGTTTGTTCAAGTGATTTAACATTTTTCTTGGAAAGCATAATGCAGAGGATTACGTTGAATTAGTGGAAAAGATGCTTTCCAACTTGATTAAGCTCAGTTGTAACATGAGCATTAAGGTTAACTACCTCCACAGTAGCACAGATCGTTTTCCAGAAAACTTAAATGATTTTAGTGAAGAACAGGGAGAAGATTCAACCATGATATAAAAACTATGGAAGAAAGATATCAAGAAAGATGAGATATCCACATGATGGCTGACTACTGCTGCAGTCTTCAGTGAAACTGTTCTGGTAAACCTCATACAAGAAAGTCTTATAAAATAAAGTTTGTAAGTGATGATTGATCAATGTGTATGTCTATTTTATGAAATAAATACCTTACTATGTATTTTCTGACTTTTTTTAGCAAGCAGTTGTAGTAAATAATAATATCCTGAAAGGTATATAGGTTAAAAGATGAGATAATTTTATTATCAATTATCGATTCAAAAAATAGGGCAGATATACACCGCATCTCAAAAACTAGATCTAATAGGCATTTTTACATTTTGCATCCCAAAATTACCCAGACACACTTAGCAAATCAGAAGCATAATGTATAATCATCCAAAAATTAAGATTTTATTTGAAGCCTATCTCTTCAAGCAGTGTGTCTTTTATTTTTTTATTTGATCAATATTAGTTAGTAATGTGATATTTTTTGTATTACATTTTTGATAATAAATTTATTTACAGTTTATATTCCTCATTTAATACTCAAATAGGAATCTTAAGCAATTTGATTTAATATTAACTAATTAGTTTTGACAGGAACTTGTTTCTAACTTTAAAATTAGTTTTGCTTATAATGGAATGTATGTGACTTATCTTCTTTTGGACCTATACCCTTCACAGATATTTTTTTCACCCATTTTTCGTACCCGATGCATTTTATCGAACATTTTTTTGGTTAAAATAGAATCGTTTTTCATAAAACTGATTCAAATTTAGTGAAAAGCTCTTCATTATAAAAATTTTAATATAAATTTTTAGCTTTGTCCTCACCCCACGTCACTGGTAATGATATTTCAAATGTTTAATGATCAAAATGATTTTAATCTAAAACTCAACGCGTGTCCCGAATTTCATCCCAATGTTCCGTCAATAATCCTGTATCTCGGCAACAGTTTTCATGAAAATAACCTCCAGTTAGTTAGTAGTTTTCTTACACACGTAAGATCTGATAAAATTTCGCTGAGCAAAGAAGATATTCAGAGAATTTAAATTGATAAAGCGAATATGTCTAGACCTTTGGAACGCACTGTAAGTAGCAGTCCAAAAATTTAAATGCCTTGTTAGACGACTTTTAAAGAAATGTGGTTTGCCGATCAGTTTTAAAGCAGAGAATACCAAGTTTAATGTGACATCTGAATAATTAAAACAAAAGAAAAAGTGGTTATGCAACAACAAAATATTTTGTTTCGACTGAAATTGTTCAAATTATTTAATGAGGTTTTTGGAATTATGTAGGCCTTTATGTGAGAAATAGTACTTTGTGTGTTAAGTAGACGTCAGTTAATGACAGAAATATAAAAAAAATATATTTTTTTATAAACCTTTTGAAAACCTAACTTTTCGATTACTCTTTTAGTTTCGCACTAGTGGGCAAAAGTGACAATCTTGTAAGCACTATTGCTTAAAAATCATTAAAAATAATAATTCTTAAAATTTTCATTAGTTACAAATATATACAACACAATTATCTAAAATTTAATTAATTATTGACGATGATAAAACAGAATTTTGTTTTTTTCTGAATACTTGAATATTTGAGGAAAGTGAAGATGGTGCTTCTCAAGAAGAAAATGTCGTTGCCAGCAAGTCTTGGTTTAGATATATTTCCTTTTTCGCCCAGAAATTTCCTTGCAATGCTTTCCTTACATTCCACCACGTCCTTTAATCACTCAAATGTCCATTCCTGCATTTACTAATAAAGAAGTAGAGCACCGTAGTGTTTGCATTCTCTACAAACATTTCAAACCGTGGATTCATTGATTGAATCTTTCGGTAACACCATTATTTTATCAACATATTAATAATTAACAAGTAAATGATGGACTTGACTTTAACCACAATTAAACGCTTATAAATCAATACTTTAGTCTTTAACTTATTTCTTCTTTACTTACACAATTCCAAATCAGTACTGAGCTCCTTGTCCTATGCTGTCCCTTATATGTACAGGCTAGAATTTTCTTGAATATTCTTGACCTTCTCGATAAATTCTAGTTCCTTCTTCATAAGTCTAGACTATTTTGGCTATTTAAGTTTTAGTATCGGTAACGCCTTCTCTGGGCACATTTTGAAATTAAAGTCCACATAGTCCATTGGCGTAATAGTATGTATGTATTAATTTTTGTTTTCTTATAAAAATTTTCAATAATCTCTTGTAAAACCTCCCTCTAACAAGCTCCGAACACGCCAACAATTAAAGCTACCTAACATATGAACAAAAACATTAGTAATTTGATAAGAAACCGTTTTTCAGATAATCCTTTTACTTTCATCATTAAATGGTTTTCATCCTCCGTTTTCTTCACGAGTCCTTGTATCTCTGGCTTCAGTTCCGTAACCTTCTGATTTTCTCTTTATTGATTAGCTAGTTTGTCACTTTATTCAGCGGCGTCGTAAATTTTTGACATTATATTAGTAGCTGTATGAATCATATAATTTGAAAATTACCTTTGAGCACTGACAAGTACTCAGTGGCGGCCGGTGAAATTTAGGGTATGCCCTATCTCAGTGTTGAAATATATAAAAAATATTGTTCTCCAGTACACGCTACTGCTCAAAATTAAAGATGGCCTTCAATTTATTTACTTCATACAGTTTATAATTGTGACGTACGTACATAGATCCAAAGAACTAGATGTTACGGTGTTACGACTGCTATCAGTCGTAACACCGCATTATAAAAGGACAAAAATTTATTATTATTATTATTATTACTAATTTTTTTTTAATTGTCCGATGCTGGACAATCCTCCCATGGCCTCCGATGCCTCACGGGGCTCGCGCCAGCACATTAGCCACAGCCACTCCCCACATACCGCAGGCTGGTGACTGTAGATTCCAGAATTATGTGCCCTAAACAGACGGAGAGAACCCAGAAGTCTGCTGCATTTAGCCTGCCAGCCGCTCAGCTGATTTTTGGCAGGCCGATACGATCTTCAGTTCCGAGAGCATGGTAGGCTTTATCCCTCCGAGTACACTGATTATTAGAACGACCATTTTGACTGAGTAGCCTGGGTACAGCACTTAGAGCTCTTACCGGAGATCGTGATATTTGGTCCGTTTTTCCTCCTCCTTTAAGGTGATGTTTTTCTCCGCATATGCCGAGGACTCGATGACATACATCACCTTGAGTTGATGGTCGTGGAGGACTATGTCAGGCTTGTTTTCTTGGATTAGCCTGACCGTCGGGAACGAGTAGTTCCAGTAATTCCGGAATTTTTTCAGCCTCGAAAACGGACTCAATATCTCCGGTGTCTGGTTTACCCCATACGAGTGCGTTAGATAATAGTATAGCATTTGTAGCACCGTGTTATATCGGCGGATGTAGGCCGAAATCGCGTATACGGGGCATGCAGAGAGTATGTGCATGAGCGATTCCGGCGCCTGACGGCAGGTCCTGCAATTGATGTCAGGAACCTATACGCTCCACACGCGGCTACGGTAGACCAAGGTGTTGATAACACCATCTTGGCAGGCCATAATGAATCCCTCGGTCTCCGACTTAAGCCCTGCTGACCTTAGAAAGGCGAAGGTCAGCCTGGTCGATAAACCCAGTGTTTCTATGTTCTTATAGAAGACACTATGCTGGGGTTTATCGACGTGCTGCCGGAAGAGATTTTCCTGTTCGGCAGCTCTTATCCGGGCTTTCAGGCGATTTGGCCCAAGTTCAGTGACTGACTCTACATCAGCACCTCGACGGCCATCTGGACTGGTGTCAAATGCGAGACCGAGTTCATCTGCTGCTCTTTTTGCTGCCTTGAACCATCTTGCTCCCACTCCTACAGTTTCGTGATGTTTTAAAAACCGCAAGAGGGATCTGAACCCCTTAGGATGTTATATGCCATACTCTGTACTACTCTGCCATGTGTACATTCCAGGCTCAAGAGTCCTCGGCCTCGCCTGCTATTGACGTGGGAGGTACCCACGAGGAACGGACGATCTAGGATGAATACTTCTGTGAATATTCATCATCTTGCGGGTATCTCCTTCTAATTGGCGCAGCTCGTCTACTGTCCATTTCACTATTCCAAAGATGTAGAGCAGAACCGGAATGGCAAGCATGTTAGTCTCATAATAATATATACTGCGTCCACTATAAACTCAAGAATCAAATATCAACCCGACAGCCCAGTATTTTCTCTTAAGATGTTGGTAATAATGAAACTGAATCTTATTGTCAAGATATTTAATTGACAAGATTTCAAATTAAATAAGAATTTGCATTTTGCTCATTCCATACGATATAAAATTAATATATCGTTATTATGTGGGTCTGACTGCCCGAAATTTTAACGTTTTTTGCTTGATTTGCATATGTGGGATTCTTTTGCTGTTTATCCGTCAACCACGCACTACCGTATTTGGCAATGTGAGGGTCCAATAGACTTTGCTTAGTTGCAAACACCAACTCATTCTTATGTTATCTTTGCATTCTTGTTCTGTTTCGTTTCTAATTAAAAATAGGTGGCTCCGTAATACAAGGTGGACAAGACATTACTGTAAAAAAGTTCGAATAATATTGTCTATACCTTGTTTGTAACACCTTATTTTTTTGGGAATACGTATCTTGTATTTTATAACTTAACTGATTAATAAATTTGCCCAAAGGCGGCCCCTCTCAGTAGAGGCACATGTACGTTACAATACAATATTTACAATAGAAATTGAGAATAGCAATAGACTATCCTTTTTCGATGTTGAACTTATACGAACAACTGAAAATGTATTACTCGTAGACTGATAAAACAAACCCACTCTCTCAGAGAGATTTTTTAAATTTTAATTCTCAACATTCGATAAAAAACAAATTAAACATCATCAACAACTTAAAATACAGGGCAATTCATTTATCTAGCCCACAATTCCACGATAAAAATTTTACAACTAATAAAAAAATATCTAATAAAAATCGATCCCAATTTCATTAATTAACAGAATAATAAATAACAATAATAACAGTTTGTCAACTAGATCTTTATCTTCACAAACAAAAATATGTTATAAATTATCATACGTTAAAAATCTTTCCGAGAGAGTAAAGAAGGCACTATCTACGGATAAAATTAATATTGCTTTCAAGAGTGAAAATACAATAAAAACAAATACAATGAAAGTGAAAACACCAGAAAAATTACAGTCAAATATCATTTACAAAATACCGTGCAAGGATTGTGAAAAAAGTTATATAGGCCAAACAGGTAAATGCTTAAAAACCAGAAAGAAGGAGCACATGAGATATGTTAAAAACAAAAATAAAATAAATACAGTATCATTAGTAGAATACTGTAAATGTTTAAATCACAAATTCATGTCATTACCATTATACACTAAAATCCTTATGCTTATACCTATATGTGATATATATATATATATATATATATATATATATATATATATATATATATATATATATATATATATATATATATATATATATATATATATATATATATATATATATATATATATATATATATATATATATATATCAAACACATGTAATAAATTTTATTTATTGTATTTCATCCCTAAGATTATTACTTCCCCCGATATATATATATATATTTGTTATGTAGATACATAAGCGTAAAATTTTTGTTACTCAGTGATTTTATCTGTTTGTTTCCTATTTTATATAATTTTTATGGTGACCAGGAAAAACTCATAATTAATGTAAATATTGTTATATTTCAAGATATTATCATCACTGCATATATAGTTCTACTAAGTGTGATATTATGTTGTTAAAATTAGATTTTGAGATGCCCTAAAAAAGTATATTTAAACATTTTTAATTATTGTTAATATGTTGTTATTTTTAATATCTATTTATGTGTTTGTGCACGTGTATTGTGTATGTATGTAGGTGCATGTATTCGTTTATATTATATATATATATATATATATATATATATATATATATATATATATATATATATATATATATATATATATATATATATATATATATATAATTGTTTGTTCCACATGTTGCATTATGTATTTTTTTAATTTACATTTTCTACAAATTTTATACATTTTATGTTATAGTGCCTTGAGGATGGCAATAAAATTTACCGAATCTATTATATATATATATATATATATATATATATATATATATATATATATATATATATATATATATATATATATATATATATATTATTGTGATAATATTGTGATAATAAGGATTTGTGTATTGTTGTATTTTTATTTATTTATATAATTTGTAAAAATTTTGAATTGTTTTATTAAACAGTTGTAAAAATTGAAAAATTTTGTGGTTTATTAAAATTTATGAAAATTGGCGCCTTTATTTTAAATTTGTATTTATTTTTTTTATTTATGCCCTTGTATACCCAAACTAACTCAGATTTTAATCTACAAGTTTTTACTTACTTTCTATTTTCTTTTCTCTCACTCAGGATGCAGGTTCAATTTTGTTCTTTCTATCGTATAATTTCAAAATTTAAATTCACAAAATCAGTACACACACAAAAAAAAACTAAACACTTTCAGAAAACAATAAAGGAGTTGTTTTTAATATAATATTTTTAAAATTTTAACAAATATGTTTACAATTTTAACTTAAATTACCCAACCAAAAATTTAATATCTCGAGATTTTACCTTATTTTCAATCCTTACAGTTGGCCAACCTGTCGTTTCTTAGTTCTCAGCTGTTACCACACTTTAATGTTCAGCTATGGCCGCTCCAATTTCCTACTATACTTGTGTAGTTTATTTTCTTTATTTTGTGCTTTGTGTCCAGCTGGATTTCTTATAAAAAGTAAGTACTTACAAAAATTTTTTCTTTACTTTATTTCTCTGGCTTGAATTCCTATTTTACAACCTTCTATTTACAATAGTTTACTCCTAACCTTTATTTTCTTAATATTTCTTCTATTTAATTGCATTCGATTTTCCAAAATTTTTCAAAAACTCCCCACTTTTTTATCAATAACAACCAACTATCACTTGTTTTCTCCGCTTACTTTTCTTTTGTATATAGTAAAATCACCAAATTTCAAAATTGACTAGTTATGACAAATTATTTTTTGATGTCAAATATTTTTAATTTTGAAAATAAAAACTTTTATATTACCTTTTTGTTGCCTTTTTAATACAATATAGTTTTCTTGATACTTTCCTGAGAATTTTCTGTAAATTTGCATGTGTTACGTTCAATATAAAAATTTTTATCTTTCACATCTCATTTTTTTTTAGAATTTTCTTAACAAATGCCCTATAATTTTTAAACAAACTCCTTTTTTATATAACTAGAACTAAATAACTACTGATAACAAATCTTTCATATCTAGGTTAACATATCTTTACTCAAAACTAATATTTTTGTTTCTACCTTTTGTAGGCTGTCGAAATTGGTTTCACCCCTTTTACCATTTTAACACTGTGTCTTGAGCTACCCCACTCACACACGAAGCACTGAGTTTCTTCTTTGTCCTAATGGCATGTCTTTGCACATCGATGGATTTCCTGTTTAGTTTTTGATGAAAATATATTTCAACTATGCTGTCACACATACAAAAATCAAGAAATGTTTATGTTTCAACCCCAATATTGGAGAAATTATTATGGCATTGATCTAAACACATTACTGCACCCCTGTTTGGTAAGTTTTATTTCAGTTTATATTCACTTTTACAGACCATGCACTTTTTATGTTTCGTTATGAAAGTTTTAAGATAATTTACAATATTTTCCCCTGTTCATTGATTGTTGCTTTTTTAACTTTTATATAAAGTTCAATTACATTGACTCTATACTAGATTTTCATAAATTTCCCCTTTTAAAAGTTTATACTATAACAATTGTCTCTTTTATAGGTAAAATCTTTCCCCTGAAATTATGCAACTTTTGATACTACTGGAGTTGATTGGAGTGAATTTTTATATGGGACTACATTGGTGACACCTTTTCGATGGCAGGAAATACACAATAGGTCTCTCGTCAGCTCTGCCAGTGGAGATCCAGGACTTCGACTTGACACCTTTTTCTTGTTTTTTATTTGTTTTTCATTAATTTTTATGGCCAATTTGGCTTTGCAAATACCTTATAACTAACTACATTTTTATATGAACAATAAATACTTAACTCTACTACACATATGTTAAAAACTAAATTAAAATTGTTTTCTGAAATTGTTCATTTTTAAATGTATGCATGCTACTGTATTTATTAAGCCTTTATTTTTACTGCACGTTTACACTCTATTTTTGTACCTCTATTTATCTGCATTTTATTATTCTAATGAAAATAATTAAAAAACCTTTTAAAATAATTTATAATATTGCTAAATGTGATATAATATATATATATATATATATATATATATATATATATATATATATATATATATATATATATATATATATATATATATATATATATATATATATATATATAATAAAAAATATATATAAAAAATGAATAATTATCGGGTATGCCCGCATAAAGAAAATAGCAAGGTGTAAAGAATGCAAATTGCAAATGGCAGAAAGATGCAAAACGTGGACACGTGTTTCTGGGTCCGGAATTCCACGCAGGTAGCTATAGTTGCCGCGTTGCGATACTTGGACGTCGCTCCCAAACCGGAGTCATCCAAGTGGAAGCCACAAAGGTTGCGACTGGCTCCCTGTCAGTGGTTTTCCTTTTGTGTCTTTTCTGAGTTTTGTCCATCATTTTAACTCAGCTACACCGTGCTGATGAAGACCAATTAGTCAGAAACACGTGTCTACGGTTTGCATCTTTCTGCATCTTGCATCTTTATATATATATATATATATATATATATATATATATATATATATATATATATATATATATATATATATATATATATATATACATATATATAATTGTTTGTTCCACATGTTACATTATGTATTTTTTTTAATTTACATTTTCTACAAATTTTATACATTTTATGTTATAGTGCCTTGAGGATGGCAATAAAATTTACCGAATCGTCGGTAAGTTGATGAAGTAGTTTTTTCAAAATAAGGACCCTTACCCAACAACATTTTTCCAACTATTAATAAGCCGGTCTACAAATTTTTCTATATAAAAATATGTCCGTGCCAAGAACAATGGCTGAAATTGCGCACCAATGAACATTTGCATAAGTAACACAGTTTCTATGTTTTTTGCTGAAAAACCTGTCCATCGTGAGACAGACACACTTGTGTAAAGCGGAAATGGTCTTTCAACATATACCTAAGTAATATTTGCAAATTTGAAACTTTACAAATCACTTGCAAGATGTTCCTCACGAAGACACCGATTAATACATAACTTTTCATATCCCTCGATTTTTAACATTTGTAGGAAAAAAGTTGTTCATAACGTGTGCGGAAAGATCGAACCCGAAGCTCATGCAGATAGCGAAACATGCTTCGCTTGCTTCTGTAATACTGCAATCGTTTCGTAATCACCAACTTCTCGTACTTGAAAATAACTATACCGATCCCTTATGTCACTTTTAGGTGACAGCAATATTTGTAGGTTTATTAACTCTAGACAACAGTGTTCGACATCTGTCGGATTGAATTTTATAAATTTTGTTTATAAAAAATTTCAAGTTAAAAAGTGTTTTGAAAGTAGCAAAAACGGTTGCAGAGAAAATATGGTACGCTACACACACGGAGAATGTCGTTACTGGGCTCGCCGGCTTCCAGTAAAGAATCATTTTCCGGTCTTATTACGTAAATAACTATTTGTGTATGTCTCCTTCTTGATATTCTTTCACTAACAATAAGATGACTAAAATATGGGGCCCTAATTTAAATTATTTTGCTGGGCTTTTTAGAGTATAAATCCGGCCCTGGTTCTTAGTCATACGTATTTTTTAAATAATGACTAACTTTGCAAAGTTAAAACAGTTATTTTACGTGTAATATGTGAGTTTACTTGTTTCATTTAAACCTTACAAAGGAGGTAAATGTTTACCAACAGGAACAAAAGAGTACATCAAACAGAAGCTTGCTAGGGTATTCTTCCAGACATGTTACTGGTTAATTTTTATATAAATTGCCGACAACGAGGTAGTGTAAGCCTGTTTTTATAATGCACACGTACTAACTTGTACATATCATTCAAACATACGTTTATTCTAGACACACACACACATACACATAGCTACATGAAACCATGTCTTTTGAATTTCATATAAAACAACAAAACGCTTAACAGAGATATGCATGATTATGCCCGTGCCTTTAAGGTCAATATAGAACTACTTCAACATCAAGGATTAAATCCTTCACCAATTTCAATCGTATGAAATAATGATGGTTTTTATGTCAAAATGAAATTAATTGAATATAATAAATTGCAAATGTATCGTGAATGGACATGGCACCCGAACAAGAGGGATCCTGGGTTTCAGTAGATTTTTCTGAAACTTTTTGTACAATATATTATGACCCAGGTTGACACTTGTATATGCGGTAAATTTTTTTGAGACTACAGGGTGTACCAGAAAACAGGTCCGAAGATTCCTTCTTTTGCCAAAGTTTAAAAATATAATTTTTCTCTTTGGATATGAATATCATTTAAAAAACCGATTAGTATAAAGATTTTGAAATATATATTTATTTAACGAAGTGTCCTACAATCAAAATATACGAGGTGCTATGATTGTTAATGATAAATAAGCTGCAAATCATTTCTGTGTATCATGGTCGTAGAGTACAGATGTAATTACTGTCGCCGGCATTCACCTTGACCGCGAAACTATTTCTCCAGTCCAGTCTATTATTAACTTTCGAGTTGTGTACACGTTAAGTCACTTGGGCGTATTGCATATTGTTTTTGTGTTTTTATTTTATTTGTTGTACTGTATTGTTGATATTAATTTAATAATAAAGCATGGCAGACGTACGCAGGGGTAGAAAACGGCCATTTGCTGACAAAGTGAATAAATTCATAGGTGAATTCCCGGATTTATTCTACGATGGTGCTAAAATAATTTGTAAACTGTGCGAGAAAGATTTGATGTGCTGGGATAAGCGTGATTGTGGACTTCACGTAAATAGTGTACACCATAAAAATAAAAAAAAATGGCGTGCCCTCGACAACACAGTTTATGTTTGATTTACTATTAATGCTGATTGTCTGTGATGTTTCGCTGCACATACTCGATAGACAACCATTTCGAGAGTTCTGGAATAAATACAATGCCCAGGTGATGTTAACAAGTCACACAACGTCATGTAACTATCTACCAACTGTACACGTAGACATGGTAAATAAGATGAAATGTGATTTAAAAAAATACACGGCTGTGGTTATCTGTTGATGAGACAACAGATTGTAAAAAAATTCTACTACGGGTACTGGACCCTCTTAAACCGATAATTCCACTGTTACTAGCTAGCAAAAGACTAAGTCAGTGTACTAGCGAAACAATTACCAAGGTGGTGCTGGAGACGTTAGAAAAATTTGAATTATCAGAAAGTGTTATGTTTGTGACTGATGGCGCCGTGACAATGCGTTACTGCCTTTGTTTACGTATCAGGTGCGGTGGAATTTCGTAGTTTAAATTCAGTTCCTCAAGAAACCGAACAGCATCCCTATATAGCCACGATCTACAACAAATATATCACCTTCTTGAACCTATTCTCTTAATCTGTGTTGATCTTGGGTCATGTCATGTAAAAGAAATTGCTGCGTCATTATTGCGAACATTCTAGAAGTATGGACCATGTACATCTAAAATATATCCATCCAGAGTGACTACTAGGCCTGCTATTAACAAATTATACTTTTTATGGTAAGAGTAAGACTGTCGTTGAATTCGAAAACGGGAGCGTTTTGGAATTTTTAATTATGTACAGTCAGGGTATAAAATTGCTTTTGGATATTCTGGTTCAGGATTGTAGAGAATATTTGAAAATCTGGTGATATGGCTATTTATGAATTGTTCTTTATTTTGAACTTCAGGACAATCAAATTCTAAGTTTCTAGGTACAAATGTGACCATAAGGCTTTGTCTTACAATGGTAATAGCTATACTTACATTTTGTCGGCACGAGTAATTCAATAGCGTTTTTAAACAGGTATCTGATAATCCCTGTCATTTTCATCAAAAAAGTTATTACATGTTTCTTTGTGACATTCCTTAAATGACCGCCATATTGTACAGGATTGCAAAATTGAAATAATTCACGAAATTGGTTTTTATTCAAAGATGTAATGGACTTAAAGGCATTCGTCATCAAAATTGGCTTCATCTTCGTATTTTGAAGATAATGCATATTGCCTAATTTTTCTAAACCATTCACCGGTTTCTGGTCCCGTCATGCTTATTCGTAGTGGTACAGATATGAGATTGTCTATAAACTCAAGTTGTATTAATCCATTTTCAGTTAAATGTTGATTACAGCATCGTGTTTCCAAGGGTAAATAAATTCCAATTTATAAGAAAAAGTCTATTCTTGCATCAATGCTTACTCGAAATCGACAAATTCTCTGACAAACAAAACAATTCATTGTGCTATACTGTACTAAAGCGTCCATAGGGATTGCCGACGGATCATCTTCCATTTCAATTACTCTGTTTATTCTTCTTTTATACTTTCAACAAATCCTGTTCGTTCACCATAATTTCATAAAAACGAAACCGATTTCTATGTAATTTTGCGACATTTTTCTTCCGCTCCTCATTATTATAATTTTCGTCATATATTTTGCAATTTGAGTTTTCCCGACCACAAGTATAACATTGTACCATTTTAAAAAATTATAATTGTCCAGTTTTCGTATGAAATAATTGTTGACAGTTAATGAGTTATTTAAGTGACAACCATAATAACAAAATAACGTCAAGGCATACTTCGCAAAATTAAAAAGTTTTAAAAAAGTTGATTTAGGCAGCCGTTACTATGTGGTAGTTCGTTATCACAAGGAAACGTGTAAAACACTACTATTCTCCAACATATTAACAATAAAAATATTACGTACACATTAATTATAGAAACTGAAATAGCTTCAAAAAACGTACAAAATAAGATTCTTTCAATATTTTTATCAATAGTTTGCATCCAAAATACATTTTTTTAGAACTTTAAAAGTTAGTATTTATCATTAACAATCATAGCACCTCGTATATTTTGATTATAGGACACTTCGTTAAATAAATATATAGTTCAAAATCCTTACACTAGATTTTTTTAAGGATATTCATATCCAAAGAGAAAAATAATATTTTTAAACTTTGCAATAGAAGAAATCTTCGGACCTGTTTTCTGATATACCCTGTAGGCTCACAAAAATTTCCCGCATATACAAGTGTCTTCCTGGGTCATAATATATTGTACAAACAATTTCAGAAAAATCTACTGAAACCCAGGATCCCTCTTGTTCGAGTGCCATGTCCTTTAGATTTAGATGAACTGATTTGGTTGTATTTTTTGGGAGGGATGAGATAAAATAGAGGTTTCGATTTCAATCTTCTTTGTGTATTGATTTCTCTATGTCCATTGTGTACGAGGAATATTTATATGTTTTTTAAGTCTTAAAAATATTCCTTCTTGAGTATATATATTTTCTTTATAGCGGATGCACCATGAAATTAATGAAACTTCAGCTTTGTGCATCGCGTCGCCTAAAAGAGGGGCTCCAAAGGAGACCCATACATAGGCCAAATCTATGTCCATACTTTAAAAAGATTTAAAAACCTTTATTGCGACTTTTTCAATTGCGTCAGGTTTAGTTTAACTAATATAATTTTAAAAAAATATGTAAGTGTTGAATATAGGAAGAAGTAAATATTATGGTTACCTCGAGTTCTTATTTGCATCATTATGTTTTTGGACTATTCATATTGCTTGTTGGTTTTGAATAAAATGAATGTTTGGTTTTTTTCATAATGACATTCAGATTACAAACTGAACCAAAGGCGCAATTTAAGAAGGATATGACATTCCATAGGCACCTGAAGTGGAATAGAAGGTTACATGTATCGAACTCAAGTGTACCTAGACTATACCGCTTAAGATACATTATAAACTAGGAAAGTCGATGCGTCCTTTGTTTCAGAAATTGGATTGCCAGAGGAATTAAAAAATGTACCCATTGAACCACCACAGTTTTTCTGTGATTAATTCCAATGATTTCATTAATAATGTGAAAAATATCCAGTTACAGGAAGGTGAAATTTTGATCTCTTTTGAAATTTGTTCATTGTTTCCAAGTGTTCTGATACCACAGAACTTGAACTACCTTGAGGATTTATTCGAATCAAACAATCTCAGTCAAGATGTAGTAAAAGAATATATTCAACACTAAACTTTACATGAAACAAAATTCAATGATAACACAGCCCCACAAAAAAAAATTTTTCTGACCTAGCAACGAGACGAGTATATACTTATGTATTTTTGATCGCTGATTCCGAATCCGGGGTCAAAAAAAGTCGTACACCCCCCCACAAAAAAATTTTAGAGCCAAAAAACACCCCCTGAATCGTTTTGTTTAATATTTTCGGGAAAAATTTAATATATTACGATAAAAAATAAAGGTGGAATTGCAAGCGTTCACTCTATCGGTATGAAACGCACCCCATAGAGGGTGAGAACCACCCTCATCTGCCATCAAACCAATTGATAACGACAATGACTGAAAAAACATCTAAAAATGTTTAAGTTTCGTTAGGGTTTGCAATAAACTGACGTAGAATTCACGTAATACCCCAAAAACTACCCCTATAGCGTTATAAAAACCAACCCTTAACTTCAATTACAGAAAAGAGAAGGAAAAAACATATAATTTGAAAATGATTTCATTATATGGATGTTCTTATTTGCAGAGAACCCTTATGGCTAGGATATTAGCAGTCATTTGTCACCAATCTTAACACCATATGGGTATAAAACGCATCCCGGATGGGGGTGAGAAGTACTCTTACGTTAGTAGCTTTTAATTCTTCTTTTTTTAATCTTTTTTTTTATGGTATCTTTTAACTTTATTTTCAAACGATCTTCTTACTGACTGTCGTTTGTGTTGTTCTTTCGTGTCTCAGTAGTCTGCTATCATGTGTTCGTCCCATCTTCCTTGATATCGTTTTTCCATTTCATAACGCTATAGGGGTAGTTTTGGGGTATTACGTGAATTCTACGTCAGTTTATTGCAAACCTAACGAAACTTAAAACATTTTTAAATGTTTTTCAGTCATTGTGGTTATCAATTGGTTTGGTGGCAGATGAGGGTGGTTCTCACCTCTATGGGGGTGCGTTTCATACCGATAGGGTGAACGCTGTAATTTACCTTTTATTTTTATCGTAATACATTCAATTTTTCCCGAAAATATTAAACAAAACGATTGATTAAAATGATAACATCATTTTCATCTCATACCCTATTCAGGGAGTGTTTTTTGGCTCTAAAATTTTTTTTTGGGGGGTGTACGACTTTTTTTGACCCCGGATCCGGAATCAGCGATCAAAAATACATAAGAATATACTCGTCTCGTTGCTAGGTCAGAAAAAAATTTTTTTTTGTGGGGCTGTGTAATTTCTTCGAGCAACATGAAGAGACAGCAATGGGTACCCATTATCACCGTTCATTGCCTTCTTGAACATATTCGAAAGAGAAACAAAAGAAGATTTCGGGGTTTAGCTTAGGTATGTGGATGATATTTTTGCAGTGTTTGATACAAAAATCACTAGATATTGACAATTTTGCTTCTAAATTAAATAGTCGAATCGCGTCAGTTAAATTCACATATGAAATTAAAAACTTTGGACAACTATCATTTTTAGATGTATTAATAATTAGAAATAGTGCAAATAAGTTAGACTTTGATATATAAAGAGAATATACAAGTACTTTAAGATATATCCCTAAGGACTCTTACCATTGTGCTCAACACAAAACGGCGAGTTTTAATTTTCTAATTCATCATCTATTAAGCTTTTCCATAAATAAGGTGAGGCTTGAAAAAGAAAAGGCATTGATTAAGGATATTGCTATGAGTAATGGATATTCTGTTAGATTAATTTATAAAATAATTAGGAAACATGAATTTATAGATAAACTTCGAAATTTCTTGCTCTTGCAAAATTAAGGAAAAAATCTAAAATTTGTATCTATTTGTATTCATACGACCTTCGATTCACTCGTGGTATTGGTGAAGCTTTAAAAGATATCTGACAGTTGTTCATTCATCGGGAAATTAACAATAACAAAATTTAGGTAATCCAAAAGATGAAATTGAAACAATAGGAGAGTTGGAGATTTACGAAATTAGCTGTAAGGACTGTAATCAAAAGTATGTTGGACAAACTAGACGATCAATTCAAACTAGACTCAAGAAGCATATCGTTCATCTCAAACATGGTAGAACAGATAAGTCTAATGTTGCTCAACATGAGTTTGAGAGCAACCATAAAATAGATAGCAGCAATTTAAGATTAATTAGAAACGTCATAAACACTAGACGGTTGGATGCATTTGAAAGTTTGGAAAATACAAAGTGTAAAAATAGTGAAATGGCCAATCCCATAAAGTACACTCTCTTGGTTAGTGAGTCACGGTTCACCGAATTGTAATAATAGTTCAGACTTCGTGGTCGAGTGGTAAGGATACTTGCCACTCACCCTGGAGTACCGGATGCGATTCCCGGTCGAGAAGCTAGGATTTTTCTAAACCAGAAATTAATCCTAGCATACTCGATTATTAGTTGTGTGCTTATTGTCTCTAAATGTGTAGCCCTCTCCCACAAGTGGTAGCTTGAGGTACCTTCAGGGATACAGGGGTTATATTATCTGTGGTGTTTAATCAATTAAATTAATAAATAGGATACATTGTTACCATAAGGTTAATTATCATCTCCAGTTGATACCATCTTGCTTGGAGAAACGCGCTTCGAGTGTAGTATATGGTGTTATGGTGTTTGTGTAAAACTACGTCAGTGTTTGTTATTTTTTAGGCGAATGTTCCAGCCTATAGAAAATTATATTTTTAGACATGTTCTCCTCAGTAATTTAATAGAAAATCATTTTGCTCATAATTTATTAAAAGTAAGCAACTACGAAATTTCAAATTTTATTACTATACGTTTCTTTTTATATTATTAACTTCATACTTAGTTTTTCTTTTTTTGGGAGAAAGATTTTTGTTTTGTAGAAATATGGTGTTTTTCCTGAGATTGACAGTGAAAAAATCAGGATGTACAAAAATACATCTTTATGTTTTGCTGTTAAACATGATCAGTTTCATGAAGGTTATATGCGTTTGCCCCCTATTTCCGTTTTATTTTAGATTAAATAAGCAACTCAACTAGGTTGAAAGTTGAGGATCATAGCACTTTTTACAAAACAGTTTTTTCATATTTTTCCGTCAATCATGATGGTTTCGATTATTCAGGTAACAACATCTAGTAGTGTCTTCCGTTCCTTGAATTCCTGCTTTTTACTTGTGGGGTTGTGTAATTTATAAAGTGGAGAACTTGTAGAGATGTCTAATTTTTACGGATAGTTCTCCAGATACCAATAAATTTACTTTCGGTTTTATACGAATCAGATTGAAACATACTATATTCTATTACTGTAAGCGGTGTTAGATTTTACAAGAATATGAATCATGTATCAGTAATTTATTAATTTACCGTGGAAAATAGATTAATTACAACCAAGGAAATGAGATGAAATAAAATGTGATAAACATATTTAATCTGAACTACAATTATGTATATTTATGTAACAATTATTAAAAAACGTTTTTCAAAATTTAACACGGTTGAATATCGCACGCAATTGGGCTCACATGTTCATGGTAAAATATTAGATAGATAGAGTCAACGAAAAATTCCAGTTTAACTTCATTAAGGCTGATCCTTCCATTGGGAATTGTTATTTACAATTTAGATTAGGTATTTTAGATCTCCTACATAAGACGGGACGAAGAGTTTCTCTTAAATTTAATTAATAAATGAGATTCGAGTTCCTTAATTTCTTGGTCCACTTTCAGCAATAAAATATGAAAAATAAAAAACATGATTGCAGAAAATTCGCAGACGTGTTGAAATCATGAAAAGAAAGCTCTTTCAAAAGTTAGGAACATCAATTTTATTGTTTAGAAATTTATTTTAAAAGATTAAAGCTTGTGTTCTTCTCCAATCCCGCATTCACGTAGGCTCAAGATAGAAACATTAACAAATTCTGTTGAGGGTACTGACCATTTGATTTATACCACATAAACTTTAGTAAACGTTTTTGAGAGTTTTCTAAACTTTCCGTATAGACATTATATCCCGGTTGTATCAGTAAAGCATTTCTGAAGACAAAGCCTAAACCTAAGTTTATAAAAGTTCTTAATAATTTCGTTTACGTGGGAATTAAAAAATAATCTGCTATCAAATATTACTCCTAGATCTTTGATTGAATCAGGCCGATTTAAGGTAACATAATCTAATTTATAATTATATAATATCTTGAAAATCATATTGTTGCACTTTGCAACATTCAGGGGAAGATTATTTAAGATGCATCAATCATTTACGTTTTTTCGGACTATTTTGCAGGTTAATGCAAATCGATATGTTATTAACGGAACAGAACATTGTGATCAGCATATAATAAGTAATGTACATTAAGATTTATTACAATGTCATTAATGTACAGTACTAAGAGAAGCGGCCCGAGAATAGAGCATTGGGGTGAGGCATAAATCTCTTTCAAAATAAATCCACTGTATTCCACATATTGTTTCCTTTCGGATAAATGGGATCTAACTAATTCTATCAAAGGAGAGGACACGCCTGCATTTTCAAGATTTTGAAGTCTAACCTATCAAAATCGTTGGAAAAGTCTCTATAAAGCACATCGACTTGTGTTGAGCGATGAATTATGTAATGCTCAAAAGTTTTGTAGTAGTAAATCCACTTTTCATAAAACTATATTGTTGGATACAAAATCTGCCCCTGAATATGCAGATACAAGTAATAATAAACAAATAAATATCACAGAAATTAGATAACCCCCGAATTCAAAACCAAAGCTGCAGGAAGTGAGGGCTACATTTATGAAAAGAAAACATGGACGCGCAACCATTACCACCGACATTGCCAGTGTTGGTGGTGAGAATCGAACCCGGAGCTACAATGTAGAGATTATCTAGTCACACTTGACATCGCGCACTACTAGCCAACTACACCACCGAGCCTGTTATGCAGCGGTATTTCCAAATCTTTGGCAAAATTACATATTATCGTGATAGGCCTATAATTTTCAATATTGCCTTTATCACCCTTTTTAAATACAGAACAAATTCATGCCTTTGGTAAACTTTGGTTGTAATTTTGTAAAACGGGTTTATGTAGATATTATTTATCATAAACATTAACATTTATATAACCCTGCGCATAATTATTTGATTATATAAAAGCAGTGCAGAAACAGCTGTCCAAACCATGTGCAATTTATTGCGTAGAATTTAAGTTTTCACCATTATAAATTAATCTGTTTGATATACTCGATGTATTTGTTTTAGCATTTACATAATTCCAAAATGATTTTACGTCGCTTTTACACTTAGTTATACATTTCTGATAGTTTTTGTCTGCCAGATCAATATATATTAATATTGGTTCTAATTTCTTTGCATCTAAATCCCGTTTTATTGTAGCGCTTCAATTTAATTTAAAAATGTGGATTTTTTTTTCAAATAATTCAAGAGAGAGTATTATAATAAGCGTGTTACATGATGCCTATAAAAACATCACACCAACAATAATCCAAAATTTGAAGGAAGGATAATAAATGCTTTTAGAAATATCACTCCGGCAATTTTATGAACAGTAGAAACCTCATTCCAAAGACACATAGAAATGTGTGTCAATCAAAATTGGCAACATGTGGATCACTTTTTATAATATCTTCTCTTGAATTACAAAAAAAAAACATTTTTAATTTTTATTGCTGAGTTTTCAGTTATTGTTCAATAAATCGATAATGGTTACAAATTGCCATAGGGTTGTACGTACCAAAAATTTTCATTTTTCAATTCTACATGACATCGTCCAAAAATATACCATTTAAAAAAATTTAGAAAATTCAGTTCAAATGGTTGTAAATTTCAAAATAATTTTTGGCCACTCTGTATACTTTTAGGAAGTGAAAATGGTTGAGTGTCTTCACAAAGATGTCTTATAACTGGTATTATCATATTTTTTTTTAAAATCGATAATTATGATTGTAGTGATTTTTTTAATATACACGTGTAAATGGCATAATTTCAACAAAAAAAATCATTACATCCAAGTGGTTGGGAGAGAGGCAATAAAAATACAGGAGTGGAAGGAGACCACAAAGGGGTTGAAAAAAAATTTCTGATATACTGGCATTCCATTTAAAAAAAATTTTAGTTGACCCTGTAGAATCGTCTTGGGTCTCCCTGTATAATCGAACTTAATTTACAGTTATAGACTTTTTTGTCTAGTTTATTTATGTTTTTAATTCAAGTTCCTAGTTCTCATAGAACTCGACATATTAAAGTCGGACGCACCCTGTATATTTTTTATTATGAACCCATTAAACCAGGGAGAATACTTTTTATTTTTATTACAACGACTATATCCCACATGTAATATCCAGCCAGTGAAAGAAGGCCCGCGTGGCAAGGAAGACTCTTGCCGATAAATCGCCATCTCTGCGAAACCATATACCAGGCATATAATATCTCTCCCAATGAGTATGTGCGGATGCAAACGATCACAAAAATTTGCCATGCACTAATTCATTTACTTCATTTACGCTTAATTGTGAATGGAATGCAGAAATCACATTCTTTCCGGGGGTCTTCTTTCCCCGACCAGACAATATCTACATCCAACAAAATTGCTTAATTTTTGTCACAAGCTCCAATGAAAACGCTTTATTTTATTTCAAAATATATCTTCAAAATTATTTTTAAATTAGACCAGTCACATTTTAATATATTTTCATTCAATAAAAAATGGTCAACTATTTTGTGTTGGTCTTACGAAAATTGTAAATTTCAGCCCCTTTAATTATGTTAGTTTTATTTGTTTCTTTAAAATTTAACTTTAATTTAACAAAAAAAATCTGTAATCCATTATTTTCTTGGAGAATGCGATGACGTATTTTACTTTGCTAGTAGTATCTTACACATAAACCTATTTATTATATTACTAGTTCTCTTCCGTAGCTCCTTCATATTTAAAGAATTCGATGTTACCTCCGAGAGTGCATACTAATAGACAAATGAATGGATTCTTCGATCTGGCTCTTCTCTTATATAAATTATTCATCTCAGAGGTTTTAGGACCACTTAAAATAATCACTTCCATCCTATAGATGTATCAAGTTAATGAATGATTGCTAAGTTTATTTCTACCTTTCTGACTATTGCATCAAATTATCAGCATGTGATTCTACATAAAATAATACAATATTTATTAGTTACTAATGTAAATGACAAGGCTCATATTTATGTGTTGATAGGTTTAATGTTCGAATACAGGGCGTTTTAAATAGTTTATTAACGTTAAAAAAATAAGGACGCCAGTCTTTTTTGATGTCTGAGAAATTAAATTAGAGATCCAAAAAATGAAGACACGTACATACACAAAAACTAACATAAGGGTTTAATTTTTCCTATTACTACAACATGGTAATTCTTCTAGAGGTTTATTCTTTGTAACGAAATTTTGTTCAAATTCCATTACATTGTTATGTTTACGTGAAATAGTACTATGAAAAATAATTCATGTTTGTTATTAAACATCTTTTTTCTTAGTATTTTTATTATTTTGGTTACAAGAAGAATTAGAGAAAACCATAAAATTTACTTCGTCTTTATTTAACACTGACGTATCCTTCATAATCATAAATTTGATGTAACTTACGAAAAAATCACCAATATACAAGGTTCTTGAAACTTTGAAAGTATGAACGTAGATTTAGTTTACTTATGGATCTCCCTCGAAGTCCATATTTTTAGCAAATCCAAAGCCTCAGTTTTATTAATATTATTTTTACACGTTATAACTTCCAAGCTTTCAAATGCATCCAGCTGTCTATTATTTGTTACATTCCAAATTACTTACTCTTAAATTGTTGATATCTATTTTATGGTTGTTCTCAAATTCATGTTTTGCAACACTAGACTTTATCTATTCCACCATATTTGAGAAGAAATTTAAATTAGAATCTAGGAGCATATATCTCGCTCCTAGATTCTAATTTAAATTGATCGTCTACTTTGTCCAACATACTTTTGATTATGGCTTTTACAGTAAATTTCGTATCCTCGACTTTCTGTTTATTTCATTTTTTTTTTTTTTGGATTGCCTAAAAGTTATAGGTTATTCTCCATTGAAAGAATCACAGTCATATCTATATCTTTAAAAATCACGGGTTAATCGAGGATCGTATGGAATCGATACAAATTTCGGATTCTCTTTTTTCAATTTGAAAAATTGAGACATTTCGAAACGTCTCTCTAAATATACGTTTTCTAATTATTTTTTTTCGTTATTTAATTATCAACAAAACTTATAGAATATCTGTTACTCATAGCTCTATCCTTAACCAATTCCTTTTCTTTTTCAAACAACTCCTAATTGGGGAGGAAGCTTAATAGGCGGTGAATTAGAAAATTAAAACTCGCCATTCTCTATTGAGCACAATACATCTTCAAATACTGATACCTTTTCTACATATGTCAAAATCTAACTTATTTTCACTATTTCTAATTATTAATGCATTTAAAAATGGTAGTTTTCCAGAGTTTTCAACTTCATATGTGAATTAACTGGTGCGAAAGGACTGTTTAATTTAAAAACAAAGTTGTCAATATACCTTTGTATCAAACACTGAAAAACTATCATCTACATACCGAAACCAAACACTGGGGAAATACTCAAATTCTTCTTTTGCTTTTGTTTCGAATCCATTCATGAAGAGACTGCCAATAAATAATGACAAAGAGTTACTGCTATCCCTTCATGAGTTACTGCTATTCCTTCATGAACAGAAACTAAAACAACTTTTAGGCAATCCAAAAGACAAAATGACACAAACGAAAAGTCTGGGATTTAGGAAATTAGCTGTAAGGACAATAATTAAAAGCATGTTGGACAAACTGGGCAATCAGTTCAAACTAGATTCAAAGAGCATATTATACTTCATCTCTAATATGGTAGAACAGATAAGTCTAGCATTGCATAACGTGTGTTTGAGAACAACCATGAAATAGATATTATCAATTTAATATTAATTAGGAATGTAACAAATAGTAGACAACTGGATTCAAAGCGTAAAATTAATATCAATAGTGACAGAGGGCCAATCTCATATAGCTCTATTGGCTAGTGAGTCACAGTTTACTGAACCCTGACGATAGTTTAGATATAAATAGGATACATTGTTAGAATAAGGTTAGTTTCAATCATCTCCAGATGATGCCTATTTGGTTGGCGAAACGCCCGTCAAGTGTAGTATATTTGTGTTTGGTCTAAAACCACTTTATTCATATCAAAACTTCCAACTCACTTCAGGATTGAGATGGTAAAGTGCAAACTTATAACTTAAACAACTTTTAAGCTCTATATGAATAAATAAAATGTATTAAACAAATATTCCAATAATGTGGTTATTTCCCAGACATCACAATATGTCCTGGAGATACTTCTGTGTAGCCCCAAATATCCTGGTTTTGGAATTTCTGATAAATATATCCCCGTATCAAGTAATTTCATTAAAAGCAAATAAATGATTTAAAAACTATAACTAATATTTGAAAGGGTTTTGTATGAAAGACATATGTCTGAAATGTTGCTAGTTGCATAGTTTTTAAAATGTTGTAAATGACCCTGAATTACTTATATATGAAATTATATGCATGTTTCAGCATTATTATTATTTGTTATATTTATTAATCTAACAAATCTGAAATAAAACTCTACTAGCTCAGAGTAGTATACTAATTCTCACGTATCTGTCCCAGCCCAGACAGCTTATCCAAAAAAAAAAGAAAAATTCTGTAGAGGTCACATAGTCGATAATAGGTGTTGATGCCAAATCGACATTCACCCACGCACAGTCACCCATGGTTCTGTTGGTACTGAACTGACCCCACCTGGGCATCGTGACGTACAGTTCGGTATTCGCGTTCGTGCAAGAAATAAAAGTAGATGTTAGTGTGAGGCTGCTGCGGTTGGGTTTACCTGTGAAAGTTGTGCTGTGTAGTGAGTGTTTTTGTTGGCCTTTAAATTCTCATTTGGATACCCATTTTATTAGGTAAGTGCACCTGGTTGCGGGTAATTACTGTTTTTATGGGCGCTAGGGTTTGATTTGAATACATATTCAACAGGTGGTTTATTGGAGGCGCCAAAGCTTGGCGCATGGGTGGTTAAGCGGGCGCAAATGTCATGGGCAATTAAAGAAGTAGGATTTTTGTTATGTAATATAGTTAAAAAGAATACCAGGGTTCCACACCTGCATAATAAGGCTTTAATTTTACATAACAGTGTCGATCAAAGTATATGCCATAATATCGTTTAGCAAAGATAAGTGTCAACTTCTTTATCGGAGAGAGAATTGTTTTTGTTTTTTGAACCTGGGATTAAATGCTAATTTAAAGAAAAATCTCATCTTACTTTGTTGCACAGAAAGATTTTTTTTTTTTATTGGTTAGTTGGTATTTTAAAAATGGTTAATCGATGTCGATTATCTTACTGTACAATTCTATAGAAATGTAGATACAAGAAAAACTTTTCTCATTCGTATTTCTACTACACTCCTTTTAACATTGACGTAAAAATCTTATCAAAAAGGAATTGTCTTTTCGATATCATTGCTAATGATATATGTAGTCTTATTTGCTATTGTTTTTGGTTATGTAAAGTTTTTAAATTGAATAAAAAAGAAAACACGACTATTTACACCAATAAAATTCCTTAATATAACATAAATAAATTACGTATTTGTTAATTATTATTAAACTATCTAAGGAATCTATTCAAATAATTTACTGTTAATATCAGTATTGGTATTATTACTTTTAACTTTGTTAGTAGATATGTCTTGTGTTAGTCTCGATCAGTCGTACAGTTAGGGTAAAATGTGAAATGATTCAAATAATCTTATACCTGACGCAGCTTTTTTCTTCATGAATGATTAATGTTTAAAAATATCGAAGAAAAGTCTAATTTATTAACTTATTTAACTAAGTTTTCAATTAATACAATAAAAAAAAACTGTTAAAACTTTGCCATATCTGATGCAAAAATTTGAAATCTAAATCATTAGTGTGGCATTCAATATTAAATTACAAATTGCTCCGTTCCCCGCACATAGATGTTACAATCCAATCGTGGACATTTAGACAGAAACAAGAATAATCAAAATATGCACCGTATTTTATATTAATACTCAATTTATTCGCCCATTGCAGCAGTTCAGCACAAGAACGCGATGCTGCAGTAAGTAAGAATGTAACACAAAAGAAAGCATTCATACAGTGATTTACAGTGGCTTGTGTTGTAGCAAAACTGTTCCTTTCGGTGAGGAGAGTTCGATGCTAACGTTATCCGAGAGTTGTGATTTTCCGAGGATATATTTACAGCGACACTCGCATGACGACCTTTAACACCACAGTTTTGAATTTGGAAAATGTGACCAAAACTTATGCATTTGTAATAATTTCTTTACATCACTAAGTTTTACATTGCTAATAACCATTTTTCTCCATTCTTTTTAACACATATGAGAAACATGAAATTTCATGTTCAGATTTTCTTGCCTCTTACTTTTCCATACTTTAAAAAAAAATTCCCTCGCTGTACAAAAATCAGTTAAAATGTTTAATGATTAGAAGAATACATTAATTTATCATATTTAAATCACTTTTGAATTTACGAAATTAAATGTATATATCTTCAGATTAGTTTCCCAATCTCCCGTTTTTTAGCTCCTTGAGAATTCCTTATTATTTTTTTTTTAAATTTGGTAATAATTTATAGGTACACTTTGTCTCTTAATTTAAATCCTCTTTTCCAGGTTCACTTTGCCTCTCTTTGTAGGTGACATTGTGTGAATCATCTTTTCCATTTAGTAGTTTCCTTGTGACACTTATGATGTCTCCCTGTGCTAGATGTATTATCCGATTTTATAAAAAAATTGGATAGCCAAGATTAGTAGTGAATAATCGTTCGCTGTTTAACTGACTGTTTAAAATTGGTTAGGGCGTGATGACATTTCAGTTGTAAAAGTCATAAAGAATAACTCCATTTCATTGGTGTTATTTTTCAGTTACAGTAATTTATATGTGTTCTACAAATTTGTATAAATATCCTCGATTTTATTAAAAGACATATATTTGGTACAACATTTTTCCTCAAACCCTGGAAGAACTAGCGTATGCTGTCACATTTATTTTACTTAACTAAGAATGAAATGCGTAAACTGTTTTGACGTAATCTGCAAAGACAAAATTTAAGATAATATTGTTAATATTGTAAGTAGTATGTTCTTGTTATTACGATTTCTAAAAAACAATTTGCGATGATGAAAACCTCGCATTTATTTCATTGTTACCCAATGCAATATAATTAGCATTTTTGCTTGGTTTAGTATTGGAAAATTTGAACTTATTTAACTGGTAATTGGCTGGAATAAAATAACATTATATAAGAGTGCAAGTTTTTTAAAAAGTTGTTATTTTTAAGACACAAATTTATACCTAGTTTTATTCTTGGCTCATGCATAGAATATATCTATTTAAACAGCTAGGTATACATAGGAGTGCTTATTTACAATGAAAATTATTATATAGGTATCTATCTACCTTATTATTATTATTAGTCATTGGTTTTGCTTGAAAATGTAAAATAACTTTGCTTTACGTAATATTTATGTCACACGTCACACACGCCAAGCGTTCTTCCTCGTAATTTTTCTTACCTTGCTGTTTTAAATTATAATTGTTAATATCTACTCACCGTAACGATGGAATAGTTGTTTTGTTGCCCTGTGCTAACCTAGAAAACTTGCTAAATGGTCTTAAATAATGATGATGTCTCAAACAAGCGTTTCTTAACGTTATCTTTGCAGATAATGTTTACAGTGATCATAAAATAAAATTAACGGCATAATTGTCCGCATATGCATCATTAGTATGGACATTGTAGTGAAGTTAACTTATATTTCAGAGCAATCAAGAATAAATGATATATACGTTAAAGGAAAAGTAATCCAATTTAGACGCTAAAACCGTCCTGCGAAATGTACTATACATAAATCTTATAGGATTCAATGAAATTATAACCATTAGAAAAAACCTATGAAATACCTTAATAACAAAAATACGTGTTTTTGTTTATATAAATATTTAGCAAGAACAGAAACCATGAAAGAGATTGCGAAAAACCAGGTTTTCAAATAGGAGCAACATTTCCCCTGGATTACAATTTTTTCGGAATAGAGTATTTTGTTTTTGTAAGATATTTTAATTCCTCTTAAGGAACGTTTTAAAAAATGTTCATCGTTTGAAAATTCAGGCCGTAGTTCGTGAAGATCCTCTTGTATATTGAAAAGATGTACCCATTAGCACCGCTCCTAGTCGCATAATATTAATAATTTAAAAGTACTTCTAATACAACACAATACCTGTCATGTTGAATTATTCGAGGGCCTCTGGCAGGATCCGTCATGAGTTTGCTTCTGGGTGTGCTGCATTCATTATTCAGCATTTAGTCCTGGCACACTTAAATTATTGGAAGGATACTTATTTGGTTGTAAACAGTATGTAAGGCTAAAGCTACGGAAATATGTTTACTTTGTCGTAAACAGTGTGTAAGACTAAAGGTTGGTATATCTGAATATCGTGATGTAGAACATGGTGATCCCCAAGAAACCATCTCAGGGCCATTATTGTAATTTCGATTTCTACGCTGACGACACAATGTTTTAATATCTGATATTTCTAATTCATAATTTCCAGATCTGAGAAATTCTTCTAGTCAGTTAATCCAACTAAATATTTGGTAATGGTCTTTGAAGAAAGCTAATTCAAGATAGACTTTTGAACCTAATTGTTATTTATATTCAACAAGGCCATTTTCAAATACAAAGATCGAGGGTTATACGTACAGATTCAAAATTGAAGTTTTCTACTTACGTTAGTAATATAGTTAGAACAACTTTTAATAAATAAATTTACAGTCATAAAGATGTATTGTCCATTGCAAATCGCACTATACTTCGTGAGACGTCGCATTAGACCCATATTATAAAATTAGTAACTATTATACCAAACGAGTTAAATATAAATGGTTGTATCTTAGTGTTAAACACCACTATAGAAATGGACCATATTAGTGTGACGTCACATAATTATGCAATCTATTTAAAAGAATCATGACATGATACACTGGTTGCCTATATGTAACACTGGAACTTGACATTTATGCTCATGAACATAAAGTCGACATTTTTGACGCCTAGAACACAGTACAGAATTTTATTTTTTTTCTCCCTTGAAAGAAATATTTAAGAATTTTCAGTTACCACTCACCATGCACAATGTATGTTAGAATATATTCAATACGCTGCACCATAGAAATTTTGTTAATAATAATAAATACAAAATTACGGTTATGTGCTATACATGTATACCCACCATGCACAAAATATGTTACAATATATTATATTCTAACATATATTGTGTATGGTGGATGGTAAGTAAAAGTTATTAAATATTTTTTCAAGGGATAAAAAAAGTGAATCTGTGCTAACGGTCAAAAATGTCACCTATATGTTCATGAGTATAAGGGACAAGTTCCAGTGTTATATATTGACAACTACTGTGCCATGACCCTTTTCACGTATGTTACATAATTATTATTAATTATATGACGTCACAACTAATGTGATCTATTGTAATAGAATCTTATAAGAATTGTTACGTGTTTGCTATCTACACAAACACCTCAAACCGTAGATTCGTCGATTGAATATCCAGGTGTCACGTACTCACTACTTTATTAACTAATTAATAATTAACAACAATAACTTAATGAAGGACTTAACTATAATCACAATTCAACACTTAGTTAGTCCCTAACATATTTCTTCTCTACTCGCACAATTCCAAATTAAGACTGCGCTCCTGGACACATTGTGTGCCTTATAAATATATCCATCTATGCACAGTATAGAACTCGCTTGAACATTCCCGATTATTCTCGAACAATTCTAGTTCATTCTTTATAAGACAGACTAACTTGGCGATTTAATTGAAGTTTCAATATTAATAATGTCATCTCTGGAACCAGTTTAATTGCGTAAAAATATGTATTTGATTATTATTAAATCTGAGTCAATAAACTATATAAAGATACATTATGTTCGTTGTATAACAATATTGCAGTGAAGAATAGTATTATTTTAAAAATTCCTCAATGTTAATTAAAATTTGTTTTAAAATATCTACTTTCACTATTGTTAATTAAAATAGCACATAAAAAGAGTCTTCGATTGTTAATTACATTGCAGTTTTTCTTCCTGTAAAAAAATACATATAAAGATATGTCATAGAATTCTATTTAAGAAATTCTCACATTCTCACGTACACCCATATACCGAGACATCATTTCATCATTATTTCATTGCTATGTTAGATTGAAATGTCTGGTGCTGTCAAAGTTTTACTTGAACTGGTTACTGATTTTTGAAACATTCCTCGAGTTAAAAATGCTCTCCTTGGAATTAGAAACAGTTTTACTGGAATTTAACTTTAGAAATGAGTCCAAGAAATAAAATGACGAATGGATTCGCACCGTGACTTTTACAAGGAATTCAGGGAGAAGATTGCCCAATTTTACCATGAACTGCAAAACCAATTATCTCTAGGATGGTGACGAATTTCCCACAACCTGCCACTATTGGAAAGAAAAAGGGTTTTGGAATACCAAGTAAAAGGTAAGAGTAAGTTAAGTGGCCCACAATGTTAGAGGTACAATGGAAATCGATCATTCCAAATCTTCAAGGAGGTTGAGCCAGCAGACGAATTTGTCGTATGACACCTGCCAGATAATGCTAAAGAAGGATTGCATTTATCACCTACAAAATTCATGTGTATTAAATATTGCCAAGGGACTTCGTTCTGCGATTGATTCTTTGTGAATGATTTATGTGACAATTTAAAAAATAATGATATCTGTGCATTAACTTTTACATATACGAGGCTTGGTCTCATCAGAGTGGTTATGTGATTAATCAGAATATGACAATTTGGACTGCAGAAAAGTCTCACGAATACATTGAAACACGCCTGCATCCCCTCTCATATGAGTGTAGACAATGTTTCGGTTTGTTTGTTCTGTGTTACTATTTGCTTTAATTGTTTGTACCTTATTTATGCTTATGTATGTTAAAATTATCATTATTTACAAAGAAGACCTAAATTAAATTGTCCTGAGGATGTCTTTAAGTGATCAGACTAAAATAAAATCGTGGGGCGTAGCGTAACCTGAGTATATATGTAAATTATTGTTCTGTGATGTCGCATGATGATAGTGACACACATTTTGCTTAAGTTGTCTATTGAGAAGATGCATCCAAAGCATACAATGATATGAGGGGTTGACTGTAGATAATAGAAATGTGACGCGCCCCACGATTTTATTTTAGTCTGATCGATGCTCTAGATTGATGAGGAGAGTGGTGTGATGACTGGTACCTGGTAGCTACCTAATTATTTTTTAGCTTTTAGTACATTATCTGCATCATTATTATGTTTCTTTACAATAAAACCGTTTAACTTAAAAAAAATTTTTAAGTGCATTTGCTGTGTTTTCCTCAAATCGTCGGCAAGATCTAGTAGTTCTCTTCGTACTTGGTATTCGTTACTTTGTGAATTTAAAAAATACGTTAAAGAGTAGTTTGACTATACACTTAAAAGAATATGTTACGTCATAAATAGAGATCGCAGATTAGGTAGTCACCAGTTACGGGCTAACAGTAACATACAACTCTCGTACAACTAATAAAATGATAACAAATATTGTGAAATGCAATGGTTCACGATTTTTTTAGGAATTAATTATTAACCTTCTCTCATGTTATTTTATCGTATATTACTAATTCTCTGCAAAAAACAACATATGTATGTACTAGCGTAATTAACTGAGATAACAAAAAACTGTATATTAAATGTGGGTGCTGTCATATTACGAATAGAAGCAGTAATGCCATACTTTTGAACAAAAAGGTTAGTACAAAATTACTGAAAAAATCTAAAATAAATTTTCCTTAATTAAACCCATATGAATTATCTAAAACTAAATAATAATGCGCCAAATTACATATAAATTTTGTACGATCGTGAAAGGTCTATTATAAATTAAAAACGCCTATAATGTGTCGCAATTCAAATAAATAAATAAGCAGACATACCTGTAAGACATAACCTCCATCCTACATACATCAGCAGTTTGCAATTGCATTTCGGTTCATAGAGTCTTAGTGGTTTTATCGTGTTATTATTAAAACATGTCTGACAGAGTGCCAGATTCCTTCGCGAAATACCGTGGACAAGAGTTATTAGAGGAATCTTTATTCTTGTGCCAAAATATAATTGTTATAGGGCAATAGGATTTTTGCTAAATGTTCAGCATTCATCTAATTTTGGACAATACAAAAATCATCTGTCAAAAGTATAAGATAGGATATTGTCCATTTTGTATTGTATATTATTTTTGTACATGAAAATATTCATGTGTTCACACACGAGCTGATTCCGCCACTGATATTCACAAAGTGACTACCTGAGATGCGGTCTCTTGTCGTTATAAGTGTACACTGTAGCAATATCATGTAAACATGAGTTTGAACTCCCCGATACATATTAACATGAAAACTTTCGAAATTTTGCAAAAATTAAATCTAGGAATATCTCTAATTCAATTAGATAGTTTAAGATTAAAAATGATCTTTTTTATTTGATCGCATATCGTGAAGAAGTTAACCAAACAAAAACTAACAAACCGTAACAATCAGTTTCACAAAAAAATCATTCAAGTTTATCTCATCTCTTGCGAAATAACGAAAAAGTCTTTGTTTAAACCTGAACAAAGGCTCTTTGGACAAACATTAAGTAGTTAGAAGACAAACAAACACTTGTGTAATAGTTGTTTAACCTCATGGGCGTAGTGCGCTAAAATTTGCTTTAATTTACTAACAGCATTTTTATAATATAAGATTTAAAATAAATAAGATCCGTTTTGTGTCGGGTTGCAAATGCCAAAAAAAGTTCAGTTTATAAAAATTCTGCAGTTTTAATTTTGTTTCTTTCAGGTAAAAAACTATTCATATTATTTATCACGTATAAAGACTGCGTGCTGACCTGAATTTTGGAGGTCAGATAATATGTTGTTTTAATAAATATTAATATGAAATAATTTATATTTTATTTACAAATGAAATATAGTAGATATTTTCTTATACATGTCCAACTATATACTTACAATTTTAAACATTATTTTTGTGTTCAGTTAAGCTCACTTGAAATGGTCTAAACCAGACCACACTGTGGTCTTGTAAATGTTCCACCCACATAGACATTACCACACGCGCATGAAACTTAAGAATATCTTTTTTAAATTGAACTACTTTTATTTGAGTTTTAACTATACGTCCCCCTATTTAGCTCCTCTAAACCTGAATTCAAAATAACAAATTTGGCGATTTTGTAATTGGCATTGAAACTTATTATTTAATTTTTCAAAAGTCTTTTGAAATAACTTTTCTCCACCATATTCCTTTCACTGGTACCACATTTTTACACAACCCCTTCCGTAAATCCTCGGGCCTCCTGTCCTAAGTTACATCTAAAGCGGTCCCTGGACGGTCAATATTATTGCGCAATATTTTATATTGTACAATAATATTGACCATCTAGCAATCATATTGACAGGTTGTACAATATATTGAGAGAATCAAAAGTAATTTGATTTTTATTGCGCAATGTGGAATATATTGTACCGTGTGTGGGTAATATTGCGCAATACTTCATTGTTTTTATTCAATTTTATCTTGAATAGTATAGTGAATCGCTTCGTGAGTGGTAAAAGATGGCTACGAAAGTAAAAGTAGAGGAGAGCAAATTTATGTGTTTGGTTATCGAACTTTATCATTCGTTACCAGCCTTATGGAATATCAAGAGTAATGATTACTGCAACCGAATAAAAAAATGGGGGTATTTTGAAGATATGAAGTTCCTTATAGGTCAGGAGAAACCAAATCGTAAAGTACCATGAAGAAAAAGGAGTTGTATCTTCTTTTGAACCAGTCTTTCATCCATTTACATTTCTTTTTCTCCTTCTTTTTTAAGCACTCGACCAATGCAGTAGCCACACAAGCAGCTTCTATATCATTTACGTTATCTAAAGAAATGTCAGACCTGAATTAAATTATTGCATCGTCTGGGGTCGCCCCAACAATAATATTGTACAGTATATTGTGCACTAATATTGACCATCTAGGGACCGCTTTAGAACTGCAAATAAAATCTGAAACGTGCAATATTTACCGAAATTTTAAGATACCATATTTAAAATAAACGAATTATAATATTAAAACTCAATTTTCAAGTTATCCAACATTTCTACACTTGTTTAGGTAACATTTACTTATCCAGTTTTTAATCATTTTATTTTCTTCTATTTTAACTGTCTATTTTTTTAAGTTCTTTTAAAATAATTGACGAAAACTTTGTAATAAAATATAAACCATAAATTTCTTATATTTAGAAATGTGATCTGGCCAATTGACTAAATCAAGAGCTTCTATCGCCCTCACCGCAGTCAATGCTTTGGAAACAATTTAAGTACGCTAATGACGGTGATCTTACAAACCAGGATGTGAGAGTAAAATACAGAAATTGCTAGCGCAACATCGTAGAATCAAGATTTCAACAGAAAGGCTACAAAAAATCAAAAGTTAACGGTATATCAGGAATGCTGAGGTATTATATTGATTTATTATATAATATTTGCATTTTATGTGCTTGAAAACTACTTCCTAATTGTCAAATATAAAGTATCCACTGACATAAAATTGACAACTTCACAATATTTACCGACGAAAGTACAGGGTGTTTAGGACTATGTTATGAATGACAAAATTCATTAAAGTTATCTTTTGACGGATCATTTTTCCATTTTTCATTTTAATATATTTATTTAAGTCGGGCCAAAACACTTTATATTGAAAAGGCGGGATTTAGACCACTGCTCATCCAAATTCAAGTGCCAAGCTAAAATCGTTGACAAGTATCTTGCACCATCAAAAAAATAGGTTGCGCGGATGCAATTTTCATGGATACCCGTAATTATAAAACAGTTCCCACCTGATTGAAAGATACTCGAATTAAAACTCAAGCCCTACCTGGATATCGGAAATCCGATTTCAAACTCTGATTTGCTGTATCCAATCCTTCCCTACAATTTATATCAATTATGGTATGCAATTTACATATATTGTATGAATGTTACCATATTATTAAATACCTCTTATACAGTGAGAGTTGATTCAAGTCGAACTACTGTTAAAGAAAAGCAAATGATGTACGTGTAGATTTCTTGTGTAGAGTATTGATGACGCTTCTCATTACAGGTGGAGCGGACATAATGTATACACGTCATTATTTGCTTTCCTTTTAACGCCTGTTCGACTTGAAACAGCGCTTGCTGTATAGTGCATTCATGTACGTTATTTATTTACAGGAAAAACGAATTTGATTGAAATTGAATTTAGATTAGGTACATTTAACCAAGTTGTTAACTAAAAATACCCAGATAACAGTGGGCACTCTGTTATAATGCGTTATATTCATTAAACCAGGTCTAGGGATATAATCGGGTTTTAACTCGGAACCAGGTAAATTTGAGTACTTGTGTTAATATTTGTTAACCGGGGAATTTAGGTTTCGGTTAGTTTGAAAAACGGGTACTCAGTTTCGACCCTTTCGACCTAGTTTAAGCAACATTAGCATGTTTTCTAGATTACATACTTAAAAATTGTCATTACAGAGGAAAGACAGAAACAAAATATGCAAAATATAAATAAAAACGAGACCACAAGTTTGTACTTTGATGGTCAAAGGAATGATAGACATACATGCAAGGAAAAATATACAAAAACTGTCACAGAGAAACATAATATAGTGTTAATTACGGAGAATAACATCAGACATGTGACATTAAATTCTGTATCGACTTAGATACTTTCAATTTAGTTGCAATGGGGGGTCGTGACATTATGTTTAAATCGTCATTAGATTGATTGCTGGAGAATTATATCCGATATTCGACTTTTTCATACAATAAGGGTATTAATATACAACATGGTGATAATATATGGAACAAATTCAATAAAACTCTCCAGGAAGGTTTTCGCAAAAAATCCTCAGACAGATCAACTTTGTTTTTCAAAAAGACATCTTTTCTGATAAATCGTATTCTCTGATGGTATTTTATTTTCGAGTATCGATATCACTGAAATTTTTTAAAAATATCAACCTGTATATTTTTTAAACATTCATATAGAGGACGCTTTTCCACATACGCTAATACAAAAAAGAGGAAAGTTTTCTAGAAATTTGTCTTGAAAGTTTGTCATTTTAAAAATTGTAAAATAAACTTGGAAAACGATGTCCATATCGCAGTATCTAGAATTTAAACCTCTAATCAAATCCATCGAAAAAATATCAACTGACAGTTAAGAAAATGACAGCAATTTCGCAACTTAAAAAAAAATAAAATAAAAATAATTCGATTCAAAAAACAAAATTATCATGAAAGTACAAAATTAATAAATAATCTATAGAAATATTAAATTAATTAGGTAACAATTATTACACTGAAGGCGAACTTAAAGTAGACCTAAAATTTTTTACCAATACTGAAATTTTGAAGTTAAATATCTCGAAAACTTTCCTCTTAAACATGCCACTTTTTTTACACCACCTTATGCAGAAAAGAGTTCTCTATTCATATCCATAAAAAAATATGTAGGTTGCCATTAAGTGAAAATGCCGCTGAATTCATACCTCAAAAACAAAACATAATCAACGAATGCCATTTTCAGAAAAGATTGACCTCTTCGACGATTTTTTGCAAAAACTTTTCTGGAAAGTTTTATTTAATTTGTTCCATATATTATCACCACACTACTACATGTATCTATTTTAACACTTAGGAGCTTACAAGTTTCAAGGCACATTTCAAAGGATTCTGTTAATCTATCTCATTTCGTAAGTTTACAGTGGTTAAAATAATGTGAAGGCTTTATTATCACGAAAAAATGTATTACAATATGGTTTAAAGGATTAAATCGATTAATACTATTTTTTATATGAAAAAAATGTTTTCTATTGTTATAAAAGTAACACTATGGTTTTAATAGCTACAGACGAATATAAATATATTGAGACTGACAAATTATGAAAAATTAAAATGAATTTCATTTTAATAAAGGCAAATGTCCACACTCAAAAACGTTTCAAGTTCAATTAGCTTTTAAAAAATTATTGCGTATTTTGCCCCTGAAAAGCTACACAAAACAAATTAGTTTGACAAAAAAAACTCAAGAAATGATGAACAACATTCTTCTTGGAACTGAATTATGTAATTTTCTAGCATACTGCCTAAGCTATATGTGTTTAACTAAACTAAATAAATGTCCAAAGTGGGAAATGTTCAGCGGACCATTTCTTAACTTGGCAGCAGCTGTACCTACTAGAGGATAACTAGCATTAGAAACCGTTAGGAAATATATCATAAAATCTGCAATGTTTTAATGAATATAAGACCAACTATACATATCTTTTTACATGAACCTTTACTTTAATTTTTGCTTGGTGCTTGATTATTAAATTGCAGTTCACTGTCTATTTTTATTTCAATAGAGTTTTCTTTGTCTACTGTTTATGATGTAAAATAAGCACCGTTCAGTGCTGACAAGGTATTAGTTATGCAACCCAATACAATTTATTTTTACACTTGTTAAAATTTTGTCCATCACGGTATGAGAGAAATAAAATACAACTGTTTTAATTATGTATATAATAATAAATATATATCAAAAATACTTTTATTATTACTGACTTCCATAAATAACAATACAACAGATTATTAATATATTTCAATAGATACAGATAAGCAGGACAATAAAATGATTTATCTACGAAATAAAAACAAACAAAATTTTTTTAATACGTTATATCATCCCGATTCACTACTCATTTACAGAACGTAGCATGCTGTGATTCAGTGATTTATGATCAGCTTGGGATATTTCATTAATATCGCGCTTGCAACGTGCAGAAGAACCACAAATATATAAAAAGACGGAACACATATTTACCCATTTAATCTAAGTATGGTGGTTTACTCATCCATTACAAAATTGCAAGTCCATAGGTCAGGATGTACTGGATCGCAGACATTTCTTATTAAAAAAATTACTAATGCTGATTAAAATGCAAGAACTCTACTTACTTTTACTGTAATTCTAAAATGTTGTTAATGATGCTAAACGGATGTCAAGGATGAAGATTAAAATGATCTACTGCCACTTATATATTGAACACTAAAACATAATACGCTGCGTTAATCTGTACAACGTTACGACATTACATTGTATAATGTAAATAATTGCATTTTTTACGCAGCAACTATAAAGAAGCATGTGATTTATCACTCAAAAAGTTAAGCGGTTTTTGCATTCCAGTACACTCTATTTTTTATAATAGTTATAGTCTCTAAACAAAGAAACTCCTAAAAAGACTTACAATGCTGTCAATGATATTTACATATCAATTTCCTCCAGCCAGTCATCTCTAACACATTTTGTAAGGTATAAGTAGAGTTAGCAAATAAGTCCGCTAGCCACGGGCGGTGCCAGGTAGAGAAATATCCAAATACGTAGGCGAGACTTGTTTACTGTTTTAGCAAAGACTAACATTTGATTTTAGTCTATTGTTATGCCACGTGGTGTGTACAACGTAATTTATTCCTCGCCGTTGTAATGTTGATAATTTTATTTGTTGTATATTATTCTTGATATTATTTGTATGTTAGACCTGCCCAAGGGTAAAAAACAACCATACGCTGACAAAGTGAATAAATTTATCAGTGAATTTCCAATTCCAATTCCAATTAAAGCTATATTTCCCATTTTATATACATTTTTAATTAAGGCTACTTTTTATTTTATTTATTTCATATATAAATATATAAAAACAAACAATATAACATGATGGACAAAGTTGACAAAAATGGTATCCAGCCAAGACGACAATACCTCCTCGTTGCCAGTGTTGTGGCAGCTCATGTCATTTTTCACCTTTTATCATTCTGCATGGAGGCATTTTCCTGCACAGAAACAAACAATGCATTATAATTCATAAAACATAAAAAATATTTAATAACTAAAAAAAGTCAGTTTACAGAGAACATATGTGGGTAAATGTATGTACACAGGAAAAAATCCAAAAAACCTGTTCAAAATAATGATTTTTATTTTCAAAAATAAAATTTACTTTACGTCCGCGGTGGGTTTTGGAGTAGGGAAGGCGTGTCTACGCATTGTAGCGCGTGAATTCCCGGATTTATTCTACAATGGTGCTATAATAATTAGTAAAGTGTGTGAGACAGACCTGACGTGCTGGGACAAACGTGATTGTAAACGTCACATAAATTCTATGCAAAATAAAACAAAAAAAATGGCGTGCCTTCGACAACACAGTTCACGGTCGATTTACGCTTAATGCTGATTGCCTGTAACGTTCCGCTGCACATACTCGATAAACAACCATTTCAGGAGTTCTGGAATACATACAGTCCCAAGGTGACATTACCATGTCGCACAACGTTGCGGAACTATATACCAACTGTAAGCGAAGACATCGTAAATAAGATCAAATGTGTACTAAAAAATATACGGCTGTGGTTATGTGTTGCCGAGACGACAGATTGTAAAAAAAAATTCTACTTTAAATGTCATAGTACGTGTACTGGACCCACTTATACTGATATTTCCACTATTACTAGCTGGCAAAAGACTAACTGTGTGTACTAGCCAAACAATTACGAGGGTGGTGCTGGAGACGTTAGAAAAACTTGACCTATCAAAAAGTCAAGTGTATGTTTGTGACCGATGGTGCAGCGACAATGCGTTTGGTAGGCCGTTCTCTTCAAGAACACAGTTGTAGGTTGGTACATGTTACGTGTAAAGTACATGCTTTACACCTTGTGGCAGAAACTATTCGACAAGGTTTTCCAGAGGTAGATGCATTAATAGCTAGTACAAAAAAAGTGTTCCTTAAATTTTCTAAACGTCTTCGTGCATTTCATAGCGTACATGATGCTGCAAAGTTTTTACAGATCTTCTCCAGTCTGTGATAACCAAGCTAGTTAAGAGGGTAAGTTGTACATACATTGTTATAAATTGCAACAGTTTATTGTTTTTATTACTAGTTAATTTCTTTTGTTACACTCATTATGATGCGTACGCCTATGTCCTGCGGCGCATTTTTGCCAACTCTAGTTATAAGTTAAAAAGTATTAAAGGAAAAATAATTCCGTCAGTATTAGTAGAAGTTTAGAAATTGTTTTATTCCAAAGCCCATTTGGTGCAAGAGCTTTTTGAAGATGATTTTGATAAGGATGTCAGTTTTCTGAAAAAATTACGGAACTGTAGAATAATGAATTCTGCGCATAATTTGTATTGTTCTGACTAAGCAACATTCTGTCTTAATGGAATAGTGTTAATCGCCATAATTGTCGTATGAAGAAGTGCCAGAGAACACTTGATTTCAACAGGATGGGGCTGCCCCTCACTAGATAATAATATACAGTATTTAAATCTGTATCTATAAATATAAATGTCCTGATTGACTGATTGCTTGACTGAATCATCAACGCCCAACCCAAACCCCTGAATCTGGGAACATGAAATTCGAGGAGTATATTTCTTTCACAGCGTAAGCACCCACTAAGAAGATTTTTCGAAATTCGACTCCTAAGCGGTAACATGTGTTTTCACCGATTCCTCTTTATCTCTTAGGCCCGGTGAGAAATCGACTTGGTTTCTGTTCACAAAGGTTACCCATAGAAATGTCTAAAAACATAAGGTACCGCAAAAAGTGAGTAATATCGGATTGTTAAATCGAGGGGAGACATTGAAAAAGTTTAGCGAAATCGGATGATTCTTAAATCATAAATGCTAAATTTTAAAATGTTAAATCTATCGTAGATAGAGTAACACTGACGTAGTTTTCCACGAAACACCAAAACACTTCATACTGCATTCTACGTGCGTTTCACCAACTAAGTTGGCATCATTTGGAGATGATTAAAACTGAGAGCAGGATTTTTCCCAGCGAATCGAATAAAATAAGTGCCAACCTCCTATCTGCAATATGGGCTGAAATATTGAATTCATCACTCATTTTCAATACAAAATACGAAATATCTCAACTCCTATTGGAGACAAGGGGGGAGGGTGGTAGCGCGTTCCCCTACACCGCGGGAAGGTATATAAGCAGCAGTGTTGCGCGGCGCCAACTCATTATAGGTATGACATTTGTCTCAATAACACAATACTGCGAGCATTTACAGGTCAATTTCATTATTGCTGTAAATACTTACATTGTTAACTGTGCTTATCAGTACAATACTTTGTTCTTTTTTATTTCATGTTGTTATACTCTTTTTGAAAACTGTATGACGCAATCTACTTTCCCATGGAATTCCTCAACATCTTCTACCTACCTGGCCTCTCAGCCCACAAGCTTATCCTCAAGGTGCTATAGTGATATTGTTGTGGAGCCTGAACCCCCCATACTTTACAAAGGCGCCAAGATGCTGTTGAAAGTGCTCCACAGAAGGTCTACTTTGCTATGATTATTAACCAGTCACAAGGACAATCACTGAAGTTGCAGGGATTGATTTGAGACAGGACTGCTTCTTGCATCATCAATTTTACGTGGCCTGCTTAAGAGTGAGTTCATCCAGCAGCATGGGGATTCTAACATTCAAGAAAAGAACTGCCAGTGCCGTCTACAAAGAGGTGCTATAGGTCAAATCTGGGGGTTGAACAGTGGAGTACTTACTTACAAAACGTTTAATACATTATTCCGAATTCCACGCGAACGAAGTCGCGGGTAAACATCTAGTGTTACATATCTTGGTCATTGTTTTAGAAGAAGAGGGCCCATTGATTGGCTGCACGTTTTCCGGACCTAACTCCTCCTGCTTCTTTCCTTGGAAGTATATAAAAAATAAAACTTATTAAAGACAGACCCAGTAATGTCGCAGATTTAAAAAAAATAAGTGATGAAATTACATAATACATTAATTAAATTTAATTCTTGTACAGAATTTTGCAGCAAATTATAATTAAGTAAATAAAATGAATTTTTAATTTCCTTTTAAAGATTTCCAACCTGTATAATTGTAAATTATAAACTTAACGATTTTTTTACATGAGTAAAGGAAAATAATGTACCTATATCAAAGGTTAAGTCTGAACCAAGAGTAATTCTTTGTAGAGGATTATTTAATTGAATAGAAAGTTTTTTCTTGAAATGACTATAGTTATTGCATTTAGTGGCTTTCATTTTCCCTTTTTAAAGTTTATATAAATTTCCTGTATTACGGTATTTATTAAATTAACAATTTAGCACATAGTTTATATGTAGTTTTAAAGGTGACCAAAAAAGTGATAGTGATTCTTCCTGGGAATGTGTCACAATTCGCTTCTTATTAAATATTACTGAAATTATAAGTGAAATGTCTTTCTGTGCCTGCCAATATTACTTTAAGTGATACTATTTAAAAGAAATTAATTATTATGTTAATCCGACCAGCTTTACTGCTTATATAATTTAAAAGTTTGTTTTAACATAACATTAAAATTCTTGTTGCTTTACAAGGTTTCTTTTAAATGTCAATAAGGATTGACAAGTTACTTGTTTAATTTATTTAGTTTCATTAATATCCAAAATTTTAATTCAATTTCAAATATATAAAACTTAAACCATATCATGATTTCATTTTCAATTTTAGAATGTTATGTTTTGAGATATTTGTAATATAATAAATATGTATAAGAATATTGTTTATTTATAATATTCGTATTTATATAGCAAAATCGATAAGTTTTTGTCTGGTTTAACAATTTATGGTATCTTCAAATATTTTAATCGTAATTTGTTTAACACTCTTACATCGGGGGCCCGATTTTTTTTTAAACATGAAGTTGTACATAATATTAAAAAAAATTCCAAACTAATTTTGAAATTATGATTTGTAAATTTACAAGAAATGACTAGCCTTTATGACTAATAACTAAAGGTCGACAACTTGTCCAGCTAACAGGATCGTATTTAGGACTATCAGAACAGACGTAATTAAAATTCACATTAATTGTTGGAAAGATTTATTTAAACATAAATTTATACATTTTAAGCAGCATACAAAGTTTTGAAATATATCATTTAATTTATAATAACTTATTATTTGTAAAAAAATAAATTGTAAAAATAAATTGTAACATTCAATAGCTTAAATGAAATATTTCATAGCATATCATTGTTAAACGTTTTATGTTTAAAATTAATAATAATATGTTTTTCTAAATTAGATACTGTCGCTTAACAGATATTTATATAAAAAAATACTTCTAATATTTCAGCGTCTGTTGATATAAGTGGGAAAAATTTTAATAAAGCTACAACATTTTTATTTATATACTCTGTAATATTGCCGCCTTGCAAATAATACGATTATTTGCAAGGTGGCGAGGTTTTCAACTTTACTGGATCAGAGTTTTTTCTCCACAACGCTTTTAAATCTTTGCCTAATAGTAACGATAGCATTGTAAATTGTGGATTCTGCATTGTTTAAAATTTCAAATGACAGACAAAACAATAATTTAAAAACAATGTAAAATCCTCAATAAGTAACTTACAATAAGTTCTTAAACTGCTCCTTTATATTTCTAACCTTCTTACATTAGACCCATCTCAGGTATAAATCTAAAGAACTATAATGTGATGAACATAGTTTCAATTGAATCGACTGACTTAATATACTCATTCGTGGTATCACCAAATAGATTTACATATAACATCATCATTCCCAATTTTTTTGATTTCCGGGGACAGTTCTTCCAAAAACCCAAAATCGATAATTTAATTAAGGTTAGTGTCTAATATCAATGTAGTTGTGGTTGCAGTCGTTGGAATTCAATGACATTATCAGAAGCAGTCAACAAAATTTTAAATTTATTAAGGAATTTTAACATCGTTGGATTTTTGTACATTGCACAAATTTACCTAAATTTTATATATCATTTTTTGTTTATTAATTTTTTGTTCTACGTCGGCTTATTTCCACTACTAAGACTAAGAATCAAAACCAGAAGATTAACACAATTTCTGACCTAGAAAATGTTGCCTTAGTACCACTTTATCGTAAAGTAAAAATCTCTAGCGCACAAAAAAAACCACGTTTTTGACATCGTGTAGTATAAGAGAGTGTGTTGGTTAATCCCCTAAACCTCCATGATTCAGGTACACCCTACCAGAATGTGAAACCTGGTTATTTGTGTGGAGGACATTACCGTGTCAGCACTTTGAGATTCGAAATTTTTTATTTATAAGCACGTCTCAAACATAAATTTGTTCCTACTTATTAACAATCCGAATTAGGGTCTCGATTTTAATATTGTGGTTTGATTGGTTGAATTGACTAAATATAGTTCAATATCTTTTAGACTAATCAATCAGGTTATGAATTCAAATTCTGAACCATTCCAGATTGTTACTTTGAATAGACTTTATATATTTATACAAGACTTTTTCGTCACTTTAGTGAAAGTAACATAAAACCAATTTAAATAATGGAACTTTATTGAAATTCTGCACATCTGTATTTTATATACCAGGAATAAAAATTCATAAACAGTCATATATGTAGTGAATGTATTAAAATAGGAAATAACACTTTTATAGATCATTTTATGGCAACAAACTTTGTAGACTAGATGATTTAAATTATGAGATTACATAGTAGTAAAATTATTAATGTATACAAATATTAAACGTCCTTGAAAATTACTTTGAAATATGACGTTAACATTACCACAAACCTACGTGTTCTTGGGAATTGTTTACAGAAATTGTGATCTGACATTTTTTTGAGGAATTTGTATATAATCATATTTCTACAAAATTTATTTAGAATGTATTATCTAAAACAATTCTTAATTATGATTTGATATCGGGAGGCAGCGATAAATTCCAGAGACGACTTTTACGTAGATATAATATTATAATGTAAACTTCCTCGTGATCGAGTTGTAAAGACCTCTCACCCTGGAGTTCCGGGTTCAATCCCCGGTGGAGGAGCTAGGATTATTTCCAAACCAGAAATTAATCCTAGCGTACTCGGACATTATGTAGGTATGTGTCCATTGTCTCTGAATGTTTAGCCATCTCCCACACAAGGTACTTTGAAATACCATCAGAGATACAGGTAGTTGTATTACCTGTGGTGTTTAATTAATTTTTAATTTAATTAATTTAATAGACACCTAATGTTTGCTGTATGTTCGTATGCTCTGTGTTCTTAACATCAATTCCGTAATAAATATTTTAGAATTTTCTTTTTTCGCGCAATGGGCTTGAGACTTTTGCACATGGTAGTAGGCTGCCAAAGGCGACAATGTGTGTTGGGGTGTTTTTCATTCCTTTCGGTATCTGCACCCTTTCACGAGTTATAAGGACTTTTTAGTTTTTTTCCGTTTATGCTTTACATATTTAACATCTATTCGACCATTTAAAGATTTTTTCAGAGTCTTTTTGTTCTTAGTCCAAAGGGACTGATACTTTTTCATAGGATACCAGGCTGCCAAACTCGACACGAGATGTGGGGGTTTTTTTTCATTTATTTTTTCGACATCTCCATGCTTTCACGCGTTATATGGACTTTTTAATTTTGTCAGTATACGCTTTACATATTTAACATTTATTCGACCTTTTAAAGATTTTTCCAAAACTTTTTCCTTTGCTTTTGAATTTCCCAGAAGACCAATGGTCTTCTGGGTGGCAGATGACCGTTTTAAATGGCATAGAAGTAGACTTTTCTACACAAGACATAAATGTGGAGTCGCTGAAAAATTGACATATTTTACGTATGCGCCAATTACATCTATTGACGTTGAACGGTCCTTCTAACAATACAAACGGATTTTTACTGACAGGCGCCTTAGATTAACTCCATTTCAACAAATTTTATAGGTACACTTTTACTCTTGTAACCGCTAGTTAAAAATATGGGTGTGTTTTCGTTACATTCGCTAATATAATCAAATATCTATGTAGAATTTAAATATCTACAGCCGTTCACGAGTTATGAGGAAAACATAGTGTGACGTCACCCCCAAATTTGGCTAGTGTAAAATACAACTTTTTTTCTTGATAAAGCAAACAGAAAAATTTCATAAAATTCCTTTTGTGGGGTTGGAAAGTATTTTTCCCGAAGTTTTTATAAAGTTGAGTGTCTGAGATGTGAAGTAATTTACTTGTTCAGAAACCGGTAATAAAAAGGAATTTAAGAATTTTTTTTTTCAAATAATACTATAGATTAGCCTACTTACAATTTTTGTTTTTTGTCGTACGTTTTCCGATAAAACGTATTAACACTTTGAAATTAAATAAAATTCTCTTTATCATGGTCTGCGTAAAAACCATTACTGGAAACCGATACCTCCATCCGAGCTCTAATTATGACAAATAAATGTATTAATAAATAAATGTTTTTGTAAGTGGATAGCAAATTGCAGTGAGCAGTGTACAAAATGCCTATGAAATTATTTTGATCATTTACGATAAAAACATTTTTAATCATTTTAAAAAGTATATATTTCACTGATATTAAGAGTAAGTATTTTTTACTAAAAAAATTATGTCATACATTATTAGCTACAATTAAATATTAAATATTATTATTGAGTTAAAATAAGTAGCAACTTTCTTATTTTATTCCATTATTTCAGATTGATATCACCACAGTAAAGAATACGTATTGTTTGCCAACATCTGTGAAATTCCACAATAGGCACAGTTTTATTTTGTGTTCAAAACAAAAGTACCATTAAGTGTGGTCAGAATATGTAAATTAACCGCGTACTTTCTTTACAACAGTTCTTTGTTACGCTTTCAAGATTTTACACTCCTGTCTTAGGTAGTAGGGTATTTTTTTAAATATATGACATGTGTATAAGACAGAATAACAGTAAAAAAACAATTAAGCTGAATGCACGTTAAGCCTTTAAATTGATTTCATAACATAATTTTTCTGGTAATTAAGAGGAACGCACCGTTAGGTAAATCAATCAATTTAAACAGTTTAGTTTAACCAGGGGCGTATTTTAAAGTACGGCGATGATCTCTCCCTAAACATTTTTAAAATTTACTCGACAAACATTTGCCTTGCACAGGGTGATACATGTTTCCGCTTCGAATATACGGAAAATTATAAGAAAAGAATATGTTACTCTAAATGAATTCTACTTATAGCTAAAACGCTTTTAAAGAGAACCAAAAATATGTAACACCAGAAGAAAACATTATAGAGATCGGGAGGTAGCAATAAATGACGTCAAATCCAAGATTGACGCTAGATGATGTGTCACCCCGTAAATATGTTCACGCATATGTGACACAATATCTTACCTTATGGTTATTTTGGCGGGTTCGGTAACATCCAAAGTTGATACGCCGACGGTTGAAAGTATTGCTGAATGCAACACTAACACATCCAATCTATCTAATCGAGTACTTCTCAATAAAAAATATCCCAAGCTGCGTGCAAAACGAGACGATCTGATAACCTAAATGGTCCAATCAAAAAGTTTTCAACAATTCCTAACCAAACGTCAATCTGGAATTCCCTGTGGTAATGCATGAGGATTTTCATCTGCGTACATATGTTCATTATCAAGATTTGTGTACTTCGTCTTTTAAAATGTGACTCGTCCGTGAGTTTATTTTTGAAATTCACATCATCTGTTCGAGGTGGGCTAGCATGTCAAGAGGCAAAAGTTCAGTACCAACTGACTCTGGTAGAGATGAAGGAGCTTTCCTAATTGTTCTGTTTGTCGCATTCCTAAAAACTCCAGTTTCATGTTTTAATAAGCTGGGACTAGTGCCAGGATTCTCGTCTATCATTCCAAGAATTTCTTTTTCCACAGCAAACTGACTGCGCAGGGACGACCAATATTAATTATTCCCAAAGATACCTTTCGATAATTTTTGTCGGTTTGGTGTTTGATGATTAGGAAACTTTTCCTGGTACTCACGACACATTCACGACAATTGCTTTCACAAAATCCCAGAACTAGTATCATAAATACTGTACTGGAGAGCTATTTTAAAATTAACTCATCAATTACAGATAGGAAATGAGACAACTTAATGATCAATGTCTACAAATATCACACAGCAACAGCAACAAACCCAGAATTCCATTATAGTAAACAGTTTTCTTCATTACGCTTGGTTTTTCAATAATATGATATGTATGAACGACAAAACTTGTATATGTCATCTGAGTGGGAGGAGTTTTCACAATGTGTTTATTTTTTAATTACCATTCAAATTTGATTAAAAATTTGTATTTTTTGTTCATTTAACTTCCTTTTTTGGCCCCACCTCATATATACAATTTTATATAAAATAAGCTTAAAACTATAAACCTTTCTTATATCCGGGCTAGATAGCTGTTTCTGTATGCATATATTTATAAATTGTTTTATTCGATTTCACTTCTGCATAACTAATACGTAATGGTTGAGTTAATTATCTCTGTGGGAGTGTTCAATAAATTTCAATCAATGTACATAAATAAATTTATGCATTGCATAAAAATATATGTCGTTTGCATAAATGAACATTTACGAAGATAAAGCAATCGGAATAATTATTTTTTTAACATATGGGAATATCAGTATTTGAATAACAGTGTGATTGTATCTCTACAGTTAATATAAATTACTATGAATGTTCACTTTCGTTTGCCATACCATATTGTTAAGTTTTCGGAATAGTTTCGACCTCAATAATTGAAAAACAAAAAAAACATTTCTAACAGTGTTACTGCAAATAAACCGCATATTTTGCTGTTAATGATTCTAAACATAGAAACTGTTACAGTACATGGCGTTAATTATATGAATATACACGTACATATGAATTTACTATAATTAGATATGGAACATGAAAAACTTTAATTTATATTTCCGCATGTATAAATTTAATATCAAACAGAAAATTAGAATATTCCGATTCACTGACATTATATTATAATATTTTTTGGTTTGGCTCAAAAAACATTGCAGTACAGCCAAAAACTATGATATCAATCAATCACAAACTCGAAACTTGAATTCGATTTTTTTAGAATGTTGAAATTTGTTACAGGCTGCCTCTTCTAAAAGATATCGACAGATTATAACAGTACGTGTCCGAGCAAATTAGACCAATTAAACAATTACTTCAAAACAAATAGGAAAAGGATTTTTTCGATTTGACACAAGAAAAATCGTAAACATATATGAACAGAAAATAGATATAAGAATGTTCCAAAGGTTTTTAAAAATAATTATGGATTACTTTTAAACTCCTAGGAAAATACCTAAAATTAAAATGTTATTGTGTGTTTGAGGTCTTTTCACATTATTTTAATTAAATTCCGTATTAATTAAATCAAAAATTACTTAAAATATTTAACAACAACTACTATTAATCACTATGGGAAACATTACTACAGTCAATCGAAGAGCAAAAATCTATATCCTCTCAAGTAGCCAAGCTTTAAGTTCCTTTACTTGTGAGTCTAACATATTCTGGGAATGTCTACAAACAGTAAAGAAACTAACAAGGAAAAACAAGATTTTCTTGATGTTGGTGCCAGGGCATGAATGAATAGTAGGGAATGAGATAGCTGATAGCCTTGCGAGGGAAGGTGCAGATGTTTATCATTGAACGTGTCAGAACCGTTTAGTGGAATATCTTAAAGCTACACAACAGATGAAGTCAGAAAATGGGAAAAGGAATATGAATCCTACTACTGGATGGATAAAGTTGAAAGCGACATATGTTGCTTCTGTATGGATGAAGCTGAAACCGCGGAATATATACTTTGCTCATGCAAATTCCTCATCCACCAAAGGCTCCGACATTTGGAGTAGATATTCACAATACCTTCCGAAGTTGGAACCACCCAAGCAGCACGATATAACTTATATGCTATGATGGCTAAATTTGGGCTTTGATGACATTTCCGTAACCTTGATTTCACTGTTAAATGTTCAGCCAGGTCGTTTTTGTTGTAATTTTAAATCTTAGCTCTAGTTTTGGTTAGTGAAATGTTTTGAAAGGAGTTGTATATCGCATTAGCATTGTACGATGTCATAGAGGCGTTTTAATGGCTATAATAATGACCAAATGGATGTTAGTCAGTGCTGGAAAGTTTTGAAATCATATTCATGGCTAATAATATTACAAAATAAATGCTATAGGTATTAAGCTATATTTTAGTCATATTGCTAGACATGGCTGCCAAATTATTGCTAAAAAATATTTTGGAATATTTTAGTCTTGGTGACTAAAATATTCCATTCGTCATTTTTCGGTAAGTATTGCTAAAGAATGCGCATGTTGAAAAGCAAATTGTGGTTTCTAGTCAGTAAAATTATTTCATATGATTATAAGATTGGTTATAATTTCCATCTAACTTTCTCTATTACATTGACAGACAATTAATGCATATTGCTTACAGTAAAAGGTAGAAGTGTAAATTTCTTCCAACGAAATGTCTTATAAAATATATTTAACATCTTTGAAAAGTATATTAAAGTTATTACTACATGTTGTAAGAAATAATAAAATACTGGCATGAATAATCGAAATTCATTATCATTACGTATGTCAACAAGTTAGATTATATTGCCAGTTTTATAAATTTTATCACATATAAACACAATATAGTCTAAGATCCGAATTAAAAACCTACCTTCACCTATCCGTTTAATGGATGAAAAATATTTCTCCATTAATTTTAATATGTTATAAAATATATCAGCGAGTGGAGTTGGCTAAAAAATTCCGACAGAACTACACTTAATTAAAAATTCAAAAATAACATTTTTTTAAACATTGCACTCATTTGTTTAAGGAACAAATTTTATTCAAATCGAAACTATGAAGCCTATAGAACATGCAAACGTTAGGTTGTCTATTTTTTCCTAACGTCACTTTCTATTGGGTTGGACGGTATAAACTTAGGTAATTCGATACTAGTAATTTACATTCATCTGTTTAATGAATAAATCTTATATGTAATGTATTTAAATATTGCCGCTTGCAATTATTTGTATATGTTTTTTGTGGTAATTTTTTGTATCCACCTCGATTGGAGACATCATTTGGTATGTGTAGTTTAGTTAAG
>JANEYF010003294.1:0-73642 GCA_029963845.1 Rhamnusium bicolor | reverse complement strand
AAGAGTTTTAGCAATTGTAGCTGCACAAGGAAATCACATTCAAGTGTTATGATGTGCAAGATTTCATGACCTACTTATTAGTTGAATCTCTAGTGTTTGACATTGAGGGAGCATTTAATAATGCACTGCCCGACTCCTTATATGCAGCAGTGGCTGCCAGAGGAATTGAGCCTACTATAGGCGACTGGATTCGTGCTATGCTATCAAACAGAACCATAACAACGTCTCTACAGGGAGAAACAGTTAGGTTTAGAGCCACGAGAGGGTGCCCGCAGGGTGGGGTTCTCTCCCCCTTTTGTGGTCACTTCTTGTGGACGACCTACTGGCTATTCTCACACTGTGGGAGGTTGAGGTTCTAGCATATGCAGATGATCTATTCATACTAGTCAGAGGAAACTCTGAAGGAGTAATATCAAATACCCTTCAAGAGACACTGGATGCAGTGAGTAACTGGTGCGACAGAGAACAGATGTCTGTAAACCCTCAAAAAACAGTAATAGTACCATTCACCCGGAAAAGGAAGCTGGAGGACTTAAGACCTCCCACTTTAATGGGTGAAACTATTCCATTTGCGGAGGAGGTGAAATATCTAGGAATCACTCTAGATAAATCACTTAATTGGAACTCCCATCTGGAAAAGGTAATCCACAAAGCAAAGCTGTCCCTATGGACATGCCGTCGTATTTATGGCAAATCCTGGGGCATGGGTCCCCAACAAATTTACCGGATCTATATCACGGTCATCAGACCAATGATAACATACGGATCCATTGTTTGGTGGCCGAAAGGATTACAACGGACGGCCAAATTCAAACTCTCTGGACTGCAGAGATTAGCATGCATGACCGTAACGGGAGCAATTAGCACCACACCGTCAGCTGCAATGGAAATCCTCCTGGATTTACCCCCTCTTCATATATATCTGGAGAGAGAGGCCAGGTGGGCAACCTACAGACTGCAACAAGCGGCTATTAATATGCCGCAGACTAGTATCATGGAGCGGAACAGGTTGTTGGATGACATAGAGAATCACAGCATCCTGGGAATGCCCTCGGATACTATGCCTATTATGACCAACTACGAGCTGACCTTCAACATCCAGAAAGAGATGAGTGGGATCGGAATAAAGTCGACCTACTGAAGGCAGACAGTTGTTGGTTTACAGACGGCTCCAAAACTACCGAGGGAACAGGAGCCGGAGGACACAGCTACAGACCAAGGGTGAGGATGGTCTCAAACCTAGGTACTCATGCAACTGTTTTTCAGGCTGAGGTTCATGCCATTGAACTGTGTGTACGAAGGCTGGAATATATGCATCTTACACGCAGATCAATAAAAATTTTCTCAGATAAACAAGCAGCTATAAAAGCTCTTGGCTCCTACCGGTGTAACTCCAAAACGGTATAGAACTGTCAGAAAGCTCTAAATCATTTGAGCAAGAACAACAAAGTGACTCTGGTCTGGATACCCGGCCACTCTGGTATGGAAGGTAACGAAATAGCGGACTCCTTAGCCAGAGAAGGAGCGGGATCACGATTCATCGGACCGGAACCAATACTTGGCATATCCTCAAGTACTGCCAAGATGGCTATCTCAACCTGGGCTGAAAGGCAAACTCTCCAGTATTGGCAAGAGTTACCAGGATTAGTTTATTCGAAGGCGTTTATAAAATACCCTTTAAAATCGAGAGCTAAGAAACTTTTAGAGTTAAACAGGATAAACCTGAAAACTCTAACAGCCCTATATACCGGGCACTGCCGACTAAACTATCATCTGCATAAACTCGGCCTAGCGGAAAACTCCGAGTGCCGTCTATGCCTGGAAGATGATGAGAAGGCAGACCACATCTTATGCACCTGTACCGCTGTGGAGAGGATCCGATTCTCAATATTTGGCAAAGGGCAACTGCTGCCAGAGGATTTGGACACATTCTCACCCAATAAAGTTATCAGTTTCATTAAGAGACTGAACTTATTGGGTGAAATATAATTAGGCGTGAGCCACAATAGGCCTGCTGATGGCCGCAGTGGAGGGTCTACTGAGACCCACTCACAACAAACCTAACTTAACCTAACCTAGTGTTTGAAAATATAGATTTTTTTCAATGATCAGTATAACAATATCATTAGTACCTACCACATAATTATGTATTTTTGATGAAATATCCTCTTCCACGGAGGTATCAGTTCCCAATGACGGCTTTTATGCAAACATAATATTATATTTTAAACACCTACTAAAACATTCTCAAAGAACAGAAAAACAGAAAAGCATACATGGTAAAGTTTTTATTTCATTTTAAAATGTTAATACGTAAACTAGTTATATCGGAAAACGTATGACAAAAAAAACAAAAAGGTTATATTTTTACTGGTTTAATAGGTTTTTTGGAATAATGGAAATCGAAAACCGGTTTTTCCAAAGTCGGTTTTTGTATAAACTCTACCTCCTGTCATATACCATGACTTCTCACGTGGGCACATTTGTGGAGAATATAAAAATTAAGGTAAAATATATGATTTTAATAAGGAGAAAGTCATTTTTTCGTTGTCTCCTAAAAGTCTTCGGAAAAAATATAAATGAGCGCCTATGCTGCCTAACTTCATTGGGAGGGTACACATCAAAGGACGCCGATGAGAGGGTTGGTTAGCATTTAAAAAACGTTAGATCCATAGAAATATTTTCCCCAAGGTTTTACTATAATCAGAAACCACAGTTTCAGAGTATATTATGGAGTTAAGTCTAAACATTTCAAAAGTCCTCGAAATGGAATAGATTTAAAAATAAATTTCGACGTTTATCCTTACACATATAGTTGGAATTCTTGATTGTAGTGGCAAAATCTGTTCCCTTGTCTATCGCTATATAAGCAGTAATTAATTCTAAATCGAGGATTGACGTGGGTAGACATTTTAGATAAAAGCCTTGATAATCCCAGGATAATGTGGAAAGTTTACTTTTACACTATTCTAGATGAAAGGAATTCACCAGCGATATAAGTTTAAGCCAGATCGAAACAGAAAATTCGTTTAAAGGGTAAAAGTTAGTTTTTAGATACATATAAAGCTTTTACCTGCGCGAACATTTCTTGAATTTCTGGAAAGTGGTAGAAAAATAATACATATGCATGAGATACAGATATTTTCACAGGAGCAAATAAAATTGTAGTCGTTAACCGTTCATTTTTGTTAAGAAAAACTTATTCTTACCATAACAAAATTAAATATTATTGATAATAACAAACGATTAAAAATGGAATACATGGGCGTCGCGTCGCCTCCAAAATATCAGGGAAGGCGGCGAAAATTATTTTGGAAATGCGTCTGAATGCCATTACGAATACTAGAAAATATTTTTCTCTTTGTAGAATATGAAAACTAATTATCTGAAAAATATGTAATACAAAAATATTTTTTGTTCTTTTAGCATTGTTGCAATGTATTGGCGTTAACATTTGATTTAAATTGCCAAGAAAGCGTACACTGTTTTTTTATACAGGATGGTGTCGAGAGCGACACTTGTACAATGTACCCAATAAAAAATATAAGATAATTGTATTATTGTCTATCGCTCGTACGCGTTGGTTTATTCCTTTTTCAATGCCCGGCATTGATGCTTTAAATACTTAATAATAAGAATTCTGTTACACCTATTACGCCTACTTGTTTTGAGGAATGAGCAGCTTAGGACTGTCTACGTTCTTCCATGAGTTAAGTATGATTATCCAGATCTAACTACTCAATCCATAGAATATGGATTATGTGATGTAATCAATTTGAGCAATGTTATTAAAAAAAATTCTGAAACCAAAGCATGAAATGTGCTCTTTTAATAAATTGTAGTTAAAATTTTTTATTGTAGATACTTTGTGTATGGATGACTGAAAAACTGCAATCAAATTTATTTGTGAATGTTAATTCAACCATTTTCAAAAATTATTTAGCATTGTAATTTTTTTATTATAGGACCTATCTATCCATGTATTGATGAAAAATATTCATTATCTTCCAAAAGCCAGGAGGAGACCGCCTCACCTGTTCCCCTTGACGACGCCCATGTATAAATAGTTACAAGCAACTTCCTAACCAGCACGAGATATCCTTGGAATATCAGTTACAATACCGATAATCATAATTTTATATTATTCCATAAATATGCAGGGTGATTCAGTTTTAACCAGCATAACTTTGTGAAATTATAGAAGTCGTCAAAATAATAGGGATGTTTCATATAAAAAAATGCCCTAAATTGTACTGTTAATGAGATAAGTCCTTCGAAATATCGACAACTTCTGGTTTACCTCAGGGGCAGTGTTGGGGCCTCTCTTATTTATTATATTTATTAACGACATTGTGAATACACTGGATGTATACTACTTTCTAGAGTCCTTAGGTGACTGTCAAAAGGTACAAAACAACTTAAATAAAATTCAGGACTCGTTTATCAATAATAATTAGCCTTTAAATTGTCAAAATGTAATGTTGTCTCCTACCATCGAAAAAGTAATGCTTTTGAATTCAATTATTGCTTATACAGATCGATGCTTGAACGTCCCGATTACCTTTGTAACTTAGAAGTCACATTTGATCACAAATTATCGTTTTCTAAATGTATTGAGAATATTATATCGTCTTGCTCAAATAATCTTGGTTTTGTCATAAGAAATTCATTTGGCTTTAAATACACTCAAGTTCTGTCAATGCTTTTTAATTCCAAAATTGAGTATGGAAGTCTAATTTGGTACCGGGTTATATAAAATACTATGACTGTATTGAAAACGTGCAGAGAAAATTTGTAAAATTTGTTTGCTATAGAACAGATGGTATTCTCCAATAGAAATACTTTAGAATACTCTCCTTAATAGATTTTCAATACTTTGCCTACAAAACCGCAGAAAGCTTCAGTCACTAATATTTATATTTAAAATAATACATAATAAATAATAATAATAATAATAATAATAATAATAAAACGTCTTTATTTGGGCTCCGCCAAACCCGCGGATATCAATGTGGGCCACCCAGCGACCGGAGGCATAAGGTCACCCATCTATTTTATATGGATGACCTTAAACTTTATGCCTCCGGAGAGCGCGAATTACAAAACGCTCTTAGGGTGGTCGAAGAATATACGCGGGTAATTGGTATGGAGTTCGGGTTGGACAAATGTGCAGTCGTCCACCTCAAGAGAGGACGATGCGGGGAATTCCCTGAAGATGCGCAGCTCGCAGACGGAAGCATCCTAAGACATCTGGATGCCGGAGAGACCTATACATACCTGGGTGTGCAACAAAGGCACATCCAGGATGTAACACAAATAAAGGAATCTCTCCGCGGCAAGTACAGACACCGCCTTCGAAAGATTTGGTCTTCCGAACTTTCGGGGAAGAACAAGGTGTCTGCAACTAATATGCTTGCCGTTCCGATTCTGCGCTACTCCTTCGGAGTAGTAAAGTGGAGGGTAGATGAGCTGCGTCAATTAGACAGAGATACCCGCAAGATGATGAATATTCACAGAAGTATTCATCGTAGATCGTCCGTTCCTCGTGTGTACTTCCCACGTCAACGGGGGGGCCGAGAACTCTTGAGTCTGGAGTGTACGCATGGCAGAGTAGTACTGAGTATGGCATGTAACATACTCAGGAGCTCAGATCCCCTCTTGCGGTTCGTAAAACATCACGAAACTGTAGGAGTGGGAGCAGGATTATTTAAGGCAGCAAAAAGAGCCGCAGATGAACTCGGTCTCGCATTTGACATCAGGCGAGGAGGCCGGCGAGGTGCTGATGTTGAGTCAGTCACCGAACTTCAGCCAAATCGTCCGAAAGCCCGAATAAGAGCTGCCGAACAGGAAAATCTGTTTCGGCAGCACGTCGATAAACCCCAGCATGGTGTCTTCTATAAGAACATAGAAACACTGGGTTTATCGACCAGGCTGACCTTCGCCTTTCTAAGGTCAGCAGGGCTTAAGTCGGAGACCGAGGGATTCATTATGGCCTGCCAAGATGGTGTTGTCAACACCTTGGTCTACCGTAGCCGCGTGTGGCGTGTAGAGGTTCCTGATATCAACTGCAGGACCTGCCATCAGGCGCCGGAATCGCTCATGCATTTACTTTCTGCATGCCCCATATATGCGATTTCGGCCTACATCCACCGACATAACGCGGCCTTACGAGTGCTATACTACCATCTAAGGCACTCGTACGGGGTAGACCAGACACCAGTGCTGCCTTACGTCCCCGGAGATATTGAGTCCGTTGTCGAGAACGAGAAACGCCGGATTTACTGGAACTACTCGTTCCCGACTGTCAGGCTAATCCAAGCCAACAAGCCTGACATAGTCCTCCTCGACCATCAACTCAAGGTGATGTATGTTATCGAGTTCTCGGCACCTGCGGAGAAAAACATCACCTTGAAGGAGGAGGAGAAACGGACCAAATATCGCGATCTCCGGTACGAGCTCCAAGTGCTGTACCCAGGCTACTCGGTCAAAATGGTCGTCCTTATTATCGGTGTACTCGGAGGGATAAAGCCTACGCTGCTCTCGGAACTGAAGATCATACCGGCCTGCCGAAAACCAGCCGAGTGGCTGGCAGGTCAAATGCAGAAGGCGGTCATTCTGGGTTCTCTCCGTCTGCTTAGGGCACACGATTCTGGTATCTACAGTCACTAACCCTGCGGGATGTGGGGAGTGGCTGTAGTTGTTGCGCCGGCGCGAATCCCGTGAGGCGTCGGAGGCCACGGGAGGACTGACCGGCATCGGGAAACCGAAAAAAAAAAAAAAAACGTCTTTATTAATAGTGAATAAATACAAAAGAAAAAGATTGTATTTACAATAATAATATGTTAGATGTTGGGGAATGCTCGGCGAAGTTTAGCCAAGGCTACTCTTACACTTAACCGCGCATTTTAAGGATGCCAATGTAAAAAACAGAGGCATTACTTAATAGACAAACTAATCTTAAAACTAAAATTTGTTTCACGTTATTTCCTAAACTTATAACATCTGTAAATTCGTAATATAAGTGTGTTCGTAAAATAAACCTATATATATTTTATTACATGTATAAACAAAATAAAAATTTAAAACTAAAGAAATTTTTCACATAAAATTAACGTTACTTTTATTTATTTATTCGTCCATTTAATAATTCATTTTTTATAGAGATTTTAAATTGCTGCAGTGACATTGATTTAAAATTTTCTGATACACCATTGTACAATTTTACAGCATTGTATGAAAATGATCTTTGAAAAATGGCTGTGTTATGTTGGGGCATTGTGAACATGTTATTAAACCTGATTAATTGTGAATAGAACTTCTGGACACAAGTTTTTCCCTAAGATAATTTGGAGTGGAGGTCAACAGCAGTCTATGAATAAATGTTAAATAATGATATTTAGCATGATCTGCCATTTTTAGCCATTTAAGCTCTGTAAATTTATGAGTTACATGGTCAAATTTCCGCAGATTGTATATAAATCGACAACAGAGATTTTGTACCCTTTGTATACGGTTTTGAGTAAGCACATCTAAGCAGGGAAAGTATACAATGTCACAATAATCAAACACAGGTATGATTAAGGATTCACACAGTTTTTTTCTAAGTTTGTAATTCATTATATATCTATTTGCATATAAGACTTTCATTTTAATATAGACTTTTTGTGTTAATTTGGAAGTGTGAGAATAAAATCGTAGTTTTTCATCAAATATTACTCCTAATATTTTTGAATTCTGGGAAAATATGAGCAAAGTATTGTCTATTTTTAGTTTTAATTCATTTTTTATATCCATCCGCTTATTATCGGAACAAAATAACATGATTACACTTTTATTAGCATTTAATTTTAAATTATGTTTGGCTGCATAAGTACAAATTGAATTAAGATCTTGATTAATTTTAAGTGATGCCAATCGAGTTTCAGATGGTTGGAAGGAGTGTAATACCAGTGTGTCATCTGCATATGATTGAATATGTGAATGTTGAATAAAACTCAAAATATCCGCAGTGTATAATAAAAATAACAGTGGACCAAGGATGGAACCCTGCGGAACACCCGAAATAACTAATTGTGCAGTGGATGTTTGCTGGGCAACAGATACTTGTTGGTAACGATTATATAAATATGATTCAAAAAAGCGTACTGATTTTGCGTCAAAACCATAATAAGCCAATTTAATACATAATAAATTATGATCAATGGTGTCGAAAGCTTTGGAAAAATCTAGCGAAATCAAAGTTATAGCAAGTTTGTTATCACGGGCTTGTAGTATATTATCAAGTAAGTTTAATAATGCTGTAGTTGTACTATGTCCTGCACGAAAACCAGATTGATGTACAGGAAGTAATACGTTCGCAGAGAGGTATGTTTTAATTTGATTTTGTACAATTTTTTCTAATATTTTTGATAAAACTGGTAGGAGACTAATGGGACGTAAATCAGAAAGCGTTTTAGGAATAAATATGATTGTTCTGAAATTTTATCAAACTTTAGTATTCCCAGTCCCGAGCCAATAATCGAAACTATGTATAACTGATTAGAATTTTTATCTTCTCGAACAAACTTATTAAAATATTCACCACAATATATGTTATGTGTGCTAACTATTATATCCTGCAGAACAGAATCGACATAATAGTTGCTGAGTAAAGGCTATTAAAAATATATTTACATAACTCTTTCATATACCTATTATAAGTATTTTAATGGATTTTTCTTTTTTTTACTTGTTGTGAATTTTACTTACTATGTGGTTTTTATTCACTTATTTGTAAACTTCTGTAAATTCCCCATCCTATAATTGGCACTTTGGCTGTTGGATGGTGTATCCAAATAAATAAAAAGAATAAGCAAATAAAATATGCAATTCACTGAAATCGATGTTTCGGAATTCGAGGATGAAATGCTTTAATCAATTTTTTTAAAATACTTTTAAGCCAACATATTTTATTATTGTGGTATTACGAACATTGGCATAAAAAAACAAGTTAAGAGCCACGCCAACAACCGAACCGGGAATTCAGAATCACTGCGTTATATTATTACCATTATTTCTACACCTACAGTTGATTAAACGTTGTAATTAAAGAGCTTTTAATATTAAACTCTGGATCCTTTCTTTAATGTAATCCCTGATCGCGCCTCTGTTCATCCTAACTAAATTAAATTAAAACTGATTATAAGTCCATGAATAAATACCCGTTATTAAGGTACCTAATTATCGTTAAAGGAAGTCTCATGGGGCTCAATTTTCATGAAAAAAATGTTTAGTTATATAGATAGGGTAAGGTAGCCGAGTGAGTGAAGCGCTTATAGCTATTTATTCGGTACCATAGGCCGAAGGTTCGATTCCATTCTGGAACAAGTTAGACATTTTATTTGCAATTTGTTTCGGACTGACAATATGATGGGAGAGGGAATTGTCGATGCCCCATATTGTTCTGGATCCACAATAAATTATAGGCCATCATCTCTCTTTCACCTAATTTCGTCTGTGACTTAAGAGGCGGTTAAGATTTTTTTTTTAAGTTTAAAGTACCGAACAAAGTTACATATTGAAATGATTAATAAATACTTTTAGCATGTCCTTATGGAGGAATTGCCCTGTCTTTAGCCTACCAAGTTTATTATGTACTAATTTTTGAAGATGTGGAAAGTTTTTAACTAACTATAAACCAAAAATTTGTCATTATTAAATGGGCATTTTCCACATTTTTTATTTTCTTATACAATAGTACTTAAAAATCAACTTGACCGTCATAAATAATAAAAAATCTGAAAATCGGTTGACCCTGCAGGCCATCCCTGAAACTTCCCGCTATTTTCGAGCTTAAAGCGCTCAAAAATATACGTATTAGTTAATTTTTGAGCTCTTCGAGCTTAAAATATTATACACATACATTTTTGAGCTCTATGATTAGGTGAAAAATCTCGAAGATATTAAAAAAAACACTTTTTTTGTAATTTTTGAACTGCGATACCTTTTGAACAAATTAACCAATCGAAATGCAGTTTGCAGCATTCAACGCAGTTTTTCAAGTACAAAAAGTTATGTTTGTACCAAAAATCGATCCGACAAAAATTTTTAATGTTATTTCAAAAAAAACACTTTTTTACGAATTTTTCGTAATCGATATCTCTTGAACGAATCAACCGATTTTGATGCGGTTTGCCCCGATCGACGTTGTTTTATAAGCAGAAGAGCTAATTAGATTTTTGGAATTGATCGGTTCAGTAGTCTAAAAGATATTCCAAAAAAAAAAACAATTTTTGAACATTTTATTTTTGAGATTTCTCAAAATCTACCGGGTGGAATCGGTTCTAATTCTCAGAAAATCTAAGTTGAGTCAACCCCTTTAGAATGCCACAAACCGCGTTTCGATCGGTCAAGCCGTTCACACACACACACACACACACACACACACACACACGCACACGCACACGCACACGCACACGCACACGCACACGCACATGCACACGCACACGCACACGCGCATGCACACGAACGCACACGCACGCATGGTTTTGGTTTTGAAGATTGAATTCGTACTCAAAAATACGTGACCAATTTATTCAATAACAGTTATCACCATCGACCCTCTATTTCTCAATCAACAGTGAGTAGAATAGAGAAAAAGTTTAAAGAACTTGGTCACGTGAAAGATCAATCGAAAGTTCGACCACCACAATAACTGAATATGTCAAAATCGATATTTCGCTCGAAGCACGAGAAGCACAAGAGAAACTGTTGGAAATTGTAACTAAGGCCAAAGTCAGTATCTAGTCTTCCGTTCGTCAAAGCTTTACCCACATAAAATCCATTTGGTGCAAAAAGTTATTAAAAGATGATTTTGAAATGTAAACTGAATATTATGAACAATTGGAATGCACATTGCAAATAACAATTTTATAGAAGAAATAATATTTTTCGATGAATCGATATTTTTTCTAAACGATACGGTCAATAGAGAAAACTGTAGATACTGGACCTAAGAGCCTACCTACACTCATACCATACACATTAGTTTCGAAAAAACAATGTATAGGTGGAAATTATAGGTAATTGAATTCTGGGACCTTAGTTTTTTTTACGGAAATCTTATTGAGGATCGTTATCTGGAATTCCTTCAAATTATTTTGATTCCTGCTTTGGCATTTTTCTGCCAAATTAAGAAAAACCTAATTTTCTCAATGTCTTGATTTGGTTCCATCAAGATGGGGCCTCACTATTTACGGGCTGTCCGAGAGCATCTGCGGGCACAGATGGATTGGAAGAAGATAGCCTATTGAATGACCTGCAAGGTCACCGGAATAACCCCTCCTAATTTTTTGTGGGGTTATTTGAAAAGTAAAATTTACAAAAATTGGACTCATAATTTGTAAGATTAGAAGAATCACATACAAGCGGCAATAAAATTTATAGTTGGGGTACCTACTAGCTATTATGGAAAATGTTCAGGATGAAGAATTTTTTTAACTTGAACAATGGCACGAGATGAACAGGACAATTCGAATACTTGGTATATATTTGTGTATAATGTTTGTGCAAGTAAAGCCATTTTCCGATCTTGTTTCGTAACTAATTTATTTAATGTCTCCAGATTTCTACATAACAATTTTTCGAAAAATGTATACAATTCCTGGAAAATTTACCCGAAAAAAATTTCCTTCTACCTATCACTAATGACTGACAATATATATCATTTGACAAATTAAAAATAAAAATCGATCTGTCCGAGTTTTCTTTTTATGAAATAATAGTCATTTTATCGAGCTTTTGCGATTCATCTGGAACGCACCCTATTGTAATGCATTAAAATAAATCCAACTTTTAATGAAGTAGGGCATCCCTAAATTAAATAATCTACCGAAATCGATCAAATAGTGTAAATAAATTCTCTCCCAAACATTCAATAAATAAACACTCAGTATGTTATTTATTGCAACTTTAACAATAATATTTTGCCTTTAACTTATACGTAAAGAATTATACAGGGTGTCCCAACCAAAAGTAGGCACCCTGAATAACTTTGGAGATAAAATTTTTTTGAAAAATTGGTGAAACACGTCGACCGAATATTTTAATGTAATACTTGTATACCTATCATCATCCCTCTACCCTACACGGACATCCCCTCAAAAAATTCAAATGGCAAAGGGGGTCGAGTGATACATCTTTTGAAAGGTCTCTCAATTCCCTACATAACTGTATTTTTTTTTAACTTTTATTGATTCGTTGTTAATTAAAATAATTTTATTTTTGATGACTACACAAAAATCTAAAATACACGGCACTGGGTATTGAAATTTATAAAAAAACTACATTTTTTAGTGCTTTCAAATCAACATGAATTTTTTCGACAAAAAAACACTTTCCTTGTCCGTTTAGATTTAGAATAATAAAAGGCTCATAATTATTTGATAGTCCTTGAACATTAATTTGTTCACAACCAATTTTAAATCGAGATACATTTTACCAGAGTGAATTCTCAAAATGGTTTATACCCTTCAGGAGAGAATAGAAATTGTCAGCACTTATTTTGAAAACGATAATTGTGCTAGAGCTACGGAGCGCATATTCAATAGAAATCATCTAGATAGAATGGTTGGTTCTCAGTATGTTTTACAATTATTGACAAAATTTATGGAAACAGGTTCTGTAGGAAACAAAAAGCATGAACCTTAGCGACTGATTAGGAATGAAGTAGTCGAAGTGGCAGTTCTGGGTCATTTGCAGATGGATAATACTCAATCGATCAGGAAAGTAGCTGAGATTTCCGGTGTATCACGAAGCAGTGTTCATTGAATTGTAAACGCCCACAAATTTCATCCATATACATATAAATTGGTATACAAATTAAACGAAGATAATCCCGATCGTCGGCTTGAATTCTGTGAGATTTTTTTGTGAACAATTAAACGGTAATGCCAATCTACTGTACAATACGTGTTTTTCTGATGAATCGACATTTCAGTTAAATGGGGAGGTAAACAGGCACAATTGTACGTATTGGAGTGAAACCAATCCACATTTGTTCATGGAAACTCATACCCAAAGGCCTCAGAAGTTAAATGTTTGGGCTGGCATCTTAAGGGAACATATTGTCGGGCCGTTTTTTATTCCTGACAATTTAAATGGCGAAAGGTACTTCGATCTGTTAGAAAATAACATCGACCCAATGATTACCCAAATCCTCGAAGAAGACGATAATCTTTTAGAGAGCGAACTGTTTTTTCAACAGGATGGGGCACCCCCACATTTTGCTATAGCAGTCCGTCAATTTTTGGATAATCGGTTTCCTGAGTGATAGATTGGCAGAAGAGGTCCTGTGGAGTGGCCCGCTAGGTTACCTGATTTAACTTCCTTGGATTTCTTTTTGTGGGGACATTTGAAATCGAAGGTATTTGCAACAAAACCCGTATCTCTGGAAGAGTTACGTGAAAGAATTGTTCGAGAATGCCGTTTATTGACTCCAGATGTGTTCAGAAATGTTCGTACAGAATTTCAAGACAGATTATACTACTGTATGGAAGTCGGTGGGGGTCATTTTGAACGATACATACGATAATTTAAACTGCTTCTTTTATTTTTATTTCCCGAAGCTAAAATAATGAAACAATTATTTCTCAGGAACAAATCGATAAAAGTTTAAAACAATAAACAGTTATGTAGAGAATTGAAAGACCTTTCAAAACATGTATCACTCGACACCTTTTGCCATTTGAATTTTTTGAGGAGATGGCCGTGTAGGGTAGAGGAATGACGATAGGTATACAAGTATTACATTAAAATATGTCCCCCTTGGAAACAAGGTCAACATGTTTCACCAATTTTTCAAAAAAATTTTATTTCCAAAGTTATTCAGGGTGCCTTCTTTTGGTTGGGACACCTTGTGTGATAGTGTAATCAAAGACACGTTTTACCTTGTTTTTATCATTAATTTATTGTAATATAACGTTACCATTTTCAAACGAATTTTTTTTAAAAAAAATAATTAACAGTAAATAAATAATAATAAAAACTTCCTATAATCCCATTAAAAAACGGTTAATTACCCAAATAAAACCATTCATTTGACTGAATAAAAATGAGGTCTACAAATTCCGACATTATGTAAACAGGTTTGAATATAATAAAGCTTTCAGTATTGAATATTACAATTCTCTAAGGAGAGAGGAAGTGTAGCGCCATCTAGTGGAAAATAGAAGAATGTAGACATTAAATAAATCAGTATACTTCATCTTGAATTGAATTGGTAATAGGGCAAGCAGTTACCTACAATTTATTTTTAATATCACCGGTCAAAATGGAAAATTAACTTTTTACATATTGATCACCATACTATATTGTGAAATGAACATATAAAACTTTACCTGGCGATTCCTGATGATGTTCATATAGACCTGTGTCCTAATGGAGCTATACCCTAAAGCTAGCTAGCTATAGCGGACCCAGAATGATAATTATTTCTGTTTATTGATAAATTCGAAACGTTGTGTATACAGAGTGTTTAAACTCTGGAAGATGGTAATCTAAAGTTGACGGCAGTAGTAGCTTTTACCTTGAAAACGTATTTATGGATGGGCAAATTCGTACACTATTCAGTGTAACCGCAGTAAGTTTGTATTGTAAAATCAGTGTTTACTTCACTGTTTACTAGTGAGCCGCAGGCCCAACATATTAAAATTGTGGTAGGGTATTAAACGGTGGCCATTCGCTTATTGTGATTGGCAGACAGATCGTAAACAGACCAGCTTACGAATTGCCGCGATCTATTTTGTTCTGCCAGAGGCGTCGCAAATAGGAAGCATGTCAATAAATAAGAGAAAGGCGAATCACTTTCGACATAAATATATGTATCATATCAAAGTAAGCATTGATTAAATTAGTTATTACTTCATGAAAATATATAAAATATATAAAGATTGCCATAAATTGAAAAAAAAAAATTAAACTGAAAATAAAACGCAACAAAAACATTAATTTTTAAAACAGTTAAGAATATAAAAAAAGTTATAATACTAATTAATACACAAAACAGAACAATAACTGAATATTAGAAAAACCTATATCACAACAAAGAATGAAAACAGAAAACACAAAATAAATAGTGAAGCTCATAAAAAAATTTAACATCAGAACAAAAAAATATACATATACAGTGTGTCCCCCGATTGAGTTCGCAAAAGGTGATATAGACCTCAACTTTTAGATTTCTTTTTTTGCAATTTGAGGGTTATCCCTGGTTACCTGGAAATAATTTTTTGGTGTACCTTTGTTTTATTTTTAATCAGGTAGGCCATGGTAGTTAAGCAAAAACTACTTTCTTGTTATGTAAAGTATATTTTCTGTAAACACAGCAAAATGTCAGTAAGGGAAGATATTCAGTTTAATAAGTTGTACTTGTATGCAACATTTTAAAATCCGCCTAAAAAGCTTTTAACGGAGTCTTAAAGTATTGATTTTGTCAGTAATTTGGCCAGTGATTTATTTATATTTACTAAGACCATCTTTTCGTGTTTTTTTTATAAAGTTGTAATATCGACGCTTAAGAAACAATACCTCTTATCTCCAAATTAGCAGTTTTACAGGAGACGAAAAAAACTAAGTTTCCTTATTAATAGATATGTTATTTTTATCATGGAGATCATGGAGATACGAGTTATTTTATTGTTATACGAGGTATTTTTTTAAGTTTTTAAGTAGAGTTTTTGGTATCAATATTAATCTTGGAGCTACAAGATATTGGGAACTGTTGGACATAGGAGTGGACATTAATTTAAAATTCTAAACCGAGTTTTGACAAAAATGGAGATACGAGGTATTGTTTCTTAAGCGTCGATATACAGGTTGATAAAAATCTAATTAAATTCATATTTCTTAATTTTAAGAGGTCATAATTAAACAATTTCTATATTTAAAATATGCTCTTTAAAATTCCAAATAAACATTCAACATCAAGCATTCAATTGTTTCATGCCTATGTGAAATGAAGTAAATTGGGTACCTACTGAATTTTGCATCAGCTTTTACAAAGAGATATAATATTTTATACACCGCCCTCAAGACTTAACTTTGTGGAATACCAATAAGACTATAACATTTCGCATCAGTTTAAATTTTCTAGACGCCACTGTATTATACAGAAAAAAGTGCCTAAAGAATGTAAAAGTTGTTTTTTCATAACTTTACAAACAACCAAGATATTGGTGTCTAAAAGTCGAAAAATCGAACTTTTGTTAATAACTTGAAAACAAAAGACGATAGCAAATTTTTGTTTTCGCTAGTGAATTTGTCTCAACAAAACAGATCGAGAATGTGTCTTCTATTTTTTTGTATCTCTTACAGTTACCGAGTTACCCTACACAAACATCGAAATTTGCCCACTCTGTAGGTATTTCCTTTAATGACTTTTTCAACGTTGGCCTCTCTCGGTTACCAAGACAAACGTATATTAAAAAATTAATAAAAAACCGATCTAATTTAAATTGTTTACATCGAAGGACAATTGACTTGCGGTAGTTGTAACAAAGATACCTGGGACTTATCTATTTCCTTTGTCGGTGTACTGCTATCGACAAAGGAAATAGAGATATTTCTCGAAACACCCTTGTTATATTGCCGTTAAGTCGATTGTCCTTCAATGTCGACAAACAATTTAATTCTTTTAAATCGTTTAATTAACTCGACCTATTTCCGCTACCAAAGCCTGTCTGTTTTACAGTCTTTGATTCCATTTTATATTCATATTTGTTAAAATTTCTATTCATGTTGCAGAAACATGCGTCCAGTGGCGGATTTAGGGGGGCGCCCCTTAGGGTTTTATTTTCTTCACTCTTAATAATTTGGGAAATATATGAATGGTTGTTATAATTCACCACGAATGAAAATTTAGTTTTAATGTCAAATAAAATCCAAATTTTGCAACACGATGGTAGCCAACATTTGGTGTACAACACACCCTAAAATGAAGGATAAAATTGATTTTTCTCAAGCAGCATTAAACGTATCAATGTCGTCCGACGTGTCCTGACGTTGCTGGATGATGTCTTAACAACGATTATCGGACCCGCTTTTGCACCAAATTCTGTGGATAAAATCAGGGTCACTACAACATCGGTATGCGACGGTATGTGACAGTGACTGATGACCAACGACGTCGCTTGAACGGTGTGCGGAAAACCAACTTTTACATCAAAATTAGCGAAATTTTATAGCATCTTATCTAACTAAAAACGTTACTATTAGACGTTTGGACCCCTTGTGTTTACTGGAATCAACATTACAACTCTTCTGACGTAAACATGGAAAGATAGAAAGTAGAGCTTCTGTAGTACAACATTTTTTTAACCCGGTCCAGTTCTTGGTAAAATATGGATATTGTAGGCCGAAAAAAGCGCGCTCCCATGCTGATGAGTTTTGAGAAGAAAAAACATTTTACTTTTTTCATGGATATACAAATTTCGGTGACTGTTGACACTGTCAACACATATTGTAATGATTACTTAGTAGTTTTAAAGTTAAAGTAGCATAATTAGATTGCCTAAAATTTCCCAAATTTGAATGTTTGTTACTTTATTTGTCAACATCATAATGGCGGACAACAGTATGTATATTCGTCCTCGAGCTGGTCTTAAAAAATGACGGAGTTGTAGTTATAGACCAACCTCGGCCATATTTATGTATGAATTCTTCTAAAATATGCAACGTATCAGAGTACTTAGTTGCAAAAAATGGTTGAATATTTAAATGACTGGTCCTCTCTCCATTAATACTGAGAAGCGAACCTTGCAAAGAAAATCACGAGAATAATAGAATAACACAACAAGAATTTATAGGTTATGTGGTTTGTTTTACTTCTTCCGCACTTACCCTCTTTATCATGCACGCATCACACTATGATGCGTTGTCCATAAAACGTTAAAATATGACTAATCTATACATTGATAATTCAGTCTTATTACTACGTTTCCACAACGTCCATAATAAACCGAAAACCTACACCAACGTTCACAGTCATGTATTGAGGTCGGCCAGATGTTGTTAAAACGCGTTTATTTTACTTTAGTCACAAACAACTGATAAGCGACGCTATCTAGTCGGCAGGGGTCGTGAATGACTTGATGAAGATTTTCTACATCTAACACAACGTTAATTTCTGTGCAGATGTGTGCGGAGGTCGCAAAATTGCTGCTTGGATTATTACTACTATCCCCCTTAAATACACCACTGTTACGCCCCCTTAGCCAAATCCTAAATCCGCCACTGCGTGCGTCCGCCCAACAATTATTTTTATTCCATTCTATCCCGAATAAAATCCATAATCTAATCGTTTTATAGTGGCGATTTCTGTAACGGCGAGCAATAAAACATTTTAGCGTGTAATAGAGGAGGTTGAAGTTCGGAACTAGCAGAATTACTACTTGATTAAACTTCAGATATACCATCTCCGGTGAAGCATAAAGTTATCACATTCCATATTCATTAGGTCATGAATATATATGCACAAAGTGAGGGTGTAATTAGTAATTATAACCCTGCATAGATGTTTTGATTATGAAATTGGTTACTTTAAGTGGAATACTTGAAACTGTAAAAGCTATACAGCTCAAATAAATGTTAGCTAGCTTTTCGCAGTCATCACCACTTCTAAAGTAGTAACTCTAAAACCTTCTGGGACTACTTACTAGGAGAAAATTACAAAAAATAGTGGACAAAACTGGAACATAGCTGATTTTTGGCGGCTGCTATCAGTTGTGTCTTTTTATTTAACATACTAAAACCCTCAAATGATCCTCTGACCTTCGCCCGACATATTGAAAATGAAAATTAATATGATGAAAGGTGTGAAAGACGTTAAGTGAGAGTCACGAAAACATGATGGTAATGTCTCTTATCGCCATTTTATGTATATTTGACGGTGGTGGAGGATGATGGGTGTATGATCCTATCTGTCCACTGATCAACGTGAGTTTTGGAAAAGTTAGAACAAAATGTTTTTTTTTTGTATTTATATCTTGTAATTATAACCGTACTGTTTCTACACCAACGTAGAGGTAAAGTATATGTATATTGCATTTTATAACGTGGTATCCCAACAACTCTGTATTTTAGGAGGTGTTGGGTATCCCCAATGGGTATTTAAAAAATCTGACATATTATTGCTTTCTTTTTTATACATTTCTAGATAAAAATAATATAATTATTACTGGGTATTACAAAAGCATTCTTTCAAACCTAATATGATAATAATAATAAATAGCTATAGATTTTTACATTTTATAGTGACATTCTTATCTGAATGTGCTAATATACCAGTTTTAATCATATAATGTATCAAAACCGACACTTACAATACATTTTATCATAGAAACTATTAAAACAACTACTCAGTCTAGGAGCAAGAGCTGCATTGAATTAAATAACAGTGTCCTCAGTATTAGAAGCAAAAAAATACTGAGATTGAAAAAATATTAACTCACAAAATTTTCACACTCAGGAAATGATTGCCTCTGTATAATTATGTATTATAAGGGGTTATAATATTGTGACTAGATGCCTAAACATAACAAATAAAAATTAAGAGGCATTAAAAATGTCGTCATTGTAGTCCATGTGAAAAGACTATCGTGTCACAAACAAGTTCTCAAATTAGTAATTTTAAATTTTATATTTACCAACAATTTATCTATGATTTCCAGTCGTCAATAATTCTGATAATAGGGTTGATAAATTTTTTCACAACTTGGTACAAAAACATTTTTTTATACTCATTTTGATTTTAGCCTAATCAAAAAATAATAATAACGACTGTCACAGTAAACACTGATAGAATGGTTGGTAATTTTTTGTTTACTTCTTCTTCTTCTTTATTTCAGAATAATAGATTGGCAACCTAGATGCAATAAAGAAACATGTGACGTCACATTATTTAAAAAAATTAATTATTCCTTTTATAATAAACTGTTTATAGCAAATTCCTGAAAAACGTGTCCGGTTATTTTTCTTGGTCTGTTGTATAACGTAAGAAGCCAAATTGAGTGGCATTTTCTATTGTAAAAAATATTATATTTTCGGTTAAAACTATTTTCACGTTAAACGCGGCGACAAATCGCCACAATTGCAAGTGTTGGGCAACAGAGAATTCATAGGTACTGGGTATAAGAAAAATATACCACAAAAATCTGTGTAGCCATATTTTTGATAACTTTTAGAAATTAATTTTGCTACATACTTTGCACAAGAAACATAACAATCAAACGCTAGCGCCATTCTTGTTTTGGACATGTCCGGTTTTGAATGATTTCCATAGACATATCTGATTTTATTGAACACTAACATGAATATCTATGTTTTTGAAAGTAGAAACAAACTGGACAAAAATAACCAAAATAAAAAAATAGAAATATCACGTACAGTTATCATAAAAACATCCACAATGTGTCCCGTCGCGCCGTCTATTTTACTGGACATGTTTGCTTTTGATTTTATCAAATTCATGCACATAATAGTGTAAATATTGTTGAACATGTCGGGTGTCGAGGGCATTTTGTCCAAATAGCTGTTGATATGATATTTTTAAAACATGTCGGGTTTTGATTGAAAAATTCATATTAATATAGAAATTTCAACATACCATGGAGTGATTTAACTAATTTTGATAGCAGAAATGAAAAAAAATGAGGATTTTAGTTTAAAGCAACCAATAATTCAATTTTTGATTTGTTGGAGATGTCTGGTTTTGATTATTTTCAGCTCAGTTTTTCGCAGTACAACCAAATAATCTTTGGTAGAGCTGTATCCACTGACCACACGACAAGTTGCCTAATTTTCGTGGTTATAGTACTACTAATAATTCATAGACAATGAAGGTATTCCTATTATTATTAAAAATTTTAACGTAGTTCCCTGTCTGAAAATCACTTTTCGTGTCTATAAATTATGAAACTTCAGTTCAAGCAGAACTATAGACATCAAGGCAGATATTGTATTAAAAAAAGTTATCAGTTTACTACAGCGTTGTGTTTGTGTTTTGTTTAAATTGGTATAACCAGTAAATAAATAAAGGAACAGATATTTTTTACCTAAAAAAATAAACGGAGAAACGATAATGTACCGTCTGATTCGTTATATATGCATAGTGCGATAAAGTAGTAACATTAAATAAACATCAATCACAACTTAGCGAAAATTCGACAGGCTCTCAACTCTAACAACATTAAAATGGAAACTACTATATTTATACGCAGCAGATCCATTTCAATTATTTCAGAAATAATAATACGAAACATATTTGTGCGTTTAAATAAAACTTGCTAATTTTAAAAGCAATTCATCAATCATTGAGACCCAATGTGTAATAAAACTACTTTTCAAGACTCTTTATTTGGTTCAGGGGTGTTATTTACTTTGTCAGTATCACTCAAAAAAAGTCTTAGACGATTTTCATGTATAACGTGAGTTGTTTGCCGTCAAAGAATAACCCCAATGAGAACATGATTTTGTTTAAACATTTATATAACGTTATCATGTTGTATGTTATTTAAACGTTATATAAACGTTTAAACGCATTAACAATCAATGTATTTTCATTGGATTAACAAATATTGCAGATAAATCCTCAAAACATCAAAGAGTATGGTTGTCTGTTTGTCAATAAATAATTAATACAATTTAGATCTATCAAAATTTATTTTGAATTATTATTATATTTACGTAAAAGTCATCTCTGGAATTTATCGCATTCCTTCCCAGCTCTAATTACTGCGCATCTCTCGCATTTGTTCACAAAACCGAATTCGTCGATTGAACCCGTCTTTCTTGAGCTCGTGTACAACTTGTATTTCATATGGATGAAATTTTTCTTTTTGTAAGACTCCTGCATACTGTCTAATGAACATTGTTGACTAAATTTACCAGTAAAAGCACACATGGTGATTTTCTTGACCGTCAAAGGAATATTAATCGTAGTATCCACAACACATTTCAGTTAATGAAAAGAAGAAAATTCCACTCTTTTGGCTCGTTCATCAAAACGCGATGTCGTCGTTTTCATCGTCTGTAAATAAATAACATTTGCTAGATCCTTGTATTGGGAAACACGTTAATTAAAATAAGGAATATGAGCGGACTCAGTACGGATCCCTGAGATACGCCTGCATTTAATGTTAGAAAACCAGAGTTTACATTTAAGTACTACAAAAACTGAGATCCTAGGCATCAATATCTAATGTTAATACCGACAAATCGTTAAAAGAAAATTTAAATACGTAAGCCTAAAAAAATTTTGACAAATTCGAATTTGACGTGCTATATATAAAGCTACACAATTCAAAAGCGTTTCTGATAGAAACTCTTTGTTAAATAATTTTATTTATATTTTCCTTCAACTCCGCACACACAGTGCAATAGATTTTATAGCCAACAAATGTAACATGCAACAAAACGTCCGTTATTAAAATATATTACCGTAATATCATGAATTTGAAGCGTCCGGAATATCTCAAGCGTGTATTGAGCGTGACCTCATTTTGAAATTTATTTCTTGAAATCTAGTTGCAACTTGCAAGCATTTGAATCTCAATTCGTGGCGCAACAATAAATTTTAGTTTACATCTAAAAACGTCGTTGGCTATTTTCCATATTATGTCGCTTCTTTTAATTACTGAAGAAAAATATGAGAATGTTTGTATCATGTTGGAGGAGTCAAAAGTAAGGTTTTACCTTGAGCGCTGTTTATTATCTCTTGAGTTTTAAGCAGTTACACGGACATGTCAATGTAATCTTTAATATTAGTCTGTGAGTTATTTTTATGTAAAGTATGTGTGATTTTGGATACAAGATAATTTTTTTCAGATTGAGTAGTGAGTATACATCTGGACGTGAAAATTTGCCGAAAACAAAGTCCTGTACATTTTTAGTAATTTTAGCTACAATTTTTAATTGTTGAGTTTACATTACCATCTTCTGTCTATATTGTGAAGATTTGTAATAATTTAAAGGAATTTCGACATGAATCGTATCTACTACCTAGGCCATATAGGGTACAGATGGCGCGCATTTGAATTAAAAATGTACTGTTTACATTTGTTGAATTTCCCCAAAACTCAATCCCATATAGCAAGATAGAATAGAAGTAGGTATAGTATGTCTTGGCTGCATCAAAACTGATACCATTTTTTATAATTCCTGTGGCAAAAACTGCACTACATAATTTCCAATCCAGTTTTTCATCAATATGCAGACCTAGAAATTTCGTAATGCAAACGGGTCCAATAATTCCTATATTTGTTTGATATCAATGTATTTTGCGGTATGTTTTTGTTGGGTTGAAATAACATGTTGACGCTCTTTTCAAGGTTAATAATTTGTTAGATGTGAACCAGTCAGATATATCGGTGATTTTCATTTGGGCTGTTATGATTAAATTATCGATATTTGAGTTGCTAAGTAAAATGCCTTATGTCATCTACATATAGTGAAAATGTTACTGATGAATAATTATAAACTAGATCATTAATATATGCTAGAAATAATAGTGGCCCCAGAATGGAACCTTGGGGTACTCCATATTTGATGTTCTCTGGCTGGGAGGAATATTTTGTGCACGACGTATTATTATGCAAGCAAACCTCTACTAATATTTGACGGTTTTCGAGTTATGATTTAATCCAGTCGTTTATTATTCCTCTAATTCCATAGCAATTTAGTTTATTTAATAGTATAGAATGATCCACATAATCAAACGTCTTAGAAAAATCACAGAATATTCCAAGAGGCAGTTGTTTATCTTCTATTATATTATTTATATTATCTAGAAGTTCAAACATAGCATTTGATGTGCTGCAATTTTTGCGAAAACCGTACTGAAAATCTGTAAGGATGTTGCTACTTTCTAAATAACCTAAAAGTTGTTCTTTAACAACTGCTTTTAGTATTTTTGAGAGTGCGTGTATGAGAGAAATAGGTCTGTAATTTGAAATTAACCTTTTATCATCTTTTTTATATAATGGTTTTATAATAGTGTATATGAAACAATCTGGAAAAATACCTGAAGATGATGAAAGGTGAACTAAAAACGTGAAGGGTTAGTTTAAGGTATCGCTATTTTCTTTTACAATTACGATCGGAACATCGTCGACTCCACTTGATTTTTTCGGTTTAAGTTTGTGTATAATTCGAGTAATATCAGACAGAATCTATACCTGAAAAAACTGAAATGAATTTAAAAAATTTAAAATTATTTTATTCAGATAACCTATTGATGAGTGATGATTAGTTAAATTCATTGATCAAATCTCTAGCAGCATTTATAAAATAATTTTGAAAATCTGAAGCAATAGTAATTGGATCTGATATTTCTTTGTTGTTAATATTTATTTATAACTTATTTAAAACCGAAGTATTGTTTTCTTTTATTGTTTTATTTATAACGTCCCATGTGACTTTTACTTTATTGTCAGCGTTTAATATTATGTTGTTTACATGATTTTGTTTGGTTGGACTTATGATTTTTCAATAAGTGTTACAGTAGTTTATGAAATACTGGCTTGTTGTGAACTTTTTTAAGTATCATAAACATATTTTATTTTGACAAGAAACCTTTATACCTTTTGTGATGCAACTACTACGCTTAGCTTTGGAGCTCACGTCAATGCATATACAATCAATTACAATTGACAATATTTCGACAAAGGATTGTCTATATTGCAAAATTTGCAATCTTCTACAACATATTGTTTTTGTCCCGACACACAGTGGACGGAAACGCCGAAAAGCTGGCCAAAATATAAAGGCATTGAGCTATTTTACTGAAATTGTGCATACAGGGGTTTCTTGTGTCGCTGATCAAGAATCCGAAGTTGAATTTTGAAAAAACAAAATGGCGGCCATGAAATCCCCCAAAACATACCAAAAATCGCCAATTATCGCTGCATTTTTACAAAACTTTGTATACAGTTTTTTTGGGTCGCTGATGAAGAATCCCATATAGAATTTAAAAAAAATTACTGTCAAAAATATATACATAGTTCAAAAATTATTATTGAATTGAAGCGAATTCATGTGTTTCTTTTGTTTCGGGAAAATTAGGATCTGGGGGAATGGAATAAAAATGTGTAATGACTTTGAACGCATGAGTTGAGAACGCATGATGTTCTCATTTCATGAGAACGCATTCAAAAGGAGCCCACTTTATGGTGCACGAATGTGCATGCATCCGTGCATTCGCGCACAATTTGGTCAATATTTCGCAAAGATGCAGCTAATTTTTTATACACTTTCGAAAAAAATGTTCATTGAACACATTCCAATAAGTTTCAAGACCCACCATCACTAACTGCGTAACTTATGGCTTTTTGTGGAGTTTATGAATCGTTGCATGTACAAAAATGCACTCCACTTCGATAATTATTTACTAATTACCATATAAATAAACTGATCTGATACTGAGATATTTTAATTGTACTTACTTTCTGATGCAGAATCCATTTTTATGACACAGAAAACTGCACTTTGAGAATTTTTACGCTGCTGACAAAATGTATCGATTTTTGAAGCGTTGCGAGCTGCCGAAGTGACGCGCTGCACGGTCGCACAATATGTAATTTCCTCGCTCAGGTAGTGAACCCGGACCGGTATTAACGGTCGTTTCTAATGCTAGGGTACCACTACAACGATTTAAAACGTTTCCATTTCAAATAAAAATCTTCACTTTTTTTAATTTTGGCAAGCTTTTTTGGCGTTTCCGTCCACTGTGCGACATAACTTTCACATTTCCTCATTTCTGGTATGCCCATATATAAGGAGGCGTCGCTGGCCAATGCACATAAGTGATTTAACACCCTAGTAACATTACCGTCCACATGGATATTTTAAGCTGCAACCATAACGACTTATAACATGATTTTTTTAGTACAATAACATTAATTCAAAGCATGTAATATTTTATACATTTATGCCTTGAGTGACATACAAATAAATTTGCCGTCTTCGTAATTATCAAAAATGTTTACAAGAATTTTATAATTTATATATTACAACATGATGAATGAGGGGGACGAAGTAAATTAGATTTTTTCGCTTTACACATTTGTGTTTACTCCTCAATTTTCAGCAGAATATATAGAAACTATGTTATTCATGCGAATGTTCGTTGATGCGCAATCTTAGTCATTGCCCTCGGTAGTTAATACGTAAAAGGTAAGTAATGTTACTTATTTCATCATCTACCATAATTATCGTGAACATAGGTATCTATATGGGACGCTACTGAGAGCCGTATGATATGCGACGCTCAATATTAGACGAAAGAAAAGTCTCATCGTTCTACCTCAAATTTATTTTTTTGCTCATTTTTTTATGAATACCTATTAAAAGTTACAGTTACAATGACTATTTCAGATCTGTATTTTTTTGTTGTGTTGATAAAAATTCGTTCAAATTTCCTATTTTCTTACGTCAGTCACTATTAACATTTTCTATAGTTTTCTTTTCGATGTACCATTAGATTTACAATATATAAATATACATTTGAAGTGACAGCAAACTCTCAAGAAATTTGGAAGAAGAAAAAAGAAATAAATATATTATACCTACTAGAAGATTTAACAAAGTTAGGAAATTTCTCTTGACAAGTCAATAACGAGTTTTACTTCAAAGGTGGATGCTTGATAAGTGCTGACAAATTTTTCATGGCGCGTTCAACAAAAAAAGGTGGCATATAAAATAATTTATTTTATTTTATAGAAGTTACTGATGCCTCAGAGAAAAATTTATCAGGGTTTAAGGTTTATTTCACTGTGTCCTGAAAAAAGAATTCAGTGAACAAATAAATTATGCGTTATACAGGGTGAGTCTTAAGTGTGTAGTTATATTTAAACCACCGATTCTTGACATCTGTAGAAACCTTCTGACACATTTTTTTAATTCCTGTTTTGGAACTGCTGGTTACTGGAAACATTCTATATCTTAGCAAAAATGATGTAATGGACTGAAGCAACGTTGCCGCATATCTTATGCAATTCTCTCACCTAGGTGCGATTTTACAATCGTGAGTTTAACATAAGTTGAAGGTTATCTAGCATTATATTTTCACAAAAATCGATGAGATTCTAATACAAACCACTTCAACTAAAAGTTACTTTAGCACAAAATATTTGTTGCTATAACCACTTCCAAAACAAATGTAAAATTGAAAAAATTCGAATTCTAAAAGTGTGAATTTAGCTAACCCACGATTGAAAAACCGAGCCCTAGCATTAAGTTCATTCCCGAATCTATAATAACATTGGATGAAATAATTAGCTACTTAAACGATTAATTGCTCCACTTGAAATAATTTTTAAACATTTTGAAATACCTTTCAATGTGAGAAATGTACAATTTTGACTTTTTCTTGCACCAATCAACATTTATTTTTCATATGAAATGTACAACTAAAACTAAATTTTCCGATAAACAGTAAACTTTTTAGGAAATCTCGAGAGGAATTTAATGTTCCCATCTCATTTTTTCAAAGTTTATAAAAGGATTATTATTTTTAAGGAGTAGGTACTTACCCTCTGCTATTACAATAATTTGAAATGTGTAGGTGTTCAAGGAATAAATCAGCTCACTACTATTTTAATTGGCCTCTAATAGTAAAACACTGAAGGTGCAACACAATAACAATCAGGTGATGGAAAATAGTTTGCAGTATTTTCACACACTTCTGTCACTTTTTACACTGGTCATACCTAACAGTTTGCATAATACTCCATAATACTCTGGACGGTTAGGAAGATAGTATACGTCATTTTTTATAAAAAAAGAACAATTTTTTCTTGAGAAAACAGCACTTTATTCGGGATGGGCCATTACATGAAAAAATCAACCACGCCATAATGTGAACTGCGATATTAGCGTCGCATATGTAACCTATGATCTTCACACATCTAACCACGCACCTAATCAGTCTTGCCAGACATACCATTTTCATGGTATTTATACCATTATTTTCCCTTGTGTACCTGCACTTTTTTTTAAGTAATAAATCTATTTTTTTAAATTTTCTACCATTTTACACCAATATTAGCAAAAGTTGATAAAAAAGTTAAATTTAGGTCGTCAGCCCCGACCTCGGTCAGTTCTTCCATTAAAAAAGAGTAAGCTGAATTAAACTTTATACCGTGTACGTAGATCTTTATAAATCGGAACCTCGTGTAAACAGCGCTAGCTGTGCAAGCCCGAATAAATAATAGTCTATTGCTGTTTTCTGTTGTTTCTGTTGCGATGGTAAGACCCGTTTTTTTAATGCTCAGTTAGCTAAATTAACCGTCAGTTAGGTCAATAGAAATTTTTTTGAAAAGCATTATGATTTATTTATAATGAAATTTATAACCTATGTGAAAATCTCACACATCTGGCAACACTAACCCCATGTAAAAATCAGTGTTATTGATAGTTCGAGTACCTGTCTGCATTAGCATTTACAAAAATGTGTTTAATACCTTTATTTATAGTTTTTTGTGATTAAATTTGTGACTCGAAGTTTTGAGTTACTATGTTACCGAAATTTATTATTTATAATTTGTTCCTTTGGTGGTTTATTTTGTGAAAATTAGTGATTAACCATAGCGACTAATTTGATTATTTTAATGCTGAATATGTTAAAGGCATATTTTCAAGTAGATGACAATTCTAGACAAGCAAGACGGCTATGGACTACTATCCGAACGTCAAGCCCACATGATATATTCATGTAGTAACTGTTGTATTGAGTAAGTAAACAAATCTGCTTTTTCGTTCTTTTAAAGTAAATGTGTCTTTTTAAAATGATTATTTGAACTTTGATTCATTTTTAAAAATGAACCATATTAAACTTAAACTATAAATTAGAGACAATAATAATAATTTAAAATACACAGAAAAAGTATTGCATGTTTTTAATATTTGGAGCTTACGGGACGAATTCTGTTTATTTATAAAAAGTGTCAGGATTACCTAATTTTACAAAGAAAAATAGATAAACAGATACTTTTAACACCTTTTATTTTAAGAGCAAGCTACAAGTGACAAGTGTCGCTTTCCACAAAGGACTAATCAATCGCGTCTTGACCGCCTTGAGGTTTATTTCTTATTTGCGGCCAGTGCGTACAGATATCATGCTTTCTTAAAAAGAGCTCAATGTTTTATAAACTATTACATTTGTTTTGGTGCGGCGTCTACACTGATATTAAATAAGTCTAATATCGTCTCACAAAATGTCCGTGACAAAAGGGTAATAATTTTTTTAAAAATTCAAAATTTGCAATTCATGAGTTAGGATAATTGTGATGACGAACTCTGGCAGTAGCAACAGTGCCTTCAGTTACGTCATTTCTGTGAACGGCGTTTACAAAGTTATCCAGTGACTATCAAAAGTGGCTGGAGGACGAAAAAATTATCAGAAATTTAATTTTTTTTTGTTCAAAAAAACTTTTTGACAGCGCCAATCAATTGTACACGACGAAATATATTGAGGGTTAAAATATGACTACGCATTTAAAACTCACCGTGTATACGAGGAGCGGTTTGATATGTTGCTACTTTGAACATTGACATTGTCTTTTTGTTAGCCAAAATACTAGTTTAATTTCCGCCTAATTGGAATTTTTATCACATATATCATCTGACCCAAACACTTGGAAAAAAATAAAGCCAGTTAACCACGAATGAAATTAAAAACTCATATTTACATTTAAACAGAGTGATAATAATAAATTAAATTATGCAGGAGAGTCATCTAGACATCTATCTATCTACAATCGAGAGTATGGCTGTGGCAGCGTGGCCATTCGCACAGTGCCATCTAAACATCTCAACATACAACTGAATGTGCAAGAAAAAGATACTGTAACACCCATTTTGATATTAGTACGTTTATTTTCATTACTTGTAAAAAATATTTAAATATTTAAAAGAAAACGCCAATATACAAGATTTCGATTCCAGAGGCCGGCAACGTCACATATGCGTACCGTTATTGTTATGGTTTTTTTTTCACCAATTGAAAACATATTGAAACTAATAATACCAGGCGTGGAACAAACAAAATAATTGCTTTATGCTTATACCGAAATCCAGTTCATAATATTCTTAACCCTTCAGAAAAATGCACCTTTGGTCCTTAATCATGGATAAGATTATTTTCATATAGTTACTGTTTTTTGTCTCCCACAATAAGGAATGCATTATATTCGATATACTCCGTGTTCGTTAGATACATGTTAAATCGATCAATACATAGGTATATTTTTGTAACATAAAAAAAAATTCCAATGATGTCATGAATTTTTCAAATAAGTTATTAAAATGGTATTTTTATAGCTTTCCATTTGACAAAAAAAAGAATAGAATTTCGTTTTTTATTGTAGGATGCAACAAACATTTTGAAACACCCAGTATATGTAGATGAAGTCTATGTAACTATTTTTCTTATAAAAAAAACTGATTTTACAGAAAATGCATTTTGAGCACGCCCAGTGACGCAACAAATTACCCCTTTTACGAAACTAGTATAAAAATACTTCCAGCCAGTTGACTTTATCTTTTCTGCCATATTTATTCTTTCAACTTCCCTCAATGAGAATAAAAGCAAAGAAATATACCACTCGACATAAATTATAACTCGCTCAGTTTTGCCGGTCGCAAAAATCAAACTGAAATTATCAGCTATTTCCTGACTTTGTAACTGGTGTTGAGAGAGTGCTTTTAATAAAACACAGCCATTCACAAAAATTAATTGAAAAGTCATTGAAGAGTCACGATGCAGAATATGTGCCATAAATTGAATTTTTGTGTTGAAAAGGGCAGCAAATTATCGCTGATTTAAATAAAATGAGATTGTAAAATTGTCAATATCATTATTAGAGCGCGGACAAAATTCCAATAGTATTTAAAGAATGCGACAAAAGTCTTATAGGTATCCAGTTTAAACCTACAAATCTTTGTTATTTTTTTTTGTTACTAATATCGAAAAACGAAAACAAATAATTCATCCTAAATACAACATAGATTTAATATATGTATAAAGTTACAGGCAATAATACTGGTGCTTATTTTTTTTTATTAATAGGAAATATGATTTTTTAGTTACATAAAATGATACAAAATAAAATATTCGTATTTCTCATTAATAAAAAGAAAATATGCATCAGTATTGCCTATAGTTTTGTATGTTAAATATATACCGAGAGCTCGCGTAAAAAAAGCCGCGTGATAAGATATCAGAGGTTTGACTCTAGAAATAAATAGTGTATAGTTCATTTAAAACGTAACCGCTCGTCTGCCATTCACAATGGATCGTCCAAATTAGCAATAATAAAATTAATTTGGAAAGAACCAGTGACAACTGTTTGACGTATACCGGTATAAATGTTTGCTCAAAATGTAGATAAAATTATGCTGATTCAATATATGAAAACAAAATTTGAGCAGACATTCCCATTTCGCCGGCAGAGGCCGTCAAAGATTGTCATTTGATCTCCCTTTAACGCCTAAGTGGCAATACGGTGGAAGGAGACGTCTGTCGCTATCAATATTATTCGAGTGCACAGTGCACACAAGACCGAATTTTCCCAATCGTTTTAAAATTTATTAATTTTCCTGCTATTCTAAAAAAAATGCTTAATCAAACCTATTCACAAAAAAATAAGATAAATCCATTATCTCCAATTACAGAGGTATTGCACATTTATCAGTTTTTTCAAAACGTTTGAAAAATCTTTTTATATAAATGATTTTATAATTAAACAAAAATTATTATCATCATATCAGTTTCGCTTTCGAAAAGGTTTGTCAACCAAAGATGCTGTACTCTCGCTTTACAATTATATCTTGAATAATTTTGAAAACAAAACAAAAATATCTTGTCTGTTTTTCGATTTAACACGTGCTTTTGATACGGTTGATCATAAATTACTCTTGAACAAAATTGAAAATTTTGGAATTCGTGGCCCAGCATTAACTTGGATAGAATCCTATTTAACGGGAAGAACCCAATCCGTTGTAATAAAAGATGCTGGTAAAAGCTTTACGTCTAACCCCCTTACGGTTTCCACTGGTGTTCGTCAAAGAAGTATTCTGGGGCCCCTATTGTTCATGGTGCTGTGAGGTGGCCTCCAAGATCACCTGATTTAATACCCCTTGATTTCTTTATTTGGGGTCATTTAAAAAATATTGAGCTACGAGTAAGACGCGCAATTAATAGCATAACGGCTCAGCAATTGACGAACGTTCTTCGAGAAACTGCTATGCGAGTTCAGAAGTGCATTGACATTAATGGACAGCATATTGACCAACTGTTGTAATGCTTTGTGTTCATTTTTTGTTTTCCAAAGCCACCTTATGTATAACAAGGTAATTAGTACAAAATTGTATTTTCTTATTTTCTTTTAATTGTAATTTTGTTTGTATTTATCGCACATTTTAATACGACATAAATTCCTTATTAATAGTAGTAATAAATGGTACCACGGTACCAATATGGTTCCATTTGAAAAAATTGAGTTTTTCCCTTAAAATCATTTTGATAAACTTTATCTGCCCATAAATTACATAATTTAGTATTTTTGACGGGATTTCGATCTTTCTAGCATTACATGGGTCATTTAGAATAAATCGGAACCGTCATAGCACACTTAAATGGAAAACTAAGAATTATGTTATAAAAAATATTGACGTCCGAAATGTCACTTGTTTGGTATCGTTGGATTCAGAAAATTATGCAGAATTCAAAAATGCAATAATATACAGGGTGTTCTATTTAATAATCGAAAGTTGGTGTCACTTCCGGCGAAACAGGAAGTGAAAAAAATCTGATCCTGTTACACCCTGTTACACCCGGTATATACAACATTGATGTTACCGAATTAGGAAACGACATTATACAGTGTGTCCCCGTATTACTGTCCGGAAAGGAAAAATTGTATGCTAATTGTTCATTATGGCCATATTACAGGAAATACAGAAGAATGTTCAATTCAACACTGACGTAGTTTTCCACGAAACACCAAAACACTATATACTGCACCCGACGCGCGTTTCGCCAACCAAGTTGGCATCATCTGAAGATGATTAAAACTGTTTTAATATTCTTCAGATGATGCCAACTTAGTTGGCGAAAACGGGCGTCTAGAACAGTGTATAGTGTTTTGGTAACCGAATCTAAAAGATTTTACTGACCCGACTTTTAAAAATTTGTGATTTAAAAAAATTATTTGTTTGGCCCATTAAATATAACCAGAGCATATTTATACCTAGTCTCAACAAATTTCATTTTTTAGAATTTACTAAGCCAATACTAATACATAATACATAATTTTCCTAAAGTTATCTAACTATTCAAACAATTTATAAACTAACAATTCCAAGCGGTATTGTAATATCGCATGTGAATAATTTCCCTCAGGTATTTATAATAAAAATTTTAAGGCGCGTTAGCAATAATGCGTGTGTTTAATATAGGTATATGAACAATGTTTTACAGTATTATTCCAATTATGGTCACGGCTATTCCAATTTTCTAATTAGAATGAAATGTTAAATGTATGTACATTTTTCAATTCTCTATGGTGTAATCCGTAGTTTTTAAGATTCCCTTTTTTCATTCTGAATTTTCAAAGCCTTATGTTCATCGGAAGGTAGGTAGTTTGATGGATCAAATTTATTACCAGATTTACATATGGGCAACATTTCAGCACAATTGGGTGAACACCACCTTGATCAGGATCTTTATTATATTTAAGTTAGAACCGTAATGTTGCCGTTTCCAGTGCTATTCAGTACTTCATAGTTGACCTCTTTAGTATACTATTTTGGTTCTTTACTGATCTAATGTAATTCCAGAAGTTTTTATAACGATAAACGATTAATAGTCACTTACATAAATAATATTGTTGCTACCGCCTTTAAATGTTTAGGTTTTATAACCAGAAATAGCAAACGATTTAATAACACAGAGACGCTCATCCTCTTATTTAATAATAATAATAATAATCGACTTTTATTTGTATGTAAAAATTATACCCAGGTTTTTACTTTCGGGAACTACAGGTAAAGTTATTAATAAAAATTGACATAATGTTTTTAGCTACCGTTGCATGTCTTTTGTTGCCAAGAAACATAACAGATGACTTAGTAGGGTTGAGTTTTAAATTATGATCGGTGGAAATGTCGTCCAGTTTTCCTAAATCAAAATTTAATAATGTTTGCACCTGTTTATATTGATTTGGGTTAAATGAATACACCAACTGAGTATCATCAGCAAGAGCATGACAGTGACAGTTACTAAACGATTTAACTATATCCGTTGTATACATAATAAAAATGAGTGGTCCAATAGCTGATCCTTGTGGAACGCCAGCTAATAAATTTTTGTTATTTGACAATGTATCATTAATATATACACTTAAGTAAGAGTAATGTCCTATGTAAGGTCAAAACCAGAGCATGAGTGGTATGGAATCCTGGATACAGCTATCGAATCAGTCCAGAGGCGTTTTGCCAAATTTATGTGGTACAAAGTTGATGGAATCTGTCCAACATTCGTATTTCCATAGGATCAGCTATTATTGTAATTCAATATATTTGAGTTAAGAACAAGAAAAATACAACGCTCGGTTTGGTTTCTATTCAAAGTTATAAATTATTTAAACGACCGTCCAATACTTTTGAGTAATTTGTTTCCATGTCTTAAGTATGCCATCACATCATATTTATTATTATACTTACCTTACCTGTTTCTAGAATAAATGTGCTCTTGTTTTCTCCACTTGTAATGTCTCACGATTATGATTCTTTTATTAATAATTTTGTATATTCATTTGCAATTTGCATGTAATAAGCACTAATATTGTAGGTTATAACGCTAGTTTATTTTCAGTTTAGTTTAAATCTTTAATTTTAGCTTCACATTTATGCTGTTATCCTAAGTTCACTGTCCATTTCGAATGTACTATATACACTGCTGTTACAAATTCGCTTCTCACTACAGGGATCTCGGAAATGGTAAGAGATACGAACTAGCTTAAATAGGGGAAAAGTTGCGTAATGAGAGGACCAACATTATGCCTCTAAGAAATCAAGACTAACATGATTAGTTTTCGAAATATTTGAAAAAACCGAAATTTTGGAAATCCGTTTTTTGTTTCATTTCAGCCTTGTTTGAGGTGATATTGAAAAAAGAAGAACACTTTTTCATGGCAAATTTTTGCCCTCTATCGAATGGCATAATCAAGTTTTATATGTAACGTTTCGTCTTTCCAGGACCAACATCAAATTCATTGTTGCGTCAAAATTAAAACATTATTACAATTTTAATTTTATTATGACAAATTAATTCTTAAAAATGCATATGAACAACCAAAACTCCAAATGAATATTGTACTTTAAAAAATTACAGTAAATGTTCAAAAACATTTCCGTTTTCTTCTACACAAAAATCTATCCGTCTCGTAATATCTTGTACTGCACTTTGAATATCTCTTCTTCTCAGGGAGTTAAATCCATTCAAAATATTTGCCCTCAATTATTCTATGTTGTTGGGAACTTCTTTATAAATTTTATTTTTTCAACGTTCCCCATAAAAAAATCAAGGGAGATAAATCGGGTGACCGTACTGGCCACTCGACTACCCTACCATTTCCTATTCATTGTCCGAGAAACTCTTGGTTTAGAAAACCCCTGACATTTCTAGTATTGTGTGGCGGTACACCATCTTGTTGGAACGATACGTGTAGTATACATTTATGGATTATCCAGCATGTATGCCTCGAACTCAGTAGTCAGAAAATTGAGATATCTATCACCGTTTAAATTGCCCTTATAGATGAAAGGTCCTATAATGCGGTCTCCAAAAATACCGGCCCATACCATGAAAATTTTATTTGGTTTCTTATAGGCCTGTTTTCTCTTGGATTTTATATTGACCATATGTGTTCTGTATTTCTATTGAAAGTTAGTAAATTTACTTTCATCTGTCCATATAACTTCATGTAAAAAATTGAGCGATTCTGTAATTGCTGACGCAACCAATTGCAATATGCGAAACGCTGTTCTCTGTATCCTGATCTTAGGCAATGAAAAATGTGTATTTTAAAGGGTTTGTAAAGATTGTGTCTAAGGGTTCTCCATACTTTTACATGACTAATTCCTGGTAAATTAATATCCAAAGCCATTTCTCGCGTTGATTTATGTGTCATTATTAATCTAGCATAATTTAAAAATAAAATTATTATTGTAACTACAACTTAAAAAAAATTAAACAAACCTCGTCTAAAACATCTTGTGTTTCATTTTCTTATATCCGGATTCCATATTTATTTCTAGGTTTCTCGATTGCTCTAAATTCAGTCAAATTCCGATCTAATTTTTGAAATAATGTTCTATGAGGCTGTTCTTTTTTCAGGATATTCTAAATACATTTCACACATTATGTGTTTGTTTTTTAACATATTATTCATGGCAAGCTTTATAATTACAATTATAATTACAATTAATTCGTCTTTTTTAAAAGTCAATACGTTTTGGCAAATGTTGAAAATGAGGATAAGCATAATATGATCGGAATTTATTATACCTGTAATCGCAACTGTGAAAGAGCATGTCAGATGTATTTGTATGAATATCCTGAAAAAAATTAGATCGGAATTTGTTGGAATTTTGAGCACTCGAGAAACCTAGAAATAAATATGGGCATGGGATTAAAACTCTAATTATGTTTTATTGTAACGCGTGATGGTTTAAAAAATAGTGTAAATAATTAGGTGGATTTCATAAGGTCTAACGGCACTTAGAGTGTACGATGATTCAATAAATAGAAATCTAAATAAAAAATTTAGATAAATTTGGAACGAATACATTTAAAGATTTTTCGATACAAAACGTCTGAATCTGGTTTGGGCTGAGGCAGTACAGTATTGGAGTCATGAGGGCTTGCAAAAAATGTAATAAAATTTCCAGGGCCGTATTTAAAAAATGAAGTTGATGATGGTCCTGGAAAGACGAAACTTTACATATAAAAATTGATTATGCCATTCGATAGAGGGCAAAAAAGTTGACATGAGAAAGTGTTCTTCTTTTTTCAGTATCACCTCAAACAAGGCTGAAATTAAACAAAAACTGATTTCCAAAATTTCGATTTTTACAAATATTTCGAAAACTAATCATGTTAGTCTTGATTTTTTAGAGGCATAATGTTGGTGGCCTGATTACGCAACTTTGCCCCTTATTGAGCTAGTTCGTATCTCTTACCGTTTCCGAGATCCCTGTTGTAGTGAGAAGCGAATTTGTAACAGGTGTATATTTCGGTGTCTTTTTTTAGTTCCATAATATTCATTATTATTCAATACAGGTAAACATTAGATAAGTGTTGTTTAATTTATTGACACATACCAAAGACGATGTAGTATTATCTTTGTACATACTGATATATTTTTACCAATTAAAATGTATAACCGTCCAATTTTCGTTTTAGAAATGCTACTAATTTGGACATTTATGAAATAGCTAAGTTATTTTTTCGTAACCCAGTTGAATAATCGCTCCACAGAATGAGAGATCTTATAACTTTTTTTAATTATTGTATCAACAGTTTTTATTACTAATTAAATCTGACGTAAGTAATTAGACATTTTCCTCATGATTTTTTGGGTAAGAATCACATTACTGTTCCCTCAATTTCTTCAATTTGTGTGAGCTGTTGAAATACAAAAATATAAAGCACTAGCTTTGTTTATAGTAAAATAGCTAGTGGCAATTATAAAGGACATGGCATCCGAACAAGAGGGATCCTGGGTTTCAGTAGATTTTTCTGAAATATCTTGTACAATAATTACGACCCAGGATGACACTTGTATACGCAGTAAATTTTTGTTAGCCTACAGGGTGTACCAGAAAACAGGTCCGAAGGTTCCTTCTTTTGCAAAGTTTAAAAATATTATTTTTCTGTTTGGATATGAATATCCTTTAAAAAATCGATTAGTATAAGGATTTTGAAATATATATTTATTTCACGAAGTGTCCTATAATCAAAATATATGAGGTGCTATGATTGTTAATGATAAATACTAACTTTTAAAGTTCTAAAAAATGTATGATATCATATGATGTCATAGTTTTCATCATCGATGAAGTTTGTATCTCCCTCACATTCATTTGTTTGATTTCCTTGAATTTGAATTGTTTTATTCACAGTCGTAGAAAAAATGGTGTATATACCACGAGCGGAAAATACTTTGTCACCCTAACGCGAACTTTTAGTCGCATTTTGATATGTTGAGCTATATAACAGATGGTCGAGAATCAAGCATAGGTATCTATTTTGTATATATATTTTTGTGTGTGTATGAGATAAATAAAATATTTAAGTAATGCTAGAAATGTAGCAAATAGGCAATAAATGTATTAAATTGGAATTAAATTGGAAAACTGGCTATCACTAAAATGTTCCGGGTTCGATCCCCGGTCATAGAAGTGGAATTAACTGTGAGAGATATTACTTTCACTATCATGAATATTGGATGTATGTCTGTTGTCTCTAAATGTGTACCTCCTCCCGTAAAACATTTATTTAGGGATACAGGGTGTTGTATTATATGTGTGGTGTTATTATTTTGAATAAAAGTTGCTTTGAAATTCATAATCCTTTTAGTTAAAGTATATTAGAAACGGATACATTTTTTTTTTTGTTAAGGCTAAAGAAAAAAATGGTTCAAAACGGTTCTGAATTCAATTTAAAAAAAAACTGTGTCTGTATGTGTATATGTAAGTATCTGTGTATATCTTCTGACATTTTCCCGAAAGAAATTTACACTTTCTTTACTTAAAATAATTGTAAACTCCTCATCCTCGATCATCATTTTTTATTGTTAAAGTACAAGAAACTACCACAAATAAAATACTTGAACTAGATCATAAGAACAACACAAAAACAATTAGAATTGAATATTTATAAAACTGTATAAAAACAAATTTTTATTTTCGTCGTATGCAACTGATTTCCTTCAATTAGTTCTCTCTCTGTTCAATCAAAGGTCATCTTCATCATTTCACAGGACACCATATACGGTTATTATTCCAAATGGATGCATTCTACTGTATAAGCCTGTACGGAGTTTTGCATTCATTAATCAAGTGGGAACATGCAACAAGTATCCCAGAGGATTATCCTATTGGACCTTGAAACAATGTCGGCTTTACTTTTACAATATTCATAACGCCTTGTTTCCAAAGCTGTACAGTCAAAGGTAAAAACGAAACAGATCATTTTGTAGTCTAGTGAAATAAAACAAAATAAATAGACAGTACAAGGTGATCAGTTTTTTAATTGTCTTATACGAATTTCTAGTTTTCTTTATCAGCTAGCAAAAAAATCAAAAAATGCAGGTTATAGTTTTTTTCCTAAAAACCGAGGAATTCATTATGGCCCGTCAAGACAGTGATTTCAACACTTTGGTCTACTGTATGGCGTGTAGAGGTTCCTGATATGAACTGCAGGACCTGCCGTCAGGCTCCGGAATCGTCCTTACTTTCTATATATCCTATATATGCGATTACAGCTTACATCCACCGATATAACGCGGCATTACGAGTGCTATATTACCACCTAAGATACTCTTACGGGGTAGACCAGACACCAGTGCTGCATTATATCCACGGAAATAATGAGGTCTTGTCGAGAATGAGATATGTCGAATTTACTGGAACTAGTCGTTCGCGACGGTCAGGCTAATCCAAGCCAATAAGCCTGACATAGTCCTCCTCGACCATCAACTCTAAGTCATGTATGTTATCGAGTTCTCAGCACCTGCTAAGAAAAACATCACCTGGAAGGAGGAGGCAAAACAGACCAAATCTCCAGTACGAGCTTCAATTGCTCAATTGCTTACCCAGGCAACTCGGTCAAGATGGTCGTCCTTAATAATCGGTGTATTCTGAGGGATGAAGCCGACGCTGCTCTCGGAATTGTAGATCATACGAGGTATTGACACAATAAGTAAGCTGTAGCGAAATTGTCCCCGAACCAAAATAAATATTTCAGAACAAAGAAATCGGTTCCAACAGTAGTCGATAAACTCTGGCATGGTGCTTTCTTTAACACCATAGACATAGAAGTACTGGGTTTATCGACCAAGTTGAAATTCATCTTTTTTAAATTCAGTCGTACTTAAGACAATTGATGTTATCATCTTGGTCCTCCGTAACTGCGTGACTGGTTCCTAATACCAATTAAAACTCCTAATATTCAGCGCGATTTCAACTTAAATTCAGCGCCATAACCCGATATGACGAGTGCTATACTACGATCCAAGGAATCGTAACGATAGGTCTGACACTAGTGCTGCTTTATGCCTCCAGGGATGTTAGTTAACTGCAGAATTTACTGGAACTATTCGTTATACAAACTAATGGAATAAGTCCCCCTATTCGACCATTTACGACTGGCCGAAGGTCCCTTGACCCTCAGACTAAAGTGATGTATGCCATCGAGTTCTCATCTATGTATATGTTATTTTGTTTAATGGTCGGTAATTCTCATAAAATGATTATTTAGGATTGAATTTATTTTTTTGTAGGCATTGAATTTTTTTAAAATTTGCGCACAAACGCAAAAAAAAATTTCAATTGAATGAATTTCATTTTTGAAAAAAGCAGAATCGTTTATGGTAAATAACAAGTTATATTTATCGTGACGTTTCCTTTTCTTATTGAGAGCATCTAGTTTCTTTTAATATGAGGTTTTGGTTACTTATTCTTCATATAAAACATATTTTTTATACAATTTTAAATTAATTAAGGACGCTTAGTCTACTAGCTTATAAGAATTTTTATAGGAATTGTTTATAGAGAATTTGATCTGTTAGTAGAGTTGCACTCGTCACATTCACTTCAAACATTTAAATTTCCCAAATATCATGAGTTCGCTCGGTGATTTTGGAACAAATCTTTTTTTTTTTAAACCGACGTAATTAATATGAAGGTGTATAATTAAACGATGCGATGTAGTACTTAGTGATGGATTCCTCAAGTTTTTTGTATTCCTATTTAAACAACAGAAGCTCATACCTGCAGTACCAGGGTTTTAAATCTGTTGAAATGACAGCAACCTCAGGAGTTCCGCAAGGATCCGTTCTAGGGCCTTTTTTGTTAATTATTTTCATAAATGACATCGTCTTAGTTATATGCAGATGATCTAAAACTATATTCGTCAATTTCCAACTTTGAGGACTGTATTACTTTGCAGGAAGATTTAAATAAATTGAATCTTTGATGCGAAAAAATTTATTACCTGTCAATATTAGTTAGTGCAATTGCATGAGTTTTACGAGAAACTGCAGCCAATTGATATATACAATTACTACCAGAATATAATTTTCATTTATTCCTCCCCTTGAACTAGGTATTATAACATTTTTCTTAATATTTTATGTTAAAGGGTATAAAATTGTTTTAGAAAACAGCGTATCTTAAACTAGTTAGGACTCTTAAGTGATTATGAAAAGTGAATAAACCGTTACTTTTGCGGGAGATTGTACACTATCATATTCGTCGTATCAACATAAGTAGGGACAATGTTAATGCGGCAACTGGGAAAACTCGATATTAACATCGAGAGGGAAAATGGAATATAATGGACCAATTATAAGATTGAAATTGAAGAGCTTATTCGCAAAACGTATATAATTCTCTATTTAAAAGACTTCCAGACGTCTTTCATGTCCATTACAAAGGAAATATAATGTAGGGAGAGGAAGATTCAATGAGAGAAGTTTATAAAAAAAAGGTGCTGTTGCTGTTCTCGGTTTAGTATTTTTAAGGTATCCGCATCTGTTTGTGGGTTTCGGTATAAAAAACAAATTAGAAGAAAGACTAGAAGTTTACTTTTCTCCACTTTAACAGAAAATTCGGCGTATAACTGAATTCAAACGCGTAAATTACTAAAACCACATAAATTCTAATTTAATTTTGGTTTATTCCCATTTGACCTTAAACTCGTTTAAAAGGAAAGGAACGAATATTTCTATAATAAACGATTTAACACTTAAGCAACGCCAAGAAAATAAAATATTAAGAGTACATTTACATTTAGCCAAGCAGAACGAAAGGTACGTCTGTTATATTAAAATGAAGAAACTTTATGTTAACAACGATGTATATACACCGGACGAATTAGAATATATTGATAAAAGTGAGATTACCTACCAAGTAAAACCGAATAGTGCCCCAGAAACTCCAACAGTCCAAACTTTTGGTTTAAAAGAAGAAACAAAAAAAAGAAGGTTTTGAATAAATGTGCCTTAAATACACCGAAAACGTCAGCATCAACTCAACAGGCAGTGTTAAGGAAAAAAAGAAGCAAAAGAAACCCACAGGCAGGCAAAAGATACAATAAAAACTCGTTCTGGCTCAACCTCCACTAAATAGTCTTCTTCCTTCAGATGTTTTTGTAAAAATAAATGTTTGCTTTAAACTGTTTTTAATGTGATAGGCATTTTGTTACTAAGTGGAAGTATATTACATTTTAATATGTACTCAAATCTTAAACTAATAAATCATTGTTAAATATTCTTAAAACATTGTTAATATATTTCTCTCTTTAGCTTATATATGTATATATATTTATCGTACATTCGGATTAGTTTACACTTTAACATGGACCAATATTTTAGAGATTTTAATTTATATACTATTGAAACTTACACATTACTAAATTGTATGGAAGCAAAAACAATTTTGATTGTAAATAAGCGTGTAGGAAATTTTAAAATATTGCAAAACAACATACGGAGTTTAAATAAAAATATGGATGAATTTATGTACTGCTGCAAAATTTAGAAATAAATGTCGATTGTTTAATCTTGACGGAAACGTGGAAACTTGATGACCCAAATTCGTTTGGTATAAGTGGCTACAACATGATATATAACTGTGGAGATCTAAATCAAAATGATGGAGTTGTAGCATATATTAAATCTAATTTAAATTATAAATATGAAATTAAACAAATAAACAATATTAACCTATTACAAATAATAGTATATTTCAACAAAGATAATAACGTCAACATAACCTCCATTTATCGATCTCCATCAACAGATCCACATGAGTTTAACCATCATTTGCAAAATTATTTTCAGTCAATGAATTTTTTACCAAAAAGACTATTATATATTCATAGGTGATATGAATATAGACATTTTGCAAATAAGCGAATATACCAGTGAATATATTGACATATTAAGTAAATTTGGTTATATTTCGGCAATAAATAGTGCCACCAGGGTTGATCAGAACCATAAGTCATGTATTGATCACATCTTTATTAAACCGAAATTTAATAACATTGATTTCTTAATACCACTAATAATCGAAACGGATGTTACCGATCATTATACGATTATATTACAGATCATATTAAATAATAATAAATTCTATGAATCCAGTCAACATAACAATAGTCAGCTGTATATTAAAAGTGTCGATAATAATAAGTTAAAAACTAAATTAGCTGCTATATCCTGGGATTCAGTATGTTCGACGTCAAACATTGATTCTGCAACAAATAAATTTATTCAAATTATAAGTCAGGTCGTAAATGATAGTACTACAAGGAAAAAATTAACAGGAGTAATACTAAAAAAACCAAATGGATTACTAATGCAATTTTAAGGTCAGTAAATAAAAAAAATTAAATGTAAAAAAACTTAAAAAATACCCAAATAATCAAGAATTAAAAACGCAGTTTAAAAATTATAAAAATATGCTAACAAAACTTATATAAAAAACAAAAGAAAGCTATTATAGAGATGTCATAAATAATAATAAAAATAAATCGAAAACATTGTGGAATATAGTTCAAGATATCACAAAATCAAAAAACAAAATTACTGAAATAACATCTATAAAAAAATTAAATAGGAGAATTAATAACAGATATAAACGAAGTTTCCAATGACTTTAATAAACCATTTGTAAATATGGGAAAACCCTTAACAAAAAAAATAAATATAAATAAAAACTTTAAATTTAAAAGAACATCAAAATTACATTCATTACTATTATTACCTACAAATAAATATGAAATTAAAACAATAATAAATGAACTGAAAAATAACAAGGCACCAAGACTGGATAACTTAAGAGCTAAAACCTATATCTGAGTATTTAATAGCACCCTTAGTTTTTATTATAAATAAATGCATGTCATTGGAATATTGGCCACAGGATTTTAAGAATTCACTAGTAATACCTGTTTACAAAAAAGGGGATACTAGTTTAGCTAGTAACTGTAGACCAATTTCCTTAATTACCAATTTTAGTAAGATTTTTGAAAAGATATTAAAATATAGGTTATTGTCTTTTCTAAATAAATAACAGGCAATATGGTTTTACAAACAAGAAGTCTACTCAAGATGCTATGTTAGATCTAATATTCAACATGCATTCCTCTTTGGACAAAGATAAACCATGGTTATGTACTTTTATAGATCTGTCCAAAGCTTTTGATACAGTAAGCCACTCCCTGCTTTTACAATCATTGGAAGATATTGGAATAAGAGGAGAATGTTTAAATCTATTTAAAAATTATATATCTCATAGAAGCCAATGTGTAAGAGTAGGAAGTGTCTGTAGCAATAAATTAAAAATAGAATATGGTGTACCACAAAGTTCAGTTCTGGGACCCGTACTATTTCTCATATACATAAATGATTTATTTATCTTGCCCAGTATAGAAAATATTATAGGCTTTGCAGATTATACTGCAATCATATATAAGGCCATTACTTGGACTGAATTACAAGAAATGATGGAAGAAGACTTATTATATATAAAAAGTTGGTTTGATAAAAAATTATTAATTTTAAATCTAAAAAAGACAAGTTACCTAACTTTTTAGCTGTAATAAGTCAAATTTACCAACTTTTAATTCTCTAAGAATTGAACTCCCGGGGAACAATTATATCAAACAACCTGAAACACAATTGAAATACTTAGGATTAATTATTGACCGACATTTAAGATGGGAGTCACATATTCAGTTTGTCATAAAAAAACTTCAATTTATTTTAACAAATTTCGTCAATTATGTAACATACTGGATAAAAAACAAATGAAATCGACATACCACGCTCTAGTCGAAACCCATTTGAATTATGGTATCCTAGCTTTGGGGTGGAGCTGCAAAAAATTACATAGAGCCATTTGAAATCCCACAAAAAAGATTTTTAAAATTAATGTTACAACAAAAATTAACTTACCCAAGTGATCTGGTTTACAGTGACGCCAAGATTTTTGATTTAAGACAATTATTTTAATTTAACAGCAACGTAAAGTATTTTCTTCATTATAAAGTCTAGTATACTTATAGTTCACATTATTATTTGGTGGTATGTTAAATTCACATTGTATTAATTGGGTAGAATGGTCAGACCATCATCCATAACTCTGCATGTTGTCTCATGTGTGTCGCCGAAATTGGTGCAAATATAATCAATGCAGCTAGAGGAATTAGTAGATATTCTTATTGGTTCATTTAATAGCATATTAACATTACAAGTTTGTAACAGATCACATAGCTCATTTTTTTCTTTAGACTTCCTAGATAAATAATCAATATTTAGATCTCCACACAATATAATGTTACAATTATTTATAGTTCTATTTAATACACTGTCCAAAGTTAACGTAAAATTTTCAAAATTGCCCTGTGGTGATCTATAAATTGACAACAATTTTGCAAATTTTATCTCTATGCCAACTATTTCAATGTCCTTTTCAATTGAAGATTCTAGTATATACATACATAATTTCCTTAACATTAAACTCGCCATGATTTTTATAAAATATAGCCATACCACCATTATTATAGACATTTCTACAGAAAATTGTTGTTCTGTTGTAACCATTTATTTTTATTGCCAAAATTTCTGATATTTTCAGCCAGTGTTCTGTTAAACAAACAACATCTACATTATATAGATTTAAATACAATTCAAGTTCCTCAATTTTGTTTTTGATACATTGTATGTTTTGGTGTAGTATTACAAGTTTACATTGTTGTCCTATTCTAATAGCATTTGATTTATATCTTAAATTATTTACGGGTGATTGCTATTCATTAGATATTTGCTTAATCTTTTGTCTTTCCGCTTTTCCTTTTTTTAAATACATAGGACATGACGTATCAAAAACAGAATGATGAACGTCTGAACCAAGGTTAGTCTTAGAATTTACCTCTACACAATTAGCACATTTTACAATATTACTTTCACATTCTTCTGTTTTATGTCCATTTTTAATACACTTTAGGCATTTTTCTTCTCTTTCACATTGGTTTGCATGGTGATTGAAGCCTCCACATTTAAAACATCTAAACACATACACTTATGTACTCGAAGATCCTACATCTCGACCAGTTAATATATAAATGCTTTTAATCTAATATCTTTTTAAATGTTACAGGGTCACACTCTACTATAGCCATATACTTCGATCTCATTTTTTTAAACACTCTTAGCTCCATTTTAAATAAATCATGTTGAATGTTTATATTTTGTTTTTTTATCGAATCTAATAAATCGTCTCCCTCATAATTCTCTTCAATGTCTACAATTTTTATGCACGGGTTTTTTAGTACTGGGGCCGTGATTTTATATTTTTTTGTTAACTTCTTTTCTGCTGCTTTCTTAATTTTCTCTTGTTCTTCCTTCGTTTTACATTTTATTACAACTCCACCTTCCTTTATGTCTTTTAACTGAGTGATACCTACTTCAAGTGCTGTTGGTTTAAGATTTTTTTGGATAGCCTCTTTAGTTTTTTTATACTCTTGTTTATTTTTTGGTTTGATGATGACTACTTCTCCTGCTGTTACATTTGCATAGCTTTTTTTATTACTTTCTATTTTATCTTCAATAGGAGAACTCAAACGATTGTTTAAAGCATTTCGAAATTCAGTTAATTCTGCAATAATCTCTGCTTTTAATTTATTGATTTCAGCATTAAAATTTATTATAAGGTCAAATTGCAATAAGCAAACTTCACAAAATTATTTTAAGCATTTGCAATTTTGCATTAGAATAAAATCTTTCGATGTTATACTTGCACATTTTTGATGATAATAACTTCCACATTTTCCAGCACATACAACTTTGTTTTCATTAGGATTTAATGTTTGTTTGCATTTATCACATGTTTTTTCCACGTCAGTCATTATTTAACGATATAAAGTTACAAACATACACACTCTATGCGTTTTTTACATTCAATAATTATATCACTAATAATAACGAAAAGAGATATTAGCAATTTAAGATTAATTAGGAATCTAACAAATACTATCAACTGACCTATCTCAACCGAAAATAAATTAAGATAGGTTCGGTGACTACGACATTGACCTCGTTTTTTACTATAATTGGTTCACCACTTTTTGCCACTTGTCTCCGATGGCATTTTTTTAACATAAACCCTTCAAACGCGCCGACCGACCGTTGATCTCGACGTAAATGAAAGTCGGCACGCCGAATAGCCGCTTACACGCTTTTTGTGAAGTTTTTTTTTTAAATGATTTATCATTTGAACTAAAAAACTGGAGTTGGATAACTTTGTCGGTGATTTTCTGAAATTTTTTGTATCTTTGCAATTTACAACGAACTTAGATAAACAAAAGCATGTTGTACGCGTCATAAGTGGGTCAGATGAGCAATGCAGCGGTCCACAAAAGTTTAACAGTATTTAAGTAAGTTAGGTCAGTTTTTCAACTTTCTTTTTTTATTTATTTTTTTTCGCAATTCGTGTTACTATATCAACAGGAACCCCTTTTAAAATTACACAGATAAGTTGGCGTTCACCCTGTATAATAAATTCAGTACTTATGATAAAATGTCTGTTGTATTTTTATTTCCGCATAAAAATTAGTTTCTTTAGATCCATCGGTATATTTAATTAATCATATAAAGTAAAAATTAGTTGTGTTATATAAAATGGTTATATTTAGAAATTAATCATCCAAAGTAAAGTTCATTAATCGTATTATTCCGATAAAATTTTAATTTTCATTACTCAACAGGTGCCGCTATTATAGTGAAAACCCATCCCCATTTTCCGCTCTAATTTTTTATATTTGTACTCACTAATGTCAGCAATATTTTCCAGGCAAAGCGAGAGAGTTAAACTACTTGACTGCACTTTGTTTAATATCTTGGCAATGAAGTGATCGCCGCAATTCCTCCATCTCGGAACATATCGTTTACTTACGGTGGTGCAGCACTTAACTGACCTCAAAATTAAGTCTCAGAAGTTTGTGTACCAAGCTCGCATTACTCTCTATATGGCCAACCCCACATCACAAGCAGCAGCGACCATTGCTTTTGTGTAATTAGTTTTGAGTCTTCAAAGATTACTATTACTTACTTGTAATAAGTCTATTAAATCTTGATATACAGTGTGTCCGAAATTGGGGGTAGATGTACAGGCTGTATTTCGCTTATTAACAGAGAACGATACATCCCACAATGATAGCATAATATTCCTATCTTCACTTGTTTCAGAGATAAGCACACAAACTTTCGTTTTTCCTATAGTCGCTATCTTGAATTTTTCATTGACTGAATATCGTTTTTTGTACTTTTTAAAGATGCATCACATCTTCAAAAATTATTGTGTCAAGGTTAATTTATAAAAACTGATTTTCGACAAGTAGGCCTGAAAAATATTATTATTTTTATTCAGATAAGGAATTTTTCCATTTTCCAAATCACCACCGATGACATCTGATCACAATTTTTGAGTTTCCTTGCTAAGAATGAGCAAAACAGCCAAACATGTTTATTTAATATCAATCAGGATACATGAAGTAGATTATGCAACTTGTTGATGTGACGAAAAAAATGGATCCAATAATTAATTATTGTGACATTTCGCCAAAAAATTGTGCGCCATTGTAAAATGTTATTTAAACAGTTTTATTTGATGGTTTTGTTGTTATTTTGTGTCGTTTCTTTGTTTACTGTTTTTGAGTTTCCTTGTTAAGAGTTCCTTTTTGTTATTTTTTTGGGTTCATTAGCAGAGCTCTCAATACTTGAAATTATACTTCAAGTATTTATTAGTACTTGAAGTACTTTACTTTAAGTACTTATCTGAGTAGATCTTTGTACTTGTATTTCAATTATTCACATAAGAAAACTTGAATTTTTGTTCGATTTTGTCAAGTAAGTTACTTTAAGTATTCTTAACAATACTTGAAGTATTACAACATAATTCAAGTAATAAATTGTACTTGAAGTATTCTTGGGCTACTTCAAGTAAATATTTGTGTGATACTTGCACTCTGAAACAATTACTTGGAAGTAAAATACCTTTTTCAATTATATTTTGCTTGTCAAAACTCACATAAATAAGACCATACAAGAAATGCTTTGGATTTACTAGAATTACTTAAGGTTTATTTAATTTTTCGATGCTGCAACGCCTCGAAGTAAGGTGTTTTACAAAGACTTTTCTAAAATTTTATTTTGTGCATAGTGTACAGTGATTAGTGTTTTACAGAATTAAAAAGGTAGATAGATAGCATATATAACTACACTGGATTGAATATGTGGGTAGGTTCCTTGTGAAACATCCTGAAAATAATTATTTTGTAGAAAAAACACTGCTTTTAGATGTTTAAAAAATGTATTTCGATACACTCTACATATGTTTCGGCTTGTTAGGCCTTTGTTAAGAGTGTTACAGATGAATACTAAAGCTATGAGGGCGATTATTCTAATATTTATGCAATAATAGCTAATAAGGTTAAATTACAGGCATTTCCAGGGTAATAAAACTAAGTACCTACATACTTGGAATATAATTCAATGGGGAATTCTTAATACCTCATCTATTATAGGTGTGTTTATGAAATTTAGTTGGTCATTGGTGCTGCGAGGATTGTTTTTAAGGGATTTTTTTATTGCTAGTTGTTCAAGAAAGTTTAATCGTTTTTCTTTTCTTTCTGTGTGAATTAAATTTATATTCTCTGTGTAGATAAAATGATTATTTGCAATGCAATGAGTTGACATTCCTATATTTTTATTGTTATTTAAAATTGATTTTTTTGTGTTCATTTACCCTATTAGCTATACTTCTACCACTCTGGCCAATGTAGACCGCGTTGCAATCTTTACATTTAATTTCATATACACCCGATTTGTTAAGTTTACTTATTTTTTCTTTATTGTTGACCAAAATGCTTCCTAAGTTTGTTTTGTTTACACTTATTGTGGAGATATCTAAATTATTTAATTTTCTACTAATTTTGTCACTATACTTCGGAATATAACTAATGAAATTGTACTTTGTTGTTTTGTTAGGTACAGTAAAAAATTCAAAAGGAATTTTTTTACTGTAGTACTATTAGGTAATTATTATTACGGTAAGATTACATGTTGCATCCATTTTCCTCCGAAACAATTAAAATGATCTCCATTTTAAAGGTTCAGAATAAGATTTTTTGGTGTAGACTTTGCTAATTTAAAACTGATTTCAGATATACCGGGTCCGTTGCAAGGGGTCAAAACAAAGTAAATTTTTAAATCGCGACACACATGTAATAAATTTATTTTTATATTCACTAATTTTCACCGTGTGGTTTACAAGCATAAGCTTAGCATATAACTAAATATGTCAAATTACATTTTTTTCACAACTCTAATCTGAAACTAACTGAAACCATTAAACCATTTATCCATTCCAAAAATACAAATTGTATTTAAATCGAAAGTTACTGATTTTTACTTAGTTCTTTTACGAATTTTTTGTAATACTTCAAGTAATTTTATGTACTTTAAGTATTCTATATATCTAAATTACCAAAGCATACTTCAAGTACTGTTGTTTTACTATAAGTAATTTACTTGGCGATAAATCAAGTAATTTTCAAGAGGACTTGATAATTGAAGTATATATTAAGAAAAACAATACTTGATACTTCAATTAATTTTTTGATATTTTAATACTGGATACTTATACTTCAAGTACTTTCTAAGAGCTGTGACAGCTTTGTCTATTAGTTTATTTAATAGTATTACTCATACTATTAAATAAACTAATAATAAATAAAAATATGGTTCTAAGAGGAGAAAACAACTAAATATGCTTGAAATTTACTTTAAAACCTATAATGTAATAATACTGTCTTAGAAACCATTAATGATAATCCCACAGCATCGGTAAGAGAAATTTCAAATAATTTAGAAGTTTCCCAAACAGTAGTTCACTGGATTTTGAAAAAAAAGTGTCAACAATACAAACTAACAATTGTACAAGGACTAAATGAAGATGATTATGGTCGAAGACTATTTCATGAAATATAGTTCCAGTAAAATGGTTGCCCTGCACAGAACACAAAGATAGTGTGAAACAATTTTTAACAGAGATTTCTAATAATTGCGCCATATCAAACAATTGACCTATTCTGAAGTCTGCAAGATCACCAGATATTACACCTCTGGACTTTTATCTGTGAGCATGTAAATAATGAAGTTTACAAATTTGATTCACTCGAAATCGATGAAGTAGATATTGGAGGAAAAATATTAGATGCCTTAGTTAGCTTCGATTAACCACAATACTTTATTAAGAGTAATTTCTTCAGTGTTCGAGAAAATATATGCCCACCATTTTCGAACAGTTTATCTAATTTTTAATTACAGCATTTTCTTGTTTTATTCAGTCATTAAAAATTAAAGTTATTGTTTATTTACTACTGTTCTAATTCTCTGCATAAAATCTAGTTTCTAAAATTTGCTTATTTCGTACTTCCTCCATAAAAAAATGCATCATTTCTTATTTAGTTGAATTGTGTAGTAAAATTTTATAAACAAGTGCAACTTTGTTATAGCCTGTTTGTTGAAAAACTTCTTTTTCTAACTGCTGCTGTCACATTACCGAATACGGCGGAATTCCGTCTTGCTGATACCACAAGTCACCTGATGGACGATTTAAATCTTCCTCTTTAGAATATAAACTTTTTTATAGAAGAACTAGGCCGAGTTTCTTGACCTTGAAGTAGAATGTTTAATTTACCGTCTTTTAATTTTGACAAATCTTTCACGTGACCGGTTGCCATACTTTTTTTCTATCTTGCTTAAATGATTTTCTATTCTGATGTTCACACACACAATCAATAACACACACACATGCACACTATATTTCTAAGTTGTAGAATTCATTTCAGTTTTGTAAACATTAAAATGCAACTCTGTGCATCCAGGATACATTTTAATCAAATACTGGAATAACGTTATCCAGTTTTATTTCGAAATACGAACTCTAGTATGAAATATTATTTGCAAGTTATATAAATGTTTTCAATTATAGTGAGTAAATCCTCAACTTTCATCTTGCATCAGTCTAAGAGGATTCCGCCATTAAACTTCGACTTGCAAATGTTAAGTACATACGAGGGAAGCAAATACATTCTTTATAACAGTGGTGAAATTACTCTCTGAATTTCTGGCTCTTAGTATAATATTGAGAGACAAATGAAAGATCATCAGGTAAATATTAAATTTTACAATTATTATTTCTAGTAAGTTTCCTCACATTTTAAAACGTGCCCTTCTAGTACCCACTAGGTACTAATACTTTATAAATCCATATGTACAGGGTCCAACGAAAAGTCCCACCGCAATATTTTATTTATTTTTGGAATGTTTTAAATAAAAAGTTTTAGTGAATCAAATGAACTCTTTTTAAAATCCCTGCAAAGAATATACAGGTGGTCCCATAAAGGCGGGATAAATCAAAGTTAAATTTTTTTAAATGGAACACCCCATATTTTTTTATATTTTTGAAATTTGTGATTTTTGTGATTTAAAACATATAGATTTGTTGTATCTTATCTTTTACTGTTTTTTATTTATTGCAAATTTTATACTACTAATATCTGCAGGATCACCATGGATGAAAAACAATTAATTTGATACGTATGCTTTACAAAATAATTTAATAAATTCAAGAAGCAAACTACGTGATTTTTTTACTTTATCAGAGTGATACGATCATGGATTTCTTATATCCATGGATACGATATATTCACTATTTATAAAAAATAACAGGAAAACTTCAGTGGGTAACATTTTATTGGGTATAGTATGTATAATAGTAGTTATAATAATTAATACGTAGTTTTTTTTTGAATTTATTAAACTATTTTGCAAAGCATGAGTGTCAAATTAAGTGTTTTTCGTCCATGCTAGCCTGATAACCTGGCAGATGCTGGTAGTATAAAATTTGCAATAAATAAAAACTGTAAAAGATAAGATAGAATATATCTATATATCTAAAATCACAAAAGAATACAGATTTCAAAAAATGTAAAAAAATATAGAGTGAACCATTTAAAAAAATGTAAGTTTGGTTCGTCGCGTTGTTATGGGACCACCTGTATATTCCTTGCAGGGATTTTAAAAGAGTTTATTTGATTTACTACCACTTTTATTCTCGAAAATAAACAAAATATAGGGGTGGACCTTTCCGTTGGATAGCTCTGTACTTTATATAGCCTAAAGATAGTTTAAACACCATTGTGTCACTCGTCACGAGACAACATCTTTAATATACAGAAGGATGTGCGGTTCTGTTTAAGTCATGGTAGTAGTATTGCAAATATCGTGATGAGCCACCATTTTGAGATTTGACAAATATTCATTTTTTAGAAAAACCGATTTTCTCACATTTCAAGGCTCCTATAAATAAGTAAATAAGTAAGTAAGTAAGTAAGTAAGTAATTTATTAAATAAGCAAGCCTAATATAAAAAAATACAAATATAGCGTATAAGTAAGTAATATAAACTAAAAACACTAATTGTGTTTATCAAAATTTTAATAATATTAAAAGTGATAATTAGATAAAAATAAAAATAAACATAAACATGAACATAAAAAGATACTGTACTTTAAATAGCAAAGAAATATACATTTACTTTAAACAATTAAATTGGGTAGGTTGTACAATTCAAATATTGAATATTGCGATAAACAATAAATAACTGAAACTCGTACTTAAAAATTAAATTTAAATATTCGAATAATTACAACAATATATTGAAAGCATTTGATTTAGGTTCATCGAAAGGACTTCAGTAGCATTTTAAATGATTAGTTGTAGTATGCAGTATGCCTACTACTTGAGTCAACCCCAATTAATTCGTAATTGTCTATCGATAATTCTAAATTGTCCATGTCATCTGTTGCTCATGATTCTGATAATAATATTATAGATGGATTATAACAAACAGTTATAAATGATATATAACTTGAGCTGTATGCTTCGTGAAACTTTGGATATTCATATATATAGCATCAATATTATAGGGTATATTAGGCAGCTTTATTAGTTGTTTGTTTTATTAACCATTTTAGGTATATTATTAACATATTTTATAACCTTAGTATTGTCATTAAGTTCTTCCAGTTGCTTTTTGATTGAGGCATAATATTCTCTTTGCATTTTCGTCTGATCTGCAAAAATTTTTACATTTGGTATATTTATTTTATTTTCACTTTTTAATACAAAAACAGCATGGTTGCGACTTGGTAAAATTACTTTTATTGGACGATTTTTTCCTGCCTCATATTTTCCCAATCTTTGCATTTTGCAGCTATAATTTTCAAACTGCTCATCGATACCACTATTTTTTAAAATATTTTTAATTGTGTTTGTATCATCGCTTACTCTTCTTATTTTTGTTGACTGTGCTGACTCTTATATGTTTGTTACAATTATATAAGAGAGTATTTATCATAAAATAGTAATTTAAATTTTGCAATAGTAAGAAAATTTTGTTGTAAATCACAGCATTAAATCAAAAATATGTGGGGTATTCCATTTAAAATAAGAAAGTACATAAAAATTTAAAATACCATATAATAACAATATATTAAAATTTCATCAATTTATTTCTATAAACAAAGAAAATAGAGCAGGTGAGCTAGGTTTCGTTTACACCCTGTATATGAATATTATAACCAACGGGGAAGCTGGACTCAAGATTAGATTTGATTATTATGTCCCTAATGACCTCTAATCTCAGCGACCTAAAAAGATCTTTTTGTGATAATGATAACCTTTATATCTATGTATATTCTTCAATTTCTAGGTTTCTGAAGAAGCCTAGAACTTTCCTGGGAGATGTGGTTCTTACTTCGGCAGGTGTATATGTTCCGCAATTTCTGCTTCATCTGTACAAAAGCGACATATATCGCTTTCAGCTCTGCCCATTTTTTTTGAGATGGTATTTCAGTGGGCAATAACCTGTGATAAGGCCTGTTAGTATTTAATGCCGGTGGAATTAAATTATTATTCAACATATTATTTCTTTAGCAACATGCAGTACTGGAAGAAGAGAACGATGCACCATATAAAAAATAAGAACTAGGTATAAATTAACAAACCAAATGAATAACTGAGAAAAATCTGTAAATCTCACTTAAATATTGGAAAGCAAATTTGGTGACTTCAGAATTTATGTAGTACAAACCTACAAGAATCAAAAGAAAATATCAAGTTATACATCAAAGCTGTCTAGATATAGGTATAAACAAAATTTGTGCATGCATGTGAAACAATTTTAACCTTTCGCCCTCCAATGACCCGATAACAATGGCTCCCAAGTAATTATTCGCCGAACAGTTCTTATAAAGATAATGCCGCCGACTTATAGGGTCATCATAAATTACTCCAGAATATACATAAATGCTATATCTATAGCAATGTTCGTGCCCTAAAAATTAATGAAAAACCAGTCTTCTTATTTTTCTGCTAGTTCTATGTCTATTATTGCAAATTATTGATCAATTATGACAGAAAATGAAGTTTAATTTCTCACTTCACACAAAATAATGGAACTAATCTCACAGAGGGACAGCCCCTTGGATGCAAGTTGTGTCACCAAGGAGACGTCAGGAACAGAAGCGAGGATCAAGGCAAGCGGAGAGGGATAAGATGTGAAACACGTAGGCATTGATCTGGAGGACTTCGTGTAGCCTTATATATAAAACTGTATTTATGATATTTTTATGGACTGTGAATTATTACAAGATGTAATGAAGACGAGTTATTCGAATTTTAGTATCTTTAAAATTATGTAACATAAAGACATGAGGGAGAATCCTTATTTTAAAAAGGAATGTACTATGTGTAAGATATATGGAAATTATTATATTTGTCGAAGTTGTGTAATTCTTATCACGTAGTAGTAAATTTACTATGCTATTATAATATTAATTCAAGCAGTTCTTTATAAGGAAAATTCGCCGATTAATTATAACTAGAGATCAGGCAATAGCGATTAACGACTTCAATTCCAGTGTTGACTCTAGCGATTTGACTACGGAAAATGTTTATTTATTTATTTACGGGACAAGCCCTTTTTACAAAAGTATACAATATATATGCAATATTATTTAGAGTAAATCAAAAAAAAAAAAAAAACATACAGAGTAGAAATAATACATAATAGATTAGATTAGATTTATTTCCCAAAAATTACTGTTACACAACAATAATAATACAAATATGCTTATATAGATATCTACATAACATAATGCGCCTTAATCTAACCATAAGGGAAATAGCATTTACTTAAATAAGTTCAATCCTAATTAATATACAATACACGTATGTACTTTAATAAGTTCAAACATTATAAGTATACAATGCATGGAAAATATTTTTGAAAGTAAACCCTTTGAAAACCTTCTATGGTTGAAATGTCGTAGTAAAGTATTCTTCTAGGTTATAGAACACGTAATTATTTAAAACTTTCTTTAGCCTAATATTGAATAAGTTTTCGTTGTTTATGCAAGTAATAGAATTTGGTAAGTGATAAATTTTTATTCCGAAGTATAAAGGACCTTTCTTATTTGTGACATATCTATAATTTGGTGCAATTAGTTTTAAGTTAGATCTCGTATCGTAATCATGAATATCGGCAGGTGTCGATATTGTGTTTCGCTGTCTGTAAGTTTTTATAGCTAATTTATATATATAAAGATTGATTACAGTGGGTACACATAAGTTTTTTAACGCTGTTCTACAGGATTCTCTTGGGCCAATAACACAAACTTCTCGCACAGCGCGTTTTTGTGTAGTTAAAATTTTTTGAAAATAAGTTGCGTTTCCCCAAAATTCCACACCATATTGTAGTATGCTTTGAGAATATGCAAAATACACTGATAGTGCCGCTGCAAAGCTGATATTTTCTTTGATGTTCTTTATTGCATAAATTGCATGCCCAAGTCTTTTATTTAAATCAAAAATATGCGTCGACCAATTTAAAGATTTATCAATATATATTCCTAAGAATTTAGTATCAGTTGCTGATATTATTTGTCCTAAGTGAGTTTGAATATTTATATCTAAGATTGGTGCATGAGGTTTTTCAAAAGTTATATTCAATGTTTTTTCGACATTTAAGAGCAGTTTGTTAGCATGAAACCAGTTTGTGATACCGTTCATTGCCTCTTCACTTTTAACTTTAAGATCGTTCAAATTATCATCATTCACTATAATACTGGTGTCATCAGCGAACAACGAAAATTGTAATGAAGGGAAATTATCAACAAGATCATTTATATATATTAAAAATAGTACCGGACCTAATATGGACCCCTGAGCCACTCCAAATTTGATATATTTTGCTTCTGTAATAACAGTTTTTCCAATTTCCTGAGATTCGTCATATAGTCTGACAAATGCAGATCTTTGTTTTAAATACGAAGTAAACCACAGAAGTGGTGTACCGCGTATTCCGTAGTAATTAAGTTTCATTAGTAAGATATTATGATCTACACAGTTAAAAGCTTTAGACAAATCGCAGAAGATACCCATAGGAATATGCTTATTTTCTAGAATATTATTAACATAATTTATTAGTTTAAATGCAGCGTCAGATGTGCTACAATCTTTTTGAATCCAAACTGAAATGGCATTAAAATTTTAAATTTTTCTAAATAATTTACTAACTGGTTTTTTACTATTGCGTCTAATATTTTCGAAATTGTTGGCAAAAAGTGAAATAGGTCTATAATTTGAAATATTGTTTGTCGCCTTTTTTAAAAAGCGGCTTAATAGTTACTATTTTGAATTTGTCTGGGAATATCCCACATAGTGGTTATATTGTTTTACGGATTTCTTAAATGATGATACAAAAAATTCAATATTATTATGAATTGTATTGGCAGTTTTTAATATCCTAGTCATTGTCTCATTCTGTCCATAATTAGTATGATGAACCAGCACATACGAAATATCTCAGAATGCGAGTCCTTCTGTCGTTCATATTAAATTTTATTAGGCTTGTAAGGTCTGGTCTCTGAATGTGTCCGTTTATTATTTCATGTAAAAAGCACGCATCGGCTTTCAATCTTCTATACTCTAATGTATTGATATTGAGATCTAAGAGAATTCGATTATAGTTATATTCTTTTTTTGGATACCTCAACTTAAATGCACAATATCTTAATAACCTCGTCTGAACATTTTCAATAAAGTTAATATAATGTGATATCTTACTCCTGATAATTTATTTTTATTTTATACTTACTCAATGTCTCGATTTAATTGTGCTGAGTGCCAACCAGATTAATAAATTAACCTGGATTTTGGATTAATCTACTTTGAGCTTGAAACATTTATCTCAAAAGAGCCGGTTCTAGGGCGTTATAAATTAAATTTAGGCCAAGAGTAAATACCAAATGATCATATAATGATTCCCAACTTTTAAAATAATAATTAACAATCTGACTACTTAAATTTAATATTGTTCTGACACTGGTTTTTAACAAAGTTTGTCACATACCAAGTTCCTTATATCTCTAACACTCGTTTGCATGCACCATTAACTCTGTCTCCTACGCTCACCGTTGGGATTTTCCTCTCCCCGTACTCTCCAAACTTCTTATTAATTTCTCTATCTTTAATTCTCCCCCATCTGACATTCACTTTTTAAGTATTTAATTATTATCAAACGGGGGTTTTCTAAAACAATAATTACAACAGCCGGAAAGTAACCTTTTAAGTACTAAACAATAGGTATATGGATTGCTGTATCAATTCTGCTTCCAATTATTATTATTTTTAATCTTCCTCCAAATTTTCCAATTATCCTCTGCTTGTTTATTGTTCTTTAACTTCTTATAATACGCCTTATTTATAAAAGCTTTATTTTATTTACTATACTTTTATTTTACCAGTTTTTTATCTCTTGTCATTCTTTTCCCAAAATAAAAATCCTTCACCCTCTAATTTTGTTCAATCAACAACTTCACTTGTTTTTCCCTAGTTACCCTGGATGTCTGAATCAATTGTGCAATATTAGCTGAAAATTTGTATCTCAGGGTTTCCAAACTGACTTCAAATAAATTATGATGATTGCATGCTTCCTCAAATGCATCATTTTCACTTTTGTTTATTTTAATTACAATGTTTTGCCAATTATCTGTACGGTATGTACTTCTATATTATAACTTAAATACTAATAATTATGTTCATTTAATATTTTTATTTCTTGCCTCATGGCTCTCAACACATTTGTTATTTCTTTATGTTTTAAGTATTGTTATATGAAACAACAAATTTCAAATTTGACCACAGTATTATTACATTTCCTGATATTAATGCTCAAAGTAATTGCCACTTTAGCTAATTTCTTAAATATTGTTCTTATTTCTCTCTTTTAAACAACTTAATTTTTATGACCCATAAATATTATGACAATAAATATGATAATTAGGGCACCAGATTGTATCTAGAAAAATATGACAAAATTGAGCGTACTAATGAACAGTATAACAATTTTAAACTAGCGACAGAAGAATCAGAGATCTTTGAATAAATCCTAACATTTTGAATGGTTTTGGTATTATTTATGTATATGAATAATATGATATGATAATTTACAATTTTCCAATTGATTAAAGACTGAGTCAACACCATTACAATGATCCAGATATTTGTAAGTATTAGATAGTTGCAGAATGTCAGCACCACCAAATAAGATATTCTAGCCCTCGTAGCAAAAATATGTTCTCGGTACATTACAATTCAGTACCATCACTTTTATAGCAAAAAATCACTTTACGACATTTAGAACTACACCACCACGTTTATTGACCTAGTCAACTGAATGATGATCCAATCGGAATATATATATTTTTTTTTGGCATTAGGCCATTAGCCATACAGCCAGACACAATATGGTGATACAGAGTTCTACCTACGTCGAACCTATACAAAAAAAAGAGAAAAAAAATTATATTTGACGACAGGCGAGGGAAAAAACAAGGACACACGCTTCTCGTCCTGGGGTCTATCAGGACTTTGCTTTTATTATAACAAACAGTTTTAAAGGACCACATTAGTATAAAGGTTTAAAGACACAGGAAAACAACAAAGGATACCTATGCTGAATAATTTTCAAAGTAACATTTCTGTTTCAACTAAAAAACTGATAATGCAGTCAAACACTGTTTTACTATTGAGACTGAGTAGAGAAAGTATATTTAACAGAGACTGAATATTGCAATTCATAAGATTGTTATACAATGTGTTGCTAGTTGCTTTGTTTTTCGTGCATTCAAAGAAAATATGATCAAGGTCTCCTTTCGTGTTACATGTTTCACAAATATCAGAGGGCACTACTTTTACAGTCTGAATATAAAAGGTGTTTAATGAAGAGAAGATTTGAATTATGCGCCAGTTTGGCTGTCATGATGTCACAAGATTATGATATGCCAGGTCGATAGGAGTAGATGGGAGTTAGTAAACATGGAGCGTTACACGAGCGTTAAACATTATTATCAAAATAGTGAAAGTTTGATTGCCACGATTCGGAAAGTGCGTCCAATTTTCGGTCGAAATAGTGTTCTTCATTTATCTACTGCGAAAAGAATAATCGAAAAAATTCGAAAGTACTGGTTCGGTAAGTGATGTGAAACACACGACACGAGCTCGTAGAAGTCGTTCAGAACAAAATATCACGGCAGTTCACGAGAGCGTGGCCGAGAGTCCAGGGACGTCGATTCGTTATCGTGCACAAGAATTGGACGCCACTCCTCAGCTTATTCTCACTGAAGATTTGCACTCCCATGCCTACAAAGTCCAATTCTCTCAACAACTTCTGCCAACAGACCATGCACAGCAAAGAGAGGTCGCCAATTGGATCCTTGAACAACAAGAAGTGAATGCCGATTTTGCGGACAAAATCATTTTCAGTGATGATGCCCATTTTCACCTCGATGGCTTCGTTAATAGGCAAAACTGCCACATTTTGGGATCAGAAAATCCACGAATGATTCATGAGAAAGCAATGCATCCAAAACTTGTCACTGTTTGGTGTGCATTGTGGTCTGGAGGAATCATTGGGCCGTTTTTCTTCTAGGACGAGGCAAGTAATGCAGTAACAGTGAATGGCGAACGTTATCGTGGTATGATAACCCAATTTTTTGTGCCTCAATTGGAAGATATTGCTCTCGACGACATGTAGTTTCAGAAGGAAGTTACTAATAGAGCATCGGCCGGTGAACGTGGACGATCTAAGCAGACATCGAGATGTTGAATTCGTGATGGTAATTTGTTATAATTAATTTGGTTATTATGGAGACACTAACAGAGAATCGGTCAGTCAACGAGGCCGAGACAGAGCGGACGCAAAACTATGTTGTAGACTTGGGGGAAGAAATTTAAATTATTTTACTTATTTTCGGCTATAACCTAGAAATTCTGCTGGTAAATTATTTAATAAGTATCTTAATAAATTAGGTGTGTGGTAGTGGTATATATGGAAAAATTTGGTGAGATCAAACTGTTTTTGTAACTTGTAGCTGGAGAAATCTTTTACAGAGTATCAAGTGCTCTCTCCTACTCCCCAATAGGGGTTTACATGTATCTTTCATTTTTATTATTATTGTGTATTGAGAAATTTATTATGATGTGTGGGTGTAATTTTGATTTTCTTTTTTCTCCTTACTAATTCTCTGTCGAGAGTTCTATCCTAGACATATTTATAGGGCTACGAATCCACTTTCTGAAAGGGCTGGCGCTACTAATATTTGTTCCCCTTGTATTCTCAGAGGGTGGTGGCAAACCCTTATCCTTTATTTTGAGAAATATTGGTTAAAATTATTATAATGATAGCAAGCGGTGGTGTTGAAACCGTGATTGATATTACATAATGGTATATGTATATACGTAAATCATCTCTGAAATTTATCGCTACCTCCTGATCTCTAATCAAAAGTGTGGAGTTGCATAAGAAAAATGTTAAGAAAATAATTATGACAAATCTTACCTAACTTTGAACCAAAACAATATAAATCAAATGAAAGCTATGACTGTCTCTCTGTCCACAGAGAAATATAAATATGAAAGAAAAGAAAAAGTAATTAGTGAAAATCCTTACTTTATAAATGAGGTTACCTACGAAATATTAAGAAATTTGGTTTTATTTTTTGGGCCTCTTCATTTTTTGGGGTTTAGAACCGCCCCTGCTGCAAGACCGCTGGTAAATCTACTGTTATCGTTCGCTTTTAATATTGAAATATGTTAATATCGACTGAAATAAAATGGCTTCCGAAAATTGACCACTCAAGATGTGACGAGAATATCGTTAAAATGAGTACTCTTTTGGTACAAATTAAAGGTCTTCGTAACGATTTAACCGAAGTTATCTAAATTTCACTGAGTGGTTTACAATTGGCATATAATGAACATATACTTTATTCAATTTTTTCTCCCCCGTTTTTGAGATTTTCGCTAAAGTGAGGGCTCGCTACATTTGAATCGTAGGTAATTTACGTATCAACATTATAAAATTAAATAAAATTAAATTTATCATGATGTATAATAAATTTCCGGTTTTTTTAGAAATTATTAAAACAGATTTGATAATTATTATTGTTTAATAAGACTATATTAGAATGTGTGAATTAATTTTAAGAATCCGGCAACTGCAAGGGGCTTATTCTTTAAACATAAACTGTAAGAATTATACGTAAATATGTTAATAGGTTTCCTGTTAAAAATTGAAAAAAAAACTTATAATCAGAAATTGTCCAGTAAATATACGAGCCCAGAATCACATCATTTGGCCCGGCCGTTACTTAGCGGTTATGTGTATAAAATAGATTTATTTGTGAACACAAAAGAAAAATCTATTGATTCTAACTTTCACATTTTAATTACAGTAACTTTAGGAATATAATGACAAAGTTTTAACTGAAAAAAAAAACAAAAGATAACTAGGGAACAGTAATTTAAAAATTATTATAACTATTCATTTTGTTTGGCCCAAGATCGTACAATGTTAACGGTTACAGTCACCACTGTGTAGCATCGCTTTGTGCTTTATTACAGCCTGAATTCTCTTCGGCAAGGTGTCAACTAATTTTTTTCACTCTTCTAGTGTAATTAAGTTCCAAATTTGAAGCAGCCTACCTTTTAATTTAGGGATGGTTCTAGCAGGCTGAGCTCGTAACTTTTTTTTATAATATGCCAAAGCGTTTCAATTGGCGAGAGATCTGGGATACGTGAAGTTCAGTTTAACTTTTTTTAGCGGTATGGCATGCAGCATCATCTTGTTGGAATATAAACCCATTTTCTCTAGGCTTCACGATCTCAGTAGATGGCAATATACTGTTTCTAAGGATTTTAATGTACTCATCAGCATTGACAGTACCTTCTATGATATTCAATTTTCCAACTCCTTGTGCTGACATACAGTCCTGTGATCAATTCTGATGATTTTTCGCCCAAATTAATCTACTTATTTTCTGTTTTGTAGTTAACAATGATTTTTCTTTCGCCTAAAACTTAAATATAAAATGCACATTTTCTCTAATAATTAAGAAATTTATCTTGAAGAATTTATATCCCAATCGTTTGATACTCCTAAAACAAGTTCATTTTGAAACATTTTTTTTATAGTTTGGCAGTTTTACAGTTTTAGATTGACCAGAATTATGTAAATTAACAATAACATTTCGTAAATCGTCGGATAAGGCTTTCCCCGCACTATAATGTTAAGGTGAATACTGTATTTCGACTAACAATATGTCACTAACACTCAACGACACTAGCAATTGTTTTGTTTCAACTCAAGGCTAGTACGATAAACGAAACACCATTTTCATCTAATGGGCCAAATGAAATAAATCTGATATATGTTTTGTTTGAAAAATACTATCCTGTTCATTTTCTCTTTATATGTTGTGCCCGTCAGAATTAAACAAAAAACATAGAAAAGTTAACAAATGAAAGTTTTATCAAACGCAAAACTATTTCGTTGCTATTTCGGATTTTATCTTTGTTACCACCAAATTATCTGTTGGGACAAATGATATGACGCTGGGCTCGTGTATCACACATATTTAGGATTGTTTCACCATAAATTTAGAAGTTGATTTAAATGTGTTAAAGGACTCGTAATAAAATTGAAAATAAAATTCCTGTTTGAGTGGGCGGAATAAGAACGAGCGCCCACTGCTTAAATAGTACAATTCTTTCTTTATGCTACTGGAATTTAATTTTGTGCATTACCTGCAGATACCGTCCATCCTTTTTTAGCAAATATTCTCCTAATTGTGCTAAAAGCCTTCTTTCACGAAAACCGAGTACTCCATTCCGAATTAAAGAGCAAAAAACGTCGGTTAATGGAGAAAAGTACATTTTAGACCTCACGGCTGACGACGACAGCTATAAAAGTAATGTGGTGTAGACAGTGGCTTTCCGAGTACGTAGTTATTTTCCAGGAAATTCAACTTTCAGCTAATCGTTCGTGAAAAGTCTCTTGCAAATAGGACCGTAAATTATAATTGTCAATTTCCATTAGTTTTATTGAAAGCTAGTTGTTTAACCATTCAGACATGCACGGAAAAAATTATTCTTGTTTGAAGAATTAAATATTTAATTTTAATGCATGGCACGTTCATACAGGGTGAGTCAATAGTGTGTTCTCCTTCGATAACCTTTGAACCATTAGTGATACCACAAATAAAAGCTGTGATACTACAATTCAATTTGCGGAGGAGGTGAAATATCTAGGAATCACTCTGGATAAATCACTTAATTGGAACTCCCATCTGGAAAAGGTAATCCACAAAGCAAAGCTGTCCCTATGGACATGCCGTCGTATTTGTGGCAAATCCTGGGGCATGGGTCCCCAACAAATTTACTGGATCTATATCACGGTCATCAGACCAATGATAACATACGGATCCATTGTTTGGTGGCCGAAAGGATTACAACGGACGGGCAAATCCAAACTCTCTGGACTGCAGATATTAGCATGCATGACCGTAACGGGAGCAATTAGCACCACACCGTCAGCTGCAATGGAAATCATCCTGGATTACCCCCTCTTCATATATATCTGGAGAGAGAGGCCAGGTGGGCAACCTACAGACTGCAACAAGCGGCTATTAATATGCCGCAGACTAGTATCATGGAGCGGAACAGGTTGTTGGATGACATAGAGAATCACAGCATCCTGGGAATGCCCTCGGATACTATGCCTACTATGACCAACTATGAGCTGACCTTCAACATCCTTTCTGCAGAAAGAGATGAGTGGGATCGGAATAAAGCCGACCTACTGAAGGCAGATAGTTGTTGGTTTACAGACGGCTCCAAAACTCCCGAGGGAACAGGAGCCGGAGTACACAGCTACAGACCAAGGGTGAGGATAGTCTCAAACCTAGGTACACATGCAACTGTTTTTCAGGCTGAGGTTCATGCCATTGAACTGTGTGTACGAAGGCTGGAATATATGCATCTTACACGCAGATCAATAAAAATTTTCTCAGATAGCCAAGCAGCTATAAAAGCTCTTGGCTCCTACCGGTGTAACTCCAAAACGGTATGGAACTGTCAGAAAGCTCTAAATCATTTGAGCAAGAACAACAAAGTGACTCTGGTCTGGATACCCGGCCACTCTGGTATGGAAGGTAACGAAATAGCGGACTCCTTAGCCAGAGAAGGAGCGGGATCACGATTCATCGGACCAGAACCAATACTTGGCATATCCTCAAGTACTGCCAAGATGGCTATCTCAACCTGGGCTGAAAGGCAAACTCTCCAGTATTGGCAAGAGTTACCAGGATTTGTTCATTCGAAGGCGTTTATAAAATACCCTTTGAAATCAAGAGCTAAGAAACTTTTAGAGTTAAACAGAGTAAACCTGAAAACTCTAACAGGCCTATATACCGGGCACTGCTGACTAAACTATCATCTGCATAAACTGGGCCTAGCGGAAAACGCCGAGTGCCGTCTATGCCTGGAGGATGATGAGAAGGCAGACCACATCTTATGCACCTGTCCCGCTGTGGAGAGGATCCGATTCTCAATATTTGGCAAAGGGCAACTGCTGCCAGAGGATCTGGACACATTCTCACCCAATAAAGTTATCAGTTTCATTAAGAGACTGAACTTATTGGATGAAATATAATTAGGCGTGAGCCACAATAGGCCTGCTGATGGCCGCAGTGGAGGGTCTACTGAGACCCACTCACAACAAACCTAACCTAACCTAACCTAACAATTCAATTCAGATGAGGCTGCAGCTATTAAGGAAAGCTAGACAAAATTCGAAGATATTTCCGTTGAAACAGCTTAAAAAAATATTGCGAAGAACTATAAACCATTACATGAAAGCATAAAAAAATTAGAAAACAGTGTGTTGTCGTTAGCGGAGTCACTGCAAATAGTGGACGATGTAAATCTACTGCTACATGCTATAGGTGACCCAACAAATGACCTCGTTAAAGAAAAGTTCGCAAGTGTATTAAATAAAGACACCGGTTTTACCAAATTAAGACAAATATATTATGGTGCAGCCCCAGATCCGTTAAGTGCGTTCAAAGACTATTTTACGTATGCGTGTATTACATCAGTAGATGTCGAACGGTTGTTTTCAAAATATAAAAATATATTTTCACCAAAGCGAACATCACTCATGGACACAATCACAGAAACATACCTGATGCTGCAAAATGGCTACACATCTTCTCCAGTTTGTGATAAGCAAGCTAGTTCATCAAGCTAGTTAAGAGGGTAAGTTTTACATACATTGTTATAAATTGTAACAGTTTATTGTTTCTCGTATTAGTTAATTTCGCATACGCCACTGTCCCACGGAACATTTTTGACAGCCCTACTAATAATTTAGACAGATATTGTGGACAATTAAATTTAACAAGTTTATATAGAAACACGTAATATAAATACTTAAATCTCATATTTATTTTGGGTTCATTATTAATGTAGGTAGGTAGTCACATTTTCTCTAAAAGGTATGTATACAATATACAAAGCTCATACAAGCATTCTGTATTCTCTGAATTCTATTTTTATTATTTTGGGATAAATAATTGTAATATACAGCCGAGCAGTATTCTAGCCCAGGATACATTAAACTTTGTACAAGTTTTAGTTTTGTTTCACTGTTCAGTGTGTATTTAAGCCTGTTCAGCATTTTCAACTTCATGAAGGATATGCCATATAATTTATTTAGATGTGATTCAAAATTGCGAGAATCGTCAATAATAACACCTAAACTTTTTGCCGATATCATCCAGACCAGATTTGTTCCATTAAGTGATAATTTTGTTGTGTTTAGATTTATATTATTTCTAATCTGCTCCCTTACCAATACAGATAGCAACAGTTTTATTCGGATTAAGTTTAAGTCCATTATTTTTACACCAATATGTTACGGGTATCCTTGTCTAATTGGCACATCTCGTCTACCATCCACTTCACCACTCGAGAGCAGTAGAGCAGAACCGGAACGGCAAGCATTTTAGTCGCAAATATCTTGTTCTTCCCCGAAAATTCGGAAAACCAAATCGGTGTCCGTACTTGCCACGGAGAGAATCATCTATTTGTTTTACATCCTTGATGTGCCTTTGTTGCACATCCAGGTGCGTATATATCTCTTTTTAGGATACTTTTGTCTGCGAGCTGTACATTTTCAGAGAATTCCCCGCATCGTCCTCTCTTGAAGTGGACGACTGCACATTTGTCCAACCCAAACTCCATACCTGTATTTTTCGATCACCTTGAGAGCGTTTTGTAGTTCGCCGATCCAGAGATTATTATTGTTATTATTTAGCATTAATCAAAAATATGGAAACAAACCATTATCGCTGTTGTGGTGGAATTTTTTTGTTCTATTTAGAAATATGTGTACATATTTAGAAAAGAGCACTTAATTTCATCAGGAGATAAGAGAAAATAACATTGTATGAGCAAGATTGCTCAAACTGGACAGAATTAAGTCTGGAAATCGAATACAAGCCCTTGTAATGCGATTATATATGTCAGAATCTTTGACCTGCTTCAGGATAATTTATTAGGCAGTTTGTATTATACTTATAAACTAAAAAAGCCTTCTGAATATAATATGTTTCAAATAATATGGGACCAGTTTGTTTCCTTAAATTTATGAGTAATTTGATCATTTGCTAAGTTATGTCTAAACTGAATATAGGAATTCTGTATTTTTACTATACCTTTTTTATCTCTCTTTCTCTCATTATTCAGGCTGATTTGTACTGTACACAACAAAGTAAGATAGAATCAGAATGTCACATAATTTAAACTCAGGTTCCCATATTTCTTTATGGAAAGGTAGAAATTTTAATTTTATGATTCGTGATGTCATTCTTATCTCGTCACAATAAAAACATTCTTATTTTAATTTGTTTAAAACAGAACACAACAATATTTGTGCCTTTGCAACTTTTTACATTTTATTTAAATCAAAATTTATTTAGATTACTGCATTATAAGGAAAAATAAATGTGTTTGAGAGGTTAGGGGCCCTAATATGTTACCATGTAGATCACCCAGTTTGATGTCTTCAAACTAAAGTATTGATCATTTATCATAACTCTTTGTTGTTCATTATTGTATACAATTTTGAAAAAACGGGTGGTTAATATTTATTCCCGCATACCACTATATGCGGTAAGTTTTCCTAAAATTTTTTGAAAAACTGGTTGAAATGAGAAAACTCCAAAGGATTGGCAATTTTGGAACTTTCATTTCGTTTATTGTAAAAATGGTTATAAAGCAATTATCTTTGTAGATGTAAATTTTGCTATTCAGTTTTGAAACACCCTCATATCGTTTAAACGGATAAGAAAAAGGCCCATTATTTGTGCAGAAATCAATACTATTGAAGTAACATTATACTTACCCATTAATGACAAAGAAAATATTAACATCATGCTAAGAAAATCATTTAATTAAAAACTAATTATATCATATTGCAGTGTGTTCCGTAGAAGTCTAAGCAAGTTTTAATTAAGAGCCATCGTCTTGGGATTAAACTTAATTATTTCAAAATACCAGTTTCCCTGTAAGTAATTAATTTTAACTGTATACTTGCATAACTTTTGGGTCTGTAGATAGAACCTCTTAGATTGCTTATATATGTTCAAAAAATCAGCTACATCTCAAAGGATATTGTGGAAACACTAAATGTATAAAGGAACTCTGTCAGAAGTTAACAATCGTAATTGAGGCTATGTTTATTTAGAAAGTGACACTATCTATCAATAACACGTTTATTGTCAGTCATAAACTACCCGTAAGTGTTCATTAATAAAAATGTATATGATTAATAATATGAAGAAGTGAACGTTCCCATTATGCTCCCGAAAACGTTCGCGAACGATCATGCAGGAAAAAACGTTCGTGTGCGAACTTTGAGTACATTGAGAATTATCCGAGAATATTCGTACCCCGATAATAGTAGGAGAGCCAGTGACATTTTTCCGTGATGATTTAGTTAAGGCCTATTCTTTGAGAGGATGTTGAGAGGGGCATAACTAAGTGTCATCCGCGAGGATTAACCCGAATTCCAGTCATAAGGGGGTGGCAGAACGCCTCCAACGTGTAAAAAAACTGCATCTTTTTATTATTTAGTTAAGGCTGAAATTTTCTCCAGTAGTCCTCTGATAGCTCATAATCATCGATATAATATTTGCAGAACGATTGGCCAGTCATAAGGGGGTGGCAGATCACCCCCAACATGTCGTGTGAACGATGAACTTTTTATTATTTAGTTAAGCTTCATCTTTTAGTATGTTGTTGTGACAACTATTTCAAGTGTAAATGCCAATTTGCAGAACAAAATGGCGGCATTAACACCCTGGCAGAACGATTTGATTTTGTAAAAATTTTTTACTTTCAGCCGCATATATCTTTGGAACTATGCAACATACGAGAAAGTTGTGTTATCGTTTTCTGTGGGAAATTTAATTCTCTACAAAATAGGTCTTTTGATATTTTCATGTATCTCCTTTAGTTTCTGAGATATACTGAAAATTAAAAAAATTTGCAAAAATTTTTCACGTTCAGACGCAAATATCTTTGGAACTATGCTAGATGCGAGAATACGACTTGAAACACTTTTTGTAGGAAATTTAATTCTCTATAGAAATAGTTTCTTGATATTTTCATGTATCTCCTTTAGTTTCTGAGATATACTGAAAATAAAGAATTTTTTTTCCATTGCCGACAAACCGTTGGAGACGTACTAATTAATATTTCCCTAAAACCATGTTTTTTTATTCCTACAAGTTCAGAAACGTCGAAAAATGTCATTTTTAGCAATAGTGAAATTGAGCCCTATACCATTATACATTTTTCAACGCAGTCATGCGATGAAATGTTAAGGACAAGTCACCTTAGCCAAATTCTTTCCGATTATTTTTTGAATCATCCGATTTTTTATATATTTCTGTACCCATTGAAAGAAAGTTTAATGACTTTTTTTCAGATGCTTCTATTGTTGCGATCTCGAACTCGAAAAAATTTCTTTTTAGTTGCAATTGTGTTATCTGATTTTCATAATGATACTGATTTCAGAAAAATATAATCAGTGCCTATTGAGAACCCCAAAATATGATGAATATTATTGTAATTGTATTACTATAATAATTAAAAAAAACCCGATTGCCATGAAAAAAATTATGAAAATTTTTTTGAAAAAAAATCGAAATTATTGAAGTTCCACGATCTCGATAGATAAAAAACATTGTAAATGTATGTTGAATCATTAATATCTTTTTTTGATCATATCAAAAATGTTCCAAAAAAGGAAATACACGAAATAAATAAAAAATATCTCAAAAATCATCGTAATTTCAACGCATAATTATTTTTATTATTTCAAATAAAAGTTGTACAACTAAGCAAATTTTTTGAATAATAACGAATTCGTGATTAATTTTTTTGAATTTTTATTTGAATAACATATGATAGTAAATATAAAACAAAAAGTATGAGTGGAAAGTAAAAAAAGTAAGTATAAAAAAATTTATTATCAATTCTCTAGCCAGTCGGAATCACCCTCCTCATCGTCTGCTGAATCGACTCCACGTTGACTACTGACTGATATAAACTCAAACACCCACCAACCAACCGGACTGACGAATATCCTGATCCCAGCCAATCGTCGCCCAACGTCCTCAAAACATAGCCAATGCCGGCACATCTCACAAGTCTACGTAATTGCATAGAAACGATTTAATGAGTTTTTTTTATACTAGTGGGCCTGTCCGTTTTATTATCTTTAAACACGTGCAGTCGTAGATGGTTCATTCAGGCTGATTACATTGCCAGTCTCGGACTCACCTGCACAATTTCAACTACCATTCGATTCTCGTTACCATTGCTAAATACATAGGACAAAATATCAAGTTAAGTGCGCACAGTCCTGTGCTTTAACAATGACCAATTTCAATTGACTTCGTATAAACTTTACGCGTACTGCGTAGTGCGTCTCGAACAGTCTCGAACACAGGTCAAAATTTTAGGGATACATAATCCCCAACAGACAGTCCCTTTGACTATTGTATGCCGTTGATGACGTAGATACAGCCATGAATACAGTTCACCCTGTCAACTTACAACTCACATAAATCTTATATATAGTATTATACTATAGTATAGATATAGAGTACATTGTACTGATTCTGCGGTTGGCTCCTTGTGAAACATTATTAAATATTTTAAATAAACAAAGAAAATTTGCTTTTAAATGTTTCAAAATTGTATTTTCATACACGTGTTTCGGCTTTTTAGGCCCTTTTCAAGAGTACAGATGAGAGGTACTAAATTATAATTTGTGTTCCTTGCTTATATACTGAATGTTACATCTGGCAACTTATACTAATAAAAATGGTTTGAAAGATTTGGAATTATTTAGAAAAAGTTAAATTACTTTATCTAAAATGTGGTGAACTGCGAATATTTGTTGTTCATTTGTAATCGTTTTTTTTTTTTTCCAAAAATAAAAAAACCATTAAAAATGAACAACAAATATTCGCAGGTCACCACATTTTAGATAAAGTAATTTAACTTTTCTAAATAATTTCAAATCTATCAAACCATTTTTATTAGTATAAGTTGCCAGATGTAACATTCAGTATATAAGCAAGGAACACAAATTATAATTTAGTACCTCTCATCTGTACTCTTGAAAAGGGCCTAAAAAGCCGAAACACGTGTAGAGTGAAAATACAATTTTGAAACATTTAAAAGCAAATTTTCTTTTTTTATTTAAAATAGATATAGAGTATTGAGATGGTGTGCGTCATACGGATGTTTCATATTTGAAAAGTTTGGCTGGAGTAACGAAATTAAGGCGTGCATACAGGGTATTCAAATAGTTCTGCCAGGGAGTTAAAACCGCCATTTTGTTCTTTCAATTGGCATTTACACTTGAAACTTGAAATAACTGTGATAATAACTATCTTGAGCATCAGAATGTCCTTCCTCACGAATGTTCTATTCATGAGGAAAAGTCCTTATTTTCAATATATCTCAGAAAGTAAAGGAGATATGCGAAAATGTCAAGAGACTATTTTCGTAGAGAATTAAATTTCCTACAAAAAGTATTTCGAGTCGTATTCTCGCATCTAACATAGTACCAAAGATATTTGCGTCTGAACGTAAAAAAATTTTTGCAAATTTTTTTTATTTTCAGTATATCTCAGAAACTAAAGGAAATACACGAAAATGTCAAAAGACCTTTTTTGTAGAGAATTAAATTTGCCACAAAAAAATAACTATACAACTTTCTCGTATGTTGCATAGTTCCAAAGATATATGCGGCTGAAAGTAAAAAATTTTTACAAATCAAATCGTTCTGCCAGGGTGTTAATGCTGCCATTTTGTTCTGCAAATTGGCATTTACACTTGAAATAGTTGTCACAACAACATACTAAAAGATGAAGCTTAACTAAATAATAAAAAGTTCATCGTTCACACGACATGTTGGGGTGATCTGCCACCCCCTTATGACTGGCCAATCGTTCTGCAAATATTATATCGATGATTGTGGGCTATCAGAGGACTACTGGAGAAAATTTCAGCCTTAACTAAATAATAAAAAGATGCAGTTTTTTACACGTTGGGGGCGTTCTGCCACCCCCTTATGACTGGAATCCGGGTTAATCCTCGCGGATGACAGTTATGCCCCTCTCAACATCCTCTCAAAAAATAGGCCTTAACTAAATCATCACCGAAAAATGTCACTGGCTCTTAGACTATAACGTTCTCCAAGAATACGTG